>JABBOT010000010.1:11973002-12131760 GCA_016165875.1 Acanthopleura granulata
CATTATTTTTAAGGGATGTTTTATCTTTGCCAGATGTCTCCAGGTGAGTTTTCTGAGCACAAACGGCAATTGGATTTAAAAATTGAACTGGCAGTGTTATTTCAATAAAATTAACCTTAAGATGTCGACCATTCCACTGTATAATTTTGTCTAAAGAAGACATTATGGAGGAAGGCGTATCGGGTATTTATGTTTAGACCGGGGACGACCCTTTTTGGGAGATCGGCTAGAATATCTCCCGAGTGCAGATGATCAATCCATCACGTCTGACCCGATGTTGAACGATCAACGTCCTTCAACGATCCAAACTTTTTGAAAGTTTGGATAGGGTCCCTAGTGGCCTTAGAGGTCACATTGTTTGTGGTCAAAGACAGAAAAGCAGGAGATTTAGGTAACGTAGCAGATTTATCAATAAGATACATGTCGGTTTGTGATGGTGAACTAGCCGTGTCACCCAAGGGTTTCATCACCAGTTTCTGTGGTTGCTCTATACCAGTTGGCCAAGTGAATGATGTTTGAACCCCTACCAAAACAGAGGGTTTCTTGACAACATAGGTATATATAGATTTAGCAAGGCCATCCGTGGCTGAGACAAGACGTTTCACTTCTTGATACAATACATTACTTTTGCAGCGTAGTGTTATGATTTGTTTTTCTTTCCTGAAGACAGGAAAATATGGACTTTGCTGCAATTCAAACACTTTATCGGGGCTGTGTTGTCGAAGCCCTCGTTACCGCTTTTACACACCAAAAACAGACTAGTTTGTTACGGCAGTGACCTTTGCCCTAGCCAGGCCTCTGGCAGGAGAAACACCGGGTGGGGTCAGGCATAGATAATTCCAAGCGCACAATATACGGCCCAATAAATATCGATGTTGGGAGAAACGGCTAATTAAATGTTACGAGATACGTAGTCGTTTAAATAAGGTTACCTTCTCTCTTAATTACAAAAGGTTTGACGTTTAGTACGCCCTGGTCTTTCAGTTCCCCTGTTATTGCTTGTTCTGTCATGTCATATAGATCCTGGACTCTTTCACGGATAATGACATGAGAGAAGTGTAAAGTATTATGTGGGGTAACAAAAACAACCTGTTCCCTATTATTTTGAATTTTCAGTAAATGAATGTACTGTTGTTTTCTGAAACATTCTGGTAGAATTTTACCAAGCTTCATTGTTTTAGCTTGTTTTAGAGCTCCTGTGTAGCTTGGTAACATTTTTTTTAACATGAAGGGATTAATTTTCATCAACCAATTTTAGTTTTTATCAGATATCACTAGAAAGGATGGGATTTTTTCCCCATTCTATATCCAGTGGTATCTCGTTTTCCCTTTTTTCACACATAACTATCAAGGGTTGCGATAACGACATAGAAACATTAGAAGAGAGGAAATTAGAAGAAGACTTAACGAACCGATTTCATGATTCATAGGGCCATGTCTCTCATCCGCCCCGAAATCCCTCTACATATGTGACGAAACCCCTCCTGTAACCAGCAGAAAGAGAGAGAGTTCCACCCCATCCTCGATAAGATGGATTTTTCACTCATACTCGAGCAGGCCGTATCTAGTATATTAAAAACAGTCCACTCAATTGACCTTACAGCCACCGCTCAGACATCAGAATATCTCACTAAAAACCTTCAACACCGAAGGTAGTAAATTTGTACTATAGCGGGAGAAGTAAGAGCCGAAGTGGAGTGTTGGACGTGAGAATCTCGCAAGACCAACCCGCCCTCAGCCACCTGGATCCCGCTCTCCCCTATCACGGGTCGCAACCCACCACAAACAGGTTGCCCCTTTCAGTCGCCTTGTATGTCAAGAACGGGGAGGGTGCGGAACTATTCTATTCACGGAAACCACGCGGGAGAGCCCTGAGTTAGTCGTACTAAAAGCTTGCCCAGAGGACTGGGGTCCTATTCTATTCACTCCAGGAAACCCCATGGGGGAACTACATGTAAATCCTTCAGTCTCTGTACATGTACATGCCAAGTGACCTTGATTAGCGACTACTGAATAACCAACCAAACGCACACGCCAGTGACAATGCTCCCCGTTCATTGGTCTACAGCTATGAATCAATAGATCATCACGAAGAAATATGATATCATATGTAATATATGTTAGTAGGTATAGACTTAAAATTTTAAGATTTACAAACACTGAGATAAAGGTTATAATCCTGTACCACCGAAACGAATGGATTTCTAGGGTAAAACTGGGCAGCGCACCACGAAGACTTTAAAGCCCTGCAATTCAGCTGATCACCGAAAATTTCCTGAACGACTTTCAAAGAAGTTTCATACTAAATTATGTATTTGATTGTTGTTTAATGTGATGAAAGGAATTTTCATTCCTATAACGTTGGTTAGTTTATGGTTAGACCAAATCAACGTGCCCGAGGGAAACTACCTGATTTTGGCAAGTTAATGACAATTTCTCCATGTGTGATGTTAAGTTATACAAACGATATTCACTGTTGAAGGAAATGTGGTCTTCAAAGAAGGTTAGATAACAGAAACAGACACAGAATCGTCGACCCGTTATTGTTAAGAAGGCCCCATGAAGAGAGGAAGAATCCACAAATTTCCCCTCCAAGGCCTAGGTTGAATGCCTGACTTAAGCATTTACATGTGTGGACAAGTGTGGCCACTGAGCTTTATCCAAGTACGTTTTCTCACAGGGACAACGAGAGCTGAAGAAAGTAATTCTCCATAGTTCCCCTTTCAATATAATTCCAAATCAGAGCTGGATATGAACTCAGGAAATCCCGTACTAGACCTCATTCAGGATCAACAGAATGTATGCAGCGCCTAGCTAAAAAGACGGATGTTTTGTTAGGTCTTGCCTCGTAGTGACCTTTTCCACACAGCGAAAGTGCTTCCTCTTCAACCAGTTTCTCATCATTGTCATTAACATCCATAGCTCTACAAAGAAAGAACAGGCAAATTCAGACAAATTATGTCTTGTACTGAATACATGTGGGCAAAAACTGTGATTGATTTGAGGGGCCACAAAAATTTTACGCATCACAACATCAATTGCTATAAGAAAACCACCAACCAGTCAGAATTATACAAATTGATAATCAAAAGGTTTGCACAGATCGTTCTGTTTTTGTAACTGATGTGAGGTTCTGCAAAATGAATCTGTACACAAAATTTCATATACATCGCACAATATTTGAAGCTGCTGATGTACTGAAAGAACAATTACACTCAAGGAGATCATTACATGTACATAATTTATTCAAGGCCTATATACAGATTTCTTCCTATATAGAGCTTTCGAACTGATTGGAAGCGCCGATGGTGATACCGTCAACCAGTATTTAGAGCGTTAGGTTCTATAACAAAATAGTATTCACACACACACACACACACACACACATATATATATATATTGAAAATTACTACGGACGTAATCTATAGAAATTTATCAAAGAGTTGTTCAAAGGGTTTTTAGATGATTGTTTTATCATTTGGGATCAGTGACAAGGCAATATAATGAATATTTTACTGCCTCAACAATTTGGACCTAAATATCAAGTTCACATTAGAAACTAGTCACGATAAAATACCTTTCTTAGACGTTCTCCTTACTCCCAAAGGGAATGAGATAATTACAAATATTTTCTACAAATCGACCGGCACAAAACAATACCTGCATGATAGATCCTCCCACTCACATCACACAAAAAATCAGGTCCAGTTTCCTCTTGCGAGGCGAATTCGCACAATCGTACGTAGTAAATAACACAGACAAATCAGATTATCTGAATTAAAGACCTTTCTATTAATGAGGCATTATCCTAAAGAAGTAATAGACATTGGTATTGACAAAGCAAACATGATTGATATTTTATATATAATATATATTTCCATTATGCACAACAACCGATCACTGATAGAATCAAATGATCGTGTCACTAAAACCAAAATTATAAAGGGTAAAAAACAGGCTCCCAATCTCAAGAAACTTCTAACAAAGGCTCGGTTTACCCACGTGCATACTAATTATTGGGAGCCTCGGGCGTCCACATTCAGAGAAAACACAACTGAGAGATCAAGACTTACCACAACAGCTCCGGACAGGCCCTTGAGCACGGACTTTGTGAAGATGCGCTTTGCCCAGATGTGGCTTATCATAAGCCGAAAGCTGGTATACAGTATAGGGTGTACTGGGGATATACACTGTCAGACCTACTTATGCAAAGTAAGTAGCTCGATTGACAGCGTCCTGCGTAGCTTGACGTCTTATATTTATCGAAGATGAAAAGTTTACCCAGTGTGTTATTGCATACCAGAGCTGTGTAGTAAAGCACGGATACAATACATTCAGTCTACAACTAGCTGGTGTAAATGCAGAAGCATGTGGCGGCTATAAGTTAACGATTTTTTCATGTGAACTGAGATTTCAGTATCTGCGGGAATATCTACCGCTAGGTCTTGTGGGAGGATGACTGCCAGGTTTTTATCTGCAGAATGCAGCAAATATATTGGTTCTAGACAAAAACTAACGCGATATTCCTCATCAGCGTGTTTTTCTATATAGGATAGGTATATTTTACAGACGATATATGTTTATGAGTATATGCAGAAAGCATTCCCCAATTTTTGTGTGTACACAGTGTCCAGGCCGGTCAGCTCAGTCGGTTAGACGGTAGGTTCACTGTAAATATATGAAGAGGGTTTTCTAGCGAAAAATCCCGGTTTATCTCTCCGTGTATTTTCAGTAAGTCGTCTCACCACACTTCTGGTAATCTCTGCAACTTTCGACGTTTCGCCGGCAGAGAGACCCGCCGAGGGTGCTGTCGAGATATCGCTGGTTCTAGCCGCTCTAGTTCTCTTTTCTTTCGCATCAAGATATTTTCTTGGCATTTCACTAAAGTAGAAGACTCATGGCTCAGTCCAGGCCTGGGTTACCAGACTCAATTAGGTCATTTATTTTATCGCTGACTCTGGTGATTTCTTCTGTCTGGTCTTGTACAGCGTTGTAAAGATTGTGTATAATATATACAGCTAAAAGTCACTTGACCCCAATTGCGGTCAGAGTGAGTATGTTGGATAAGCGTGAAGGACACATCTTATAGCCGATTTGAGAGCGAAGCTGCAAGTATATCGAATTCCGAAGTTTAATTGGTGGATAGTGTTTTCATGAGGGTCGCTCGAGCCTCGTCCCGTCCCTGCTGCACTAACTCGTCTTTCGTTTTATTATCTAATGAAATACAGTTATGTGCTGTGCCCGCTCGAATCTGCTGTTTCATTCCTTGGTATTTTTCGACTTCACCGAGTATTAACCGAAACTCGTTATCCCAAATCTTACCATGAGTCAGCGCTGTAGAGACGTGATCGGTAATTGAATTAAGCTTACTCCAAAGCAGTAAGCGAATTTCATTGTGTTTCTTAACTTTGACGGACAGGCGCCGACTTTCAAACTTACCCACCCCTCTGAGAAGGCCACAGGCTAAGGCCGCGCCTTCCATGCTCATAGCTATGCGCGCCGCAATTATCGTGGACAGCACTCCGACATCTGAGACTCTCAGACCCATACATGCCGTGAAAAGCGAGGCATCAATACCATCAATACTGCCCTGTGGTATTTTTTTAATAGAGCAGCTCTGGCATCTCTCTCATATTCCAACTCATTTTTCACAATGCTAATATGTTGTAATCTATCCTCGTGCGGGTAGATTCTTAGGTCGTCTCGGTGGGGCAGCACCAGATAAAAGATACGGTGGAAATCCGTCCTGCATACCGCCTTCGTATAAATGAAATATTCTTGAGTAGGGCGTTAAACAATAAGCATTCGGTCATTCGCCGACTGAAAACCCCCTTTCGGTCTATGGTGTGCGGCAGTCGGTCGTCATAGCAAATAACCCGAGTAGAATAGACTAAAACCACTGCTCCCCAATCTCGGCGCCCGTGACGTCATTGTCCCAGGGACGGCGAGACTTGCTTTCACTATCTCCCTGAACTCGGCCGATGTCAACCGAGGAGTGGTCCAGAACCTTGGCCCTGCTGCGATAAAGACGACCATAATAAGGATAGGCGGTAATGCTTCGCACGCAATCGATGACAGAGACATCTTCCACTGCTACACTGGCCTTTGGAAGACAGCCCAGTAGAAACAGAATGCCCAGTGCCAGGGCATCGACACAAACCACAACAATAATGTCACCCGAATCCTGGTAGGGGCTGAGAATAACGACGAAATTGTAAACGAAGAAGAAGCCGTTGTAGACGCCTATGGCAACCACTACTACGTCAAATCGACTTTGAGCTACTGGAGTCTCATATGCCATTCTACCAGTCGACCCTACGAGCTAACTTTCAACGTCTACAGCCGCGTAATCCGTTCCACAGGGACCGCTACTCACCTGCCAGCAACCAAATACACCATCGATAACATCAGCCTTGAGTACAACATGGTCACCGAGCCCGAGCTCGCCCGAATGATCCGTAACCAGTACGCCTGGCAATACTGCATGACCGCGTGCACCGGCAGAGCCAATTCAGACACAAGAGTGGAACATCAACCTCAACGTATCCCACCTTGTATGAAAGGCATCTTGTTCGAGGACCCAAGACCTGCATTCCGACGGAACTTCGAAGCTTTCTACACCCTCAAAATAACGAAGGTGGAGGTGGTAATCGGGTGGATCCCCAACCAGTTGTTCAGCCAAGGCCTGTGCGCCTACTAGCAATTTGATGAGGCTAAGAAGTTCTTTGCAACCGGCTGCAAGCGCCATCCCGAGGAGACCGTGGTCGCAAAAACGCCTAGCGCTGGCGGACGTGTCCCTTGGCGACTTCTTAACGACAAAGTACGCCCTGTGGCTTGACCTCTGCTGCACGGGCCACGACCAGCTACACGGCAGCGGGCGGCGTATCGAGAACGCCAGTTAGAAGGGTGACCATTCAGATGACGAAAAAGGCAGACGCGGAAGATTATTTGAACGTGTAACTATACGTCGTCATGGATGCCCAGCTTAATACTGAAGACGGCAGGTATGCCACCGCGGTCTGGTGACAACTATCTCCCAACGGACCCCCATTCGGCCATCATCTGCGGGCAGACCGAGTGTCGAGTTTGTTCTCGACCTGTTAGAGGGGCCATACCTCGATGTGTTTCAGCAAATCGAAATTCTGTGCCCCACTGTGAAGTACAACAAAGCTGGATCTGGGACGAATCCGATATCTACGTTCTCAACCCGGGTGGGAGGCTGCACGACTGGCTTAGAGCCCTCTACTTGGTCTTCCAAGGCGAGCGAACCATAGACATCATTGATGACTGCTCGGCTTCGAAGGCCCTGACCAAAAAGAAAGACATGCTCTCTGCACTGGCCTTCTCCGGCCGGCACGTGGAGCAAAGTGTCTGGGCGCTCAGCCAGAAATATAACTCAGTCCTGAAGGACTTCCACGAGCAGACGCGCTGGGTCGCCATCTTCCACTGCCAAGATAGGAACTCTTTTGAAGAATGCCTCGAAGAAAATGATATAGTCCCAAGAGAAGAACGCGCCACGGTATCTAAGCACCTTGCAGAGACAAAACATTCTAAGCTAATACTGAATACGGATCAACCGACTAAGTACATCGTGCTGTAAGACTGTTATTAAACTATAAGCAATAGGATACTATACTACCATGGATTGCGATGAACTTATCGACGAGTTTTTATTTAATGCACTAGACCCCAGAGCCCGATGGGGGGGATGCCAGTTCCTCATCCCAAGCGCGGGGAACAGAAGACACGGATCGTGCCGCATGTCTGCAAAGACGAGAGCGGCTAACCGCGCTTGCTGCGCGGACGATGCAGACAGCAAGTGAAGCGGTTACCCGCAGTCGTAGCAGATTTGAATGGAGAAGTGACTCGACTCACTGGCGAACGGCCCTCTGAGGCCACCAAGACAAAAACGATGACACAAAGCCCCTCCTCCACTGTCCAGGCCAGCCTCTTATCCTTCATGAGCAAAAGCTCCCTTCTGGGTTTGGCGTTCGCTATCTGTACCAGCCAGACCACCTAGAGGGTGGTCGCCGTCGCGCAACTGATCCAGTGTGGTCCCTAGATGTGTATCGGCTCGGACACTCGGTATCAAAACTTGACGAGCCAGTGTTGTACTATATGTTATATGTCCCGAAGCGGGTTTTTATGCGCGAGGAACTTCGCGTGGTGCCCGGCGACACTCAGCTTCCGCAGATTGGGGTCCGGAGGCGTTGAGAGCTGCGCATCCCCTTTTTCGGTTGCACTCCAGACAGGTCAACCTAAGGTTATCATTACTGTGGCCCCTGGAGTTCAACCGGTCCAAACTGAACTGCGTGGTATCCTTTGGTTGATAAGCCTATAGGAACTTAACATTGCACGCGGCACAGCGATTATTTTACTGCCCCTTGAGATGCAGAACGTGATCGACCTTCAAGTTAAACCTGAGCCTGGCACTGGCGCATGTAGGCCACCAACTTGCTCTGGATGATTTTCCTCTGGATGATTTTAGGGAGTTGCTGCTCGGTGAGCTGTCTTACCGCAGAACCCTCCTTCTGGGGCAGACTACCCTTTCGAGCTGGCTGAGATACTGGGGGGTCTTTGATGGTAAGGCCCTGGCTCGAGTGGACTGTGAGGACAAAACCAAGGCACCAATCCTCGGTCTGGATGGCTGCCCCTGCTCCCTGCAGTCAGTGCCCGGGACGAGAACTTGTGTGTTTTGCTTCCACCTGTCTTTTGGGTGGTACAGCAGGGGCACCGTGGTGTTGGGAAAGTTGTCCTTGTGGCGCTGAAATAGCAGCTCCTGTGCTCGATCGCGGACTTTCTGTCTGGAGGTCTAGATGAGGTCACCGGGCTTCCAGGCTTCAAAGAATCTACCCCATCCAAAACAACCAGGGAGGACCTTTCGCATTTCTCGACACTGGATCTTGTATGGCTGCAGGCGGATAGCACATTTGAGGGCTCTAAGGGCTGGCTCCTTTGATCTGTGGTCTTTTTCGACCTCTTCATAGTAGTTTGCAATTTGAGGCACCCAGTCGTGTGGCATTTCACGTGTGATAGGCCGTGGCTGGCCCTGATCGCCGCAGCAGATAATCTGAACGACCCTGTGTTCGAGCCAATCGAGAAAGGTCTGACACGGTGCACACCTCATCCTAGATGATGGCGCGAGGGACAAACTTCTGACCCACCCTTTACCGTGGAAGAGCTCGATAGCTCTGGTTGTTTTGCCGCGGCCTCTGTCACCATTCAGTTAGGTCAGTTAGTGTCTGGTCAGTGGGTGACCGTGACGTGGTGCCGAAAATCTGGCATGTCTTTTTGCTGTCTTCGCTATTGGGGCTTGGCGACGTAGGCTGCACGTCCCATGGGCATGTATAGCCTTTATCCCTTGTGGCGCCACTTGGCTGGGGCAACTGGAGGAAGACGCGTTATCCCTGTGAGACAATGGCCACAGTAGACTTCCTTGTAGCTGCAGGTCGTGGAGGCTACATACGCCTCAGTCACTTCGAGCTTGTTTTCTTCACATCGGTTGCCACCGGGACAGCTTCCTCGGGTTCGAACATTAAAAGCATTGAGAGGGGGTTACTGTGGGCTTGGGCCAACATAGATGCCCTTAAGTGAGTGTACTGTTGCTTTGGGCCATCGTAGTAAGCGAGGATGTGGCCGAGGGGGCATTTCTTTGGTGCCCCAACCAGTGTGCCACTTTAGTGGGTGTCCTGTGGGTCAAGTTCACCCTGGTCTGTCAGTAGCCTTCTGGTCAGCTGTTTTCCGTCAGCTTTGTTGCCCTGCATGAATTTGCCAATGACGCTACTCCTCTGATTACGGTCTACATGGAACCACACCTTGGTCTGCTTCTTAAAGATGGTGATTGCTTCACGTACCCTGAGGGACCTCAGGAGGCCGGGCTCTTTCAAGAGGGCAAGGATCGGCGTTGGGGCCCATCCATTCTCCGCGAAATGCCTCCCAAACCATGAGAGGATGACAGGGTGGCAGTCTGTGAACACCCGGTGATGGACCTCGGCGAAGCCTGTGCCGATGTCTTTGAGGAGGGGGCGATTGATGGCTACACGTGTCATGCGGTGGGTTGGGTGTTCAAAACGTTCAAAACGTTCAAAGTAGCGTTCAAAGAGAGCTTAGCCCTCTCCCTGAAAGGTAGCAGGCTTTCATGTTGATGCTGACTATGTCCCTCGTGTAGTAGTCCATCGTTCCCCAGGACCCGCCGTGGCCATGCTCGACGCCAGCCTTCTGGATGTCGTCGAGCAGACTGGCTGGGGTTGACTTCCAGCCATTCTTTCCTTTGGTCATGATCCGCGGCACTTAATCTCGGCCAGTCCGGGGTTATCTAGCTTTGTGAAGGTAGCGTGGAGCCTCTTGTGAGCTCCACGCTATCTTGTAGGTGCGGCCCTGCTGTAGTACGATCTGGTCGACACCGAGTTCCCTGTCTTGCCCACCCAACAGCCAGACAGCTAAGGGATCGCCCTGGGTAGCTTGCCGGATGGCCTGCCGGACGTCACCCTTATAGGTGTGGATCTATCTGCTTTGGGGGAATGGAGATCTTTAGACCGTCTTTGCCATTGTGGCAGATGTGCTCTATTTTACCTCTGACTCCGTTTCCACCAAACTGATACTTCCCACTGTTGTATATGTTCTCGCCGGCAATGCCCCGCAAAACGATTGCCGTTTTAAGCAATCTTTCTAGTTCAGCCACATGATCGACCGTAGCTCCCGTTTCATGCACCCTCTCCTCCCACTCTTGGATTTCTGACGCCTCGTGGGAGTGAGGCCTTGACCCCTCAAGGCACCTTCGACGTACTCCACGACTCTCTGGGCCACACAGTTAAGCTCGCCATCCCTTAGCGGAGCGAGTTTGCCAGGGTCTGGGTTTCTAAACGGGGTATAACAAGATATGCGTTCTGATAGAACGAGTTTGAAGTTCATGGCGCCTCTGCGGTTTTCTCCCTGTCAATCCCTGTCAGAGCTCCTGGCCTTGCCTCGCGCGAGGTCTCACTGATGGCCTGCACCTTTTCCCTCTTAGCCCTGACTGGGTCACACTTTTCTTCAACCACCCAGTCGCTCTCGTTTCGCTGACGTAGGAGTCGGGGTAAGAACTCAGCCCAATCTGGAAGCGTTCTGAGAAGCTGAGCCACTCTCGCATCAGTCATGTGGGCATCTAGGGCAAGTCGGCCGGATCTAGCATGTATATCATCAGCGATTTCAATATCGCCGATGTGGAGTGGATCCTCCGATTCCACCTGCCACAAGGAGAAGACCGCAGTGGCCCCATGAACTTCAAACTCGTCTGTGGCATCGTTCAGAATCTCAACCCAGTCTTCAGCCGTAGGCTGGACCGGGCGAGGGACCTAGTCATTTATGTTGATGAATGGCCGTTGCGGCCTCGGCGGCTGATGAGGGAGTTTTCCGGAATGGGTTCATCGAGAATATGCCCAGGCTTGTACAAGAATCTCGTCAGTCAAGTCAGCCATAGTAGTCATGTTGCTGGATGGGTATACCATATGGGGCCTCGTACTCTAAATGGCAATTGTCATGTCCTCTTATCACGCCGCCTGGATGGATATACCAAATGGGGCCTTGTCGCTTCATGGGAATTTCAATAGAAGCCAGATGTGCCAACTCTTTCTGCCATACCCTCTGATCACGCCGCCGCACACTTCGATATCCACACGCGAGAGAAAGCCTTTGTTAGTAACACCAACCCCGCAAATTCTGCAACGCTGTGTACACGAGCCCTTAGGAAGTCTTGCCAGGTGAAGCTTACAGAAATCTCCAAGGCAGCTTTTACAGCAGAGATCTTTTGAGTTTATGGTGAGCCACTTGCATGTGTTTTGTCCGTTAGGCATGATGGATTGTATTGGTATATCAGCAATAGAGTGGACATCTTTAAAAGGCAAAAACCCGGTCGGTGAAGGTGGTGAGCCGTCCCTGGGGTTTTGCTATATGACTTGAGGACCGAACATGCTTAAGCTCCGGTCAACATAAATAATTATTATTTTTTTATGTACTCAAACGGGCCCCGGCTTACTCTCATAATTGCCAATTATCTATGTACGTGGATCCCTGATGTCTGCTCTGGTCTGGAACATGGGCTTGAAGGCTCAACGGGGGGAGGGGGAGGCGGCTTCCATTAGTTAGTGCATTCGTCCTCCCTGCTGCTGGTGTTGATAATCAGTTACGGATCTCAGTTGCGCTTTCATTCCAACTGTTAATATATCCAACTTGGCGATATACTCAACACGAGCATACGGTTCCTAGCCCTGAGCTAAGAGGAATTAGACACAATAATGAAGAGGAGTTCCGGATAATCTGGACAGTAGGTTGGTATTTACTAGCAAGAGAGCCGTGCTCACTGTAAAATTTATGAAATTTAGAGCGAAGGTGTTTGATGGAATATTCTTGGCACACTAATTTTTGTGGTAATAACTTGTGAGACTGATTAAAATCATTACACTGCACACAGGGTCTAACAAAGGCTATAGGAATATATGCGATATGCAAGACCATTCGGAATATTGCTATCAAAGTAGGGATAGTTCACAATACCAAAATGAGAAACTATCCCTTTTGTCGTAAAGTCTGAATGACAGAAAATCCTTGTCTTTGGACAGGTGCAAGTCCACGTAAGATGCACCATTGGAGAATCTGTAGTTTCCTTAAAATTCAGGAAAGGTGCATCTACATGTATATCTTTCACTGCCTTTGTTATATTCCGGTTGTTCACAGCTTGCAAATCATCACTGTGCCCTTTGGTTAATGAGAAAGATGGAGCCTGGTAAAGATGACTCATTAAATGTCTGTATGTAGTCATATTTCACCCTAGAACAGGTATATGTCTGCAAGACTTAGGTCACAATCACGGGCCACAACCCACAGCAAACAGGATACCTCTACTAGTCGCCTTCTACGACAAGCCCGGAGGAGGCGGGGGGGGGACTTTTCTATTAAGAGTAACCACACGGAAGAACACTTGGTTAGTCGCCTCGTAAGAAAGTTTGCCTAGAGGGCGGAAGTCCTATTTTTTCTCACCCAGGGATACCATAGGGTACGTTCGCATGAATAAAAAATTCTGGAGTGTGATCTTTAGGAACAATCAGGTATGCACATAACATCATAACAACGAGGCGCTTTTGTAGTTCTCTCAGTTTCTTTTAAAAGGTGGGGAGTATAAAAATCAAACAAGACTGATTACAAGGCCATGGAAAAATTAGTTCATTAGGTTGGCTAGTTCAGAGCAAAATGGTAAAACAACCCTATCTTACAACCTGTACATTTAACTGCAGTTTTCGCGGCATAAATCTTAGTAAATCATTGCACATGTACGAGATTAAGTTTCCAATAATACTTTTATAGAAATAATGGCATCGTTAAGTACATCGTAAAAGGAAAATTAACTAAGGAAACGACCATGGTAATTTGATATACATGATATACATGTAGCTAAATTCTAACATCATTGGGAATAAAAGAGTTCCGGCTGTGCATTTACATGACTAATATTTCACATACCCATTTCTGTTTTGTGTACGCCGTGCATGTACATACACGATAATAAAAATAGCATTTGTTGGAAGATTAACTTGCTCTCTAAATTCATTCCATTTACATCACTGCATTATGATCACTAAACCCTATATTGCTCCTTTCTCATATGGCACCTCCGACACTGTAATATAAAATGTCATATTCTGTTCATAAAAATCCAAAAGCTAATGCCATCATCAATATTTGTAGCACTTATTGTGATCAAAACAATTTATTTCATGATATTAAAAAATTAACTCTGGCATCCATTAAATCTTTCTGAATTTATTATTTAGATATAGGTCTAGGTTAACCAGCAACAAGACAAAAATGTTACTGTAAAACTGAAAATCTACAGAAATTTTAGAACTAGTGCTATCGATTAGTATATGAACAGCTTTAATTATCTGGAAATCCAGCGTCTGGTGGGCAATTTTATATCCTTGTATACATAATGTGTGTCAGCGAAGAAATAAGATTGCTGGTAAAATGCTCAGTTATACTTCAATATTTTCTGCGTTGCAGTAGCTACTTTTTACGTCCTGACGCATACATTATGACTTGTTTATAACATTGTAATCTTGAGCTTCAATATTGACATTTGATATTAAAGAGCACAATAAGTTTATCGTTTCTTCCTCATAGTGTCTACAGATTGACACTCTCTTTAAACCAAGTGTTTTTCGATTAAGGTCACATTGCTGGCAAAAACAAATTTACCAATATATTGTGAATACACTGGCATCATTAATTTCTTTATGACGAAAATATGCCGAAATGATGATCTTTTATGTTCTCGTAAGATCTTTCTGTGTATAACGCATAGGACCTTAGCCAGCTGCTATTAACATAGAACTCTGCCTCAGGTGAACAGATTAGGTCTATATTGTTTACAACACAACATGTCCCAGACCAGTTGTTTGATAGCGTTACAGACTATGGTGTATTTAAATTTTACAAAATTATACATCACAGAATTACATTTCATGTGGTTTTTAAATTATAGCTAGCTGATTTTGAGCTCTACTTGGAGACAGCCGGAAGAGGTTATGCAATAGCAAATTCTACGTCCTTACGTTAATTTTTCTTTCAAAACCCTACGCCCGATACTGTTTTCGTCCGATTTAAACGAAACTTGGGGCAATTGTAAACATCAAGACACAATATTCGCAGTGTCAAATTTTCATTTCCATGATCGGTTGCTAATCTGTCTGTTTTTTTTTTGTTTTGTTTTTTTCAGAAAATGTTAACCTTCGAAACGCTACATGCACTTTTACAGGCTACTTCAATCTACAGTTTTGGTCCGATTTAAAATGAAACTTGGTTCAAGTGTTACAGATTATATCAAGATAAAGCAGTTCCTAGTCTCGATTTTCTGTATTGGTGATCGCTTGTCCATGCCTTCACCATGTTACAAAATGCTACTGCCCCTAGTTTTCGTATGATTCCAGTGGAGTTTGAGTCACGTGGGGACTACATCAGGGTACACAACTCGTAGTATCGATGTTCCATTTTCATGAATAGTTGTCCATCTGTCTGTCTGTTCATCCACCATGTTTACATTTCCCTCAAAGCACCACTCCGCCTACAGTTTTTGTCGAATTTCAGCGACAGTTGTTTGAAGTGTAGACTACATCAAGACACATAATTCCTGGTATCCATTGTTAATTTCGATGATCACTTGTCTGTCAGTTGATCCAGTGTATTTTAATACATCTTTTAAAGCATTCCTCCTACAGGGGTTGTCTGATTTCAATGAAAATTGGTTGCAGTTTAGACTACATAAAGATACATAAGTCGCTTAGTTATGATTTTCTATTTCGATGATCGGTTGCCAGTCTGTCTGTGTCTGTTCATACAACAGACATTAACACTTCTGTCAAAATGACTACTAATTACTGTTAATGTCTAATTTCTAAAAAAAAGAGTTCAACAAATATGTACAATTTGTTATCAACTGTGATGTCGAAAGATGACCTCTTCAGGTAAGGCTGCATGTTAGTAATATGACGTTAAACCCTGGCTCTTCATTCATCCTTGTGAGTATAAGAACAGACCTGCATCTCCGGAGCAAAAGTCTACATCCTGTGTCCTAGTGAAATAGGTTGATGAACATGACCAAAAATACCGTGACCTGTCAAAATAATAAGCATATAAATCTATACCCCGAAATCTCACTCGTCACCACCACTTAGTGAAGACACATGACTGATAACGATGATTTCTTTTGAAGGCAGCTCCATTTTAATGAGACATGTCTGTCGTGACGCATTTTAATGTAAAAGTTAAATGACAGACATGACAGATAATTTGGAGATACCGGTAAGATACCTCATCAGCTGTCCAGCTAGAAATAATTTGGGTAATTTATATAGTAACTTATACATATCCAGGTCACCCAGTAAGTCATGGAGAGGAACTCCTTCAGAGATTCAGTATTGCTGTAGCGTTTTTCAATTTGTTCCACAATGCTAAAACACACCCGATAAAGGCTTCGATGTTATCTGGTATGTCAGTGAAATCAAGTAAGATTTATTTATTTATTTGATTGGTGTTTTACGCCGTACTGAAGAATATTTCACTTATACCCCACATCAAGTAGGAGATCCCTCAATTCTTTTGATGTATTCCAATGTCACCAGATAGAAAACTTCTGGAAATGTTCTCCTAACTGGACACATTCTTTGCACAGTTCATAAATCCCCCCCCCCTTTTATAGGCTTTTCTGTGGATTTGGACACTGTTCAGAGGAAGATAAACAACATCGTGACCTATAGATAAAACAATTTAGTTCTGTTTCCAGCAAACGCTCTGTCATTTACGAACATCTTCGGGTGAATTCTTTGTGCAAAAAGGCTTTCTCTGTGTGTCAAAAGGTCGGGAAAGACTACGAAGTGGCCGACCATGGACATGCCTCGTGACATTATGCGAGATTGAGCAGTTATGTTGAATACAAAGAAGACTTTCGTTCCCTGGATATCGAGACCTTGGTAGTGAAAACATGTGGATTTTCTGTATACATTGACTGGAACCTACAAAACGAAGACGCGACGGCTGTTTCTTTCATTTAAAACTGAATGGGTGCCCCCCAAATATAACGTTCTTACCTCTATTAATGAAATGCACATGTAAGGCAACACGTTCTGCCTTCATATCATCGCATTTTGTAACAAGCGTGGAGAAGAATCCAGAAAAGATCGATACATTAAGAATTGTTGAATGCAATTAGGTGATATGCGGTCGTATTTTATATATATTTTGAGGACTGAGATAAATGTTGTGTTTTGTAACTTTTTAACTTAGGTGATCAGAGCGTTGTAATCAGAACGTTTTGTTACTAAAGTCGTTGTTACAGGGTCAAGTCAACCAGGGTATATCTGAATGAAATGATGAATCATAATGACTTAACACAACTTTAGCAGCATTTCAGCCCTGTGTTGGTCTCGACAAATCTACTGTATGATGTTTTCATATGCAGACATTATGGAGGTAGAGGTAGGGAGAACTTTCTTTGTGTTTGGACCGAGACCGCCTCTCTTTTCTAGGAAATCTGCTGAGATGTCCGAGACGGCATGAATTGTTCATCATATCTGCAAAACATGTAGAACTCACACTGGCCTCCAAATATCTACCTCATGGGTTGCCCAGGTGTCAAAAAATATAGGCCTTCAGCCTGTCGAATATATCGACTAATCTAGAGCTATATATTGTAGGCCGTAGTGAATGAATGAATGATTATGGCTGAACACCACATCGGCAATGTTTCAGCCATATCATGGCGAAAACATGTTCAAAACCAGGAAACAGTATAGGGGCTTTCGAAAAGATAATGAGAACAGGCAAAGTAAATCAATCAGACTAACCCGTGTCGGAGGAGGACGGGTGGTTGAGGGTTCCTTGGCTTTTGGCCAGTCATGCGCCCAACACGCCACTTTGGACCTTATATTCTCCTTGGTAGGTTGAACAGGCCCGGTCCGCCAAATGAACTGGTCACACTACACTTGATTCCGTTCGTCATTCTATTACTTGTTGTGATGTCGATTTGTTATTCTCCAAACGCCCCTGTTTGGGGGTAACGGCGAAAGGCTTTGGTCAATGGAGGAGATTGAATTCAACCTTTCGGTACAATCAATCCGTTTGAGTATACCATTTGTGGGACCCCTGGGTCTATTCTACTGTTCACTTGAATAGCATGTCAAGATTATCATGCTAAAAAAAGAAGAAATGTCAGAATAAATATATCAGACACTGTGTCAGAAGAAACTGTGCCGGATCTCACAGGGCTTCTTCCAAACAGTGCCCAATTTATTTAAAAGCAAAAGGAATAATTACATTAAAAACTAAACACAGCATTTCATACCGGGGAGGGGGGCAAACGTTTATTCCGTCCTTCCCTCACAAACTCTGTCCCATCATATGCTAATGTGGTCAAACCTAGTCTTGTGACTAGTGGCACACAAGCTGGCCTATTCGCGCTAATGAACCATCAATTAAACCGTTAAACAGACCCATACCAAAAGTAATGCAAGTAATAAATCCATGTTTTGAACTCAAACAAAGCATACCTCAGTCTCAAAACCGTGTACATTTTCTAAACTAGTAAGCAGCAGTGATTGTACACATAAGAAAACCATCAATAATACCAATTCTGAGACAGCTAAAACTCCAAACCCTAATTTCAAAAAGAAAATACATCAAAAATTAATAAAGGTAAAGTATTAAATCCTCCAGGCCCTGCTTAACGTCATTCATAGGTTCCCAAAGGATCAGCTTCAGAACTTATATGGGTGGTTGGAGGATTTGGATTCCTCCATTGAGGAAATGGACAGATTTCATTCGCTGAGAAGTGCCAGCAGACACCGTGACGCGAGGAGGCAATTTGAAACAACCAACAGATCTGGCTCTGCAGCATGCCTTCCTTCAGAATGTCTTCCCCCGTGGGTTTCCCCCGTGTGCCCTCTAGGCAAGCTTGTCGCAGAAGGTGAGGAACATAGAGCTCTCTTATTTTGGGCCCGGCGAATAGAACAGGTTCACATCTCCTTGGTTTTTGTGAGAGACAACCGGGGTTGAGACCCGTGACGGGGGAAGACGAGATCCTGGTGGCTGAGGGTGGGTTGGTCTTGCGAGATTCTCACGGTCGCATAGGTCCTGTTCGATAACTCGGCTTGGTCATGCCTTGCCTCCTCATGGTTGTAAAATTCTCATGTATAAAAACATAATTGAGAAACCCTGGTACTTGCTAATTGATTTTCGGAATTATGATGAGGCGGTGGCTCATGGCCGAATTGAGTAGTGCGCGTCTGATGTGTGACCTCTTTCAGTAGTTGGAGAGAGAGTTCAGTTCGAAGTGGGAATTAGCTCATCAAGGCCGTGTATCTGAATATATCTTTTGTGGAATCCTGTGTGTACATCCTGCTGGATAACCAGACGATCCGATATCGCCTTTGTTAGCACTTCGTGGTGAGTGGGAAACACGGATGTGAAATGTATTATACTTAAACTATGACCTCTACACCCACATCGTCCATTGGCTCTAAAACCATTTGGACTTCCTCTCAACCTGTTTCTTTGAGTAGTACAAAACAGAGGAAAAACGACGTTTTACGTCATATTGAATTCGCACCAGACGGTTCTCCAGTATTTTTGATAGTGTCCACTAAAGACCCTCTAAAGGCTGCTTCAAAATAAAGGCAATAGCCCTTTGTAAAGCTCATTTACAAAGCTCTGATCTTTTGCAGACTTCCTATGACAATGTTGCCAAGGGAGTGTCCCCATCCGTTGGCGCCCAGACTTCCATATCATGGCCTATTGGCATAGAGAGACCTAAAACCATACCCAACCCCTCCCTTCAAGGGTCATATAAATCACTTGTTCATACCTCCATCGCAATACAGACATCACCAAAGAAAATGACAAAAATATCAAATAAAATGTCAGTTAATACCGGTATAAGTCCTGAAAAATCTAAAAAAAAAAAACGGCAAAACCCAGTTTACCCTGAGACCAACCCTATAAGACCACTGGAGATCCGATCAAAACTCATAAAAAGTTTTAGACGCTTAGAGGATGCAATACTTTCAAATCGGATGCGGATGTGATGAATACATCACCCACAATTGGGAGATCCAGTAAGGAGTCGACGAAGGAAGATTGTACCCGGTCAAGACTGAAATCACCTATATGCCTTTCTCCATAATGTGATACTCAGACAACATTATACTGTGGAATTATCGAGGTCTTAAGGTTAATTATGTTTAAACAACACAGCTAATTCAACCTCTAAGTACAATTGCCCTTTGTCTTCACGAAACTCGCCTAAGACATCTGACAAAGATAAAATATCATTTAAACATTATACAGTTTACAGCAGTCATTCTAATGAAGAAGAGAGAGCTTGTGGCGGCTCTTCTGTCTTCCTGAGAAATAACGTAATTCACAGTCCTGTTGCCTTCGATACGAAGCTTCAGGCTTTGGCCGTGCGCGTTTCTTTATCGGAAACTATCACTTTATATTCGGTTCATGTTCCACCTCATTCTTCTTCGTCACTTTCGCAGTTGTTCAGTTTAAAAGAGCAATTGCCTGTCTCTTTTATAATTATGAGGGATCTTAATGCCCATAACCCCCTCAGAGGGTAGTAATAATATAAATGATAAGGGTAAAATACTAGAAAAGAATTTTTATCAAAAGATGATCTGTGCTACTTCTCTGATGGTACATATGCCTATTTACATACCTTGTATGATAACGACTGTCGCAAAGCTATTAAGGACTGTATGATGACCGGGCACATTGTTAATACATGTCAGGCTGATGATAATTTAAACCCGGTTCGTATTTTTAGAGATAAAGCTCGTCGATTAATTGGGCCCAAGAGACGATCTTGTTAGTGGAATTAAGAGCACTCAAGTATAAGGCCCAGCAAACACAATAAAGCAAAAGTCCTGCATTTAAAAGATCGTGATACTTTATTAACTTTTCCATCTGACAAAGGAAATTAACTAGCAGAAACAATATCTCAGAAATCTTCTTCTAATAATTAACCTCAATTTCAAAAGATTAAAACTCAGCTGGAGAAAATAAAATCGTCGTTTTCTTCCAAGAATGAGATTAAAATAAGCCTCTTAGTATCGATGAACTTAAAAACAGTATTAAAAAAGGCACACAACACTGCGTGTGGTCCTGATAGCGTATGCTATAACCTTCTGAACCATCTACTACGTGAACCACTCGGAACACTCTTGGACTTATATAATGATATCTGGATACCTGGTAATTTCCCGCTATCATACAGGGAGGCGTGAATTATCTCTGTTCCAAAACGGGGAAGGGTTATACTAACCCAAATAATTACAGTCCCATAGCTCTTACCATAGTTTCAGACTATGGAACGGATGATAAATGATAGGCTTGTTTGGTTGAAAGAAACTAACAATTAACTACTATCAAATGTTCTATGTCGATTTCGTCAAGGTATATCCACTTTAGATCACCTTGTTTCGACGAGACGAAATAGTTTTAAGGAGGTGGCGTGTTGGGCATTCTCGTGTAACACATAATTTTGTCTTAGATGGGAACTGTGCTCCCGAATGTATTGGACGTGATGACTAATACGGCATCAAACATATCCTTGTTGACTGTAACGACTTTTCCCATGTCGGGCAAAGATTCTACACAGCCGACTATAACCAATTTGTTTGATAGTTATATATTGTATATAAAGATATACACAGTTGTTGCGCTACATATATATTCATGTAAAATGTAGGCAGGGACCTCTGTGACTGAGTCGGCTAGCACGCTAGCGCAGCGCAATGACCCAGAAGCCTCACACCAATGCGGTTGCCGTGAGTTCAAGTCCAGCTGATGCTGGCTTCCTCTCTGGCGGTAAAACACCAAGCAAATAAATCAATAAAAAGTAGACAAACATATATCATAGGATGTTTAGCAGGTAAAAATAAGTCCAGAAAGTCCACCGTTGCACGATATTAACACAACAGCACAATATTTATTGCTGTTTTATTCAGTGTTTTAAAATGACCGCAAAATAATAAAGACCATATTTGGAAATAGCAGGAAACGGCCTTTCAGAGGATGCATACTTTGTCTAAATGAGGTCTTGTCTTTGAACTGAAGCCTTTACATGAAATCCGCTTGATATAGTAGATAAAATATAAAGGATTCTTTCTAATGATGCCTTTAAATTTATTAATGTGACTTTTTTACGTGGTACTGCCTGGAATATTTAACTGACTTTCTTGGCGTCACTGGCGCGTGTATTGGCATAAGTGGAGAACAGGGCTCGGGCGTTTGCCAATATGTTATGTTACTTTTGAACTTGGTGATCACAGTCCTTAATATACAGTAGGCAGTCTTTAGAAGAAGCCACGTGGAATTCGTCGCAATATGAAAACTAAGCAGGGTTTTCACAATGGAAGCACAAACAGACCACTTCATTTCTGCGTTGGTCCTTGCCATGAAGAAACCGTAAATAGTTTCCACCCAGGCTTGACCTACTTTTCCCATTGTTACGTGGCACAAAAATCTGGAAATATTCTTCTCCAGAGCGGGTGATCAGATAGCGCTAAAACCTCCTGTTTATGGAGTAGAGCGGCAACGTAGTTTGCAAAGGGCGTTGAAATCCGATGAAACTGGAAAAGTTTGGTGAGACTCATGCTTTGGAACTTGGAAATGAGAAGTATGTAAAAAGATGTAGCTTAACATGCGGATAATGAGTCTGATTTTAGTTTTGTCTGTAGCGCAGTTTTCCTGTAAGTAAACAATTTCTATTCAGGTGACTTACTTTTGTCACCATATTATTAGGGCAACATAGTTTGCAAAGGGAACTGAACGCCTGTTATATGTCGCAGAGGGTAGGAGAAACGATATTTCACGAACTGAGTTAAACGCCATCAAGCTGCCAGGAATTTTATACCTCTGAACATTAAAATGTTAGCATCGTTGTGCTGCTCTACTAGTGGTAGAAATATCACAATGTCACAGGACAGTTTTGTACTGGGCAAAAGCTTAAAACTGTTTGTGAAGACTGTTTGTAAGTCAGTAAACTGCATGCAGTCCTAGTTTTATTAAAGAAACTGGCCTTTGGGAATTTGACTATGAGCATTGTTTTACCGATTGACCACCTCAACAGGGAGTTGCATGCTTTGCTTACTAATAATTTACACCTTTTCTGAAGGAAAATAATTTAAACTCTTTATAGTAAGTGTCTATTTACACCCTTTTTAAAAATTATGTTGATCCATAAGCCTTTAGTTTTTTATGGTAATAATTCACACAATGTCCAAAGGTGTAATCTTACACCTATTGGGGCATACGTTTCGGAACAAGCCATTTAGACTCATTATGAATGTATTTTAAAACTGCTTTTGTTAACAGTGTGCGCTTAGAAGTATAAGAACTCTTGATCCAAGTAACCTTTGTTGAAAGAGGGGCAAGGTGATCAGAACGCTAGTAGATAATATTTACATTCCGTAGCTTCTTTCACGGTTCTTCCCAACAAATATACGCTCGAGAAACTACTACCATATTTATTAATACGCTAGATATTGACTGATAAGTGAAGTATTCAGTACTTTTGGAGATTGCATGAAGCATTACATCTACTTTCATAAATATGAACATGAAAAACACGAGAAAAATTCCCTGCAAATCACAAAACCCCAAACATTCTTACCAGCTCTGCATTGCAAATATTGTTGTTTTTATTTATTTGATAGGTGTTTTACGCCATACTTAGGAATGTTTCCCTTATACAACGGCGCCCAGCAGTATGATCGGAGGAAATCAACGACCATCTTGCGGTAGTAACTTGTATTGTCAGTATTACGTAAGAGAACAAATGGACATAAACCAAACTTTTTTCATTTGCACTTTATTCTTCAAATATGAACGTTCAGTGACTTTATTTGAAATCAACACAAACCTGTTTAAAAATGATTTTGCCAAATTCGAAGCGCGTGGATTATGAAGGTGCCATATCGGCGAATTAATGCTGTTTCTTGGTACATGCCCTCCGAATGAGTTTGTCTTCATTTCATCCGTCTGAATTCTCTGACGCTATGTAAATAATCAAGCGATCACAATGTAAGTAAACTGAGAAAATGCACGCATTTAATGGCCACTATTGTATTGAAATCAAATGATAAAAGTAATAATAAGTACTATTAAACTGGTCTCACAAAATGCATGACAAACTTTTGCGAGTAATTTTCGGAAAATTTGCATATGAGTTGCGTTCAGTAATAACATGTTTCTTTCGGAAAATCGAGTGTGTATGTATATATGTATGTGCGTATATATCCTTGGATTTTACGTCGTACTCAGAAATAAGTGATGTAACGACGAGGAGTCCATAGAATGTATAAATGCTGTGTCTCCCTGTGGCAGTGCGGGTCCACGCCGCCAAAGTCCTGCCTGCACTGGAAAATCATGCGTAAGACACCATTCATGACACCCCACCCAAACCTGTCCTGTTTACTTACTCTAAAATCTCTGCGGAGCGCCAGGCAAGGAAGCAACAAGTATCATTTTTAAAAGTCTTTGGTGTGGCAAAAATCTTCTATACATGGAAAAAAAGCTGTATCGTCGTTTAACAACATGTATATGTATACAAGAATATATTTCTCCATATTCTCTTTGTTATATTGATGCCATAATTAAGATATTATCAATGTTTATACACAAAGCTTTTAAAATAAAATTTAAAATACTTTCACGTGATTGTTTTGAGCCTTTTCCAGCGATTGTTCAACATGCTGTCTAATACCTAACTATATTGAGTACACGTATAAGCTTCTGGACCAGTAGGTGCAACGCATTAATGGTCTATCACATCATATATTTCAACTGCAGTTCAGAGGCTCCATTTTTGTCAAAGATGTGCAGTTTTGTGTCAACATGACCCAGCAGTTGTTATTGTTATTGATCAGTTAGACGAGTGATATTTGCGTTGTACATAACTGCCTACTCAGATAATATGCACACTGCATAAAATCACATCGAGGATAAATCATTTTAAACAATGAGCAGTAATCATTAGCACAGTTTAAGGAGAATAATTCTCAAATAGTTTCCTTCGGTAATCAAAAAGGCTTGCTTAGTCCTGTGATAAATAGCAGTGGAATTTAATAGGCAGGTGTCTTAGCAAATGCTTTTTACCCTTTTTACATTCATTGAACAATTGAATACAATGTTACTTTGTGTAGCCCAAAATATTGATTACATATGTTTATTTATATATATATATTTCGAAAGCTTAACTTCTGATTTCAAGAAAGCTTATAAAATTTATCGAACTTTAATGTTATTCAGAATAAAGAGAGAGTTGGAAAAAATTCATAGCTGTTTTTCAAAATGTTTCATTTTCCTCTATTTTCAAAATTTTCCTTGCGCAAGTTGTAGTTTACTATTTAAACTAAAAACCAGTCCCACAGATTTTTACTATTCATCTCAGATTGTTCTGAACGATCACTTAAAGTTAATACTTTCAGACATTTAAAACGTTTCTGAAAGTTTGATATTCCTTTACTAATATCTCTAACACAAGGAAAGATATCAAAAAGCTGTGGAAATGGTTTACTTAATTGATGGATATGAAACTTGTGACCTAAAGCTGGTATAGTTTGTTAACTACGCTGTGTTTGTATTGCGCTCGCCTGCTTGAACATCTGGATGTTGCACATTTCGCTGTTCGAAACCCGAAATGGTCTCCGTCAGGTTTCAGCATTGATCATGTGCTATATCCAGAAAGTCAGACCGTTAATAACGATAACACTGTTACCGCTATTTTTACTTCTAAATGGCATCTGCGAATCTAATGTATTCAGTCAAGGGAGTTTGTCATTTGTGATCATCAGAGCAGTAGCGCAAGTTCTCGACAAAACATACCGGTCACCTACCTCCTACATTTGAATGGAGTTTGTTGGTTGGGGTCTAGCGGATTGGCATTGCTGGCTACTTGGTACTGGACCCTGAGGTAGCTGGTTTGAAACTTTGATTGCTGTCACCCAATTTAAACACTGATCTGTGTAGATTTGATCTGTATTCATGGACCCGGAGCTTCGGTTTAATATTTGATATATTTGGAAGATTGAAAATTTGGATTTTCCTTTGGTTGTTTGCGTCACAGTAGTTATTTCAGGCTTAGACAGTTTGCTGGAATGAATTCTGGGTAAGTTGTTTCATGGGTGCAGTGGTGTCATTCATTTTACGATGGAGATATAAGGGAATTTCATGTTTGTCTCATGAGGTACCAGCCGTTGTAACCATCTGTTTTGATTGAGGGCACCTCATTTTTATCACGCAACTGCCTGTCTGCAATAAGTTAATGGCGATCTGTTTGCTGCTAAATAAAACAGGGCGTTTAAACGGCAAAAATTCTGGGAGAGATAAGCATTTAACGTGTCGGGCTCAGTTGTATTAATATACTTCACGGTTAAGGTAAACAGTGTAACTCCATCAAAACCTTCTCACCTTCTCCAGTGAGAGGGCCTTCTTCTCAAGAGACTTTTCCTTCAAGGCAGCACCCAGTTTTAATACCTGCTGATTATTGTGTGTTAAAAATATGCTTTACCTGAACTGCATGCCTCGTCTATATCGTCTGCAATTTCATTGATCCTATCCACTATTCTTGTTAATGTCCGGTTTGTTCGACGGCTGATGCAATCGGGAGTCTAAAACAAGCATGTACACAATAGGCTGGACAACTTGCTAAACTTGTACACTTCAGGTTTTAAACTTTGTTTATTACACGGATTTTCTTCTTTATAAACGACCAAGTACCCTGTAAATGAACTGTGTACGAATTTTCACATCCACAATGTATCTGTATCAGTGGTATACATATTGTGTATCACAGATACACACAAATAGTTTGGCATGAAAAGATATCTTCACAACAAGATATAATGGATAACACCTAAAGCCCACCTCACAACGTGAATGCCAAACTACACTTTTCAAACATTTGATGTTTGTAAATAGAGTGTGGAAAACAAGTATGGTTTGTGTGGTTGGTGGCATACATAGTTATTTAGAAACTGATGTTATGGCTGTAACTAAAACCGTGGCGTTAGATTTACCTTACAAACCCGATTAATGTTTAAGGGAAGATAAATAGAATATAAAGCAATTCTTTTCTGAAGAGAAATTCCAACGCCCACACAGATTAATCTGTGTTTTGACCTATTGTTAACAAGTAAGACGAAGGAGCCACTGACAGCTGGTTCATCACCTTTCACAAAGGCTGTGTAAAACAAATGTAAAATAACGAGTTTTCAAGGCAAACAATATGGTAGTTTTTATTCCGCATAACTTTACGTACTTTCTTAGTTTTTTGATGGTTTGTGTTCTTTGTCTTTCTTGCAAAGTTAGCTTACGATTTCGGTTTATGCCTTGTATACGAACGTCGATTCCGAATAGGTTTACAAACTTAATAATAAATCGTATCGCCAAGCTTGTCGTAATCAATATCAAAATAAATGTGCGCATTAACTTTTAGATATTAAGCTATACCAGGGAGAATGTGCAAGGCAATGAGAGAAATTGCCTGTTGGTGCAAAAAAAGGCTAATGAAAATCACCTGAACGTCACGCCAAATTCAAGACCCGAACATTGTTGTGCTAGAATACGAAGACCGAAGGAAGTGATCTTGTTATGACACTTATATTTGTCTACATTTAATGGATTGAAGACAAAGTCGCATCCAGGGTTTGTTCGATATGCTTAGAGCTTCGAAGCATATTGAAAACTGCGTTTTATGCGCGTGCGGTGCAATGAAGAATGTATATATACACTTCCTATTGGTCATTAAGGCTGAGTATCAGGCCCTGGTGACGAACCGGATCCAGAATTTTAAGATACGATTTCCTTTAGGAACCGTAAATGATGGATCCATTTCTCGAACTTATTGAGACAAGGCTGCAATTGACGCTCGATGTTATTCATATTTTAATGCGACAGCATATAAGGAAGCCATCAACATATAAGAACTCTCTGCGCCAGATTCTAATGTTGTTGCGTGGTTATAATTTTTTATGCTGAATAATGTTGGCGATAAAGAAATGACACTAAATAACAATATTAAAATAATATGAGTCTTACCACATGACCCCCACACTCCCTGACAGCTCGCAAAGCAACTCGTCTGGATCTCTTAAACAGTTTCGCCAACTTCTGGACTTTAGCCTCTGGGATACAATCTGGCCCGCATGACATTGAGCTTTCCACCGCACATGGACAGCATGTTGCAATTTCGTTAAAGAAATTCCGCACACTAGAGAAGAAAGAGGAGATCAGAATAACATTTACTGTGATATTCATTTTTCATAACGGAACCGTGAAAAAAATTGCATTGCGCCAAAAAAATGTGATAAATAAATTCTCTTTTTTTTTCGACATTCCAAAAAATAAGAACTGAAATACTATGTCCCTTCCGCAGTTCCGTACATATGCTATGCGTCATTGTTTTCCAATCAGACATATTTGTGACTATTTTCTTTCCCATTAAGGCTTAAGGTCGACACACACGGGACCTTAAGATCGAGATCAACGCGACTGTTGCATCGGAGAATAATCGGCCGTGTATGCGAAATAACGGTGCGGTTTTTAGCGACTGAGAAAAAAATCAGCTTTGCCACCACAACATCATGGTTTATCGCAGAATATACATTTATTTACTTATTTCATTAGTGTTTTACGCCGTACTCAAGCATATTTCACTTATGGGGGGAGCCCAGCAGTATGGTGGGAGGAAAGTGGGCAGAACCCCGGGTGAACTCCATGACTATCCGCAGGTTGCTGGCAGGCCTTCCCACGTACGGCCGGAGGGGAAGCTCACAGGAACCGCATTGGTGGGAGATCTCTGGATCTTTGCGCTGCCCTAGCGCCAAGCCGACTGAGCCACTGGTGCCCCTATCGCAGAATAAACAGTGAGAAATGTTTATGGCAACCCGATTCTCTTTCACAACGAACAAGAAATCGAGTGCGATAAAAGCTAACATGAGATCTAATCTAACAATGGCTCCACGAGTTTAGCTGACACCAGATTTAACTGTGTACTAACGTAAGGAGCTGCGTGTAAACTCCACCCATAATTGTGTGATGCCCGATGAGCTCACAGTTCAACCCCAAATTGCGGTCATTAAATTTTAAATAAAACCCTTTCCAGGTACATGTATGCATTGATTTACATATCATCATTCAATAAGTTTCATGTTCCGATTAAGAGGTAGAGTAAATCCGTGGTGCTTTGACCAAAAAGTCTTTGCTTCGGTATAATTGCGCCATGTTTATGCATAGAATTTCGCGAATGAATCAAATATTCTGACACACGAAGCGGTGAAGTGTTTGCATATTAAGAAAGTTGGTGACGGTTCCAGTCAATCACCAGGTCGTGTGACGATGGGAATGGCAGAGGGAAATGGCGATCAACCCGACAAAGTGAAGCAATCTGTCACGCCGTAATTGCTTCATTTGATACATACTGCTATAGTGTAGACCTGTGGTATTTGTTATGAAACACCCCTTTACGAGTTGATTGTGCACAGAAACCAGTTTTACGCATTGTAGAGCAAATAAGGTCGTTGAAAACCTAATGTCTGCTGCCGTTACTCAGATATTTTGGAACTATCGTTTGATACCATAAGTGTGACAGATTTGTCAGTGCTGCTCGAACGATATCTTGTTTTCACGTTTTTAAGAAATGCTTGAAGATGAAGCTAAAGAAGCCACATAAAATTATGTCTGGACATGGGAAAATGCAGCCACCGTTATACCATCACGGGTCACAACCAACGTCCAACAACTCGCTCATCGGTTGCCTCGCAAACGGCGGAGACGTGGGCTTTTTTGCGTCACCTTACACGACAAGCTTGCTTGGAAGTAAGAAATTCCGTTTAGGAAAGCAATGATTCACTTCAAGGTTATATTAACCAAAGTTCCTTATAAAGCATTCGGGCGAAATATCAGTTGGGCGAGAGGGTGCCTCAGGACCAGCCAATCATCAGTCACGAGTGTCCTCTCCAAAAAGCATCGCAACCCACCACTAGAAGTTGGAAAATTTTGAGGCTGTTCTATTCGTCCGCCTGTGTAATACACATGGTGCCACTCGAAGAGACCAAGCAGTTTCGTGGAGACCTGGTATTGGGAATTCTCGTGTAACAGTTTTATTCCCAACGGGAGTATATCTCGAAAATGTGCTGTATGTGAAGCCCAATACGGCATCGAGCATGTCTTAGTCGGCTTTGTTCACTTTGTACGCTTTGTTCATATTCGCCAAGGGCAATGGACTCTATATTTGAATTATTGGACAGCATTTACGCTATCATGTATAATTTTAATCTATCTAATTATTTCAGAAAACAAAACTTGTATACATCTCCATAAAATTTCCTACCTTTTATATTTATTTTAAAATATTGTGGTTTTCCATATTAAGCTGAGGTTTAGAGCTAACGGGTTTGTAAACAAGTCTATTTTCTTTGTTTTCGGATGTTCTCATTTCGTTCGAGAGAAACTCATTGATTTCTGATTTTGAACATGTCTGCGTCGGCTGAAATACTGCTGACGTGGGGTTAAGCCGTAATAATCTATTCTATTAATCCGTCGCACCCGGGATAGCCCTTGGTCGGCCATTAGCCAAGTTATCCTACACAGCTGCGACATTATACTGTTATCTCGTAGGTCCCACTAAGCTTTAGTAGCGGTTACAAAATGGAAATAGATGTTTGAATTTCTTCTAGAAAATTAAGTTTATCAGAGAGTGCTTGCGTGAGGTATACCCAAGAGAAGGACACACTACCTGAATTATTCGATGAACGCAAACCAAGTACACATTATAATTTCATTTACACCACTATCCCGCTTCGCTTCAGACTTTCGTGCTACAACTAAAAGCCCCAAAACGGTGCGCATGTAGATCTGTACATAGTTGTGTAGTTTAGCAATTAACACATCCCTAAGTTTTCAGATACGTGAACACAGTCGGCGGTTTAGCCCACCCAAAAATATGGATTATTAATTGTTGCAGGGTGTCTCATATATTTTGCTTTTTATCACAACATTTTGAAAGAACATTTTGATTAGTGGCAGTACAGCCCTATTAGTTGGATGTGTCATTGCCCTGTGCCGTAAGTCAACAATGGAAGCTGCATTAATTATTTCGTGAAAATAGTAAAAAAGCAGGACTTGGAAGAGAATAACACACTACCAAAAAGCAATCATGATCTTGTCCGTTTACTATATGGAAATACGCAAATAGGCATACTCACGCACAGAAACTATTGGCACGTAGTGAACAACTAGCGGGGAAATATTCAACACACTCGCAGCATTCGTTTTCACCTCCTTCGCCAATAAATGATCCACAGCCATCAATTTCGTTGACACAGAAAACTTGTGATTCAGAACCCTGTGTGTTGTACGGCAGCGCCAGACACACACATATGAAAGAAAATATTCCAAAAGTCCTGCAACAAACAAGCAAATTTAGATTATATTAAACTTTACAAAGGGATTACATGAGAAAACAGCTTCAGACAGTCAGTGCAACACTTAGAGTATATCTGGTGTACAACGCAAACCATATTATTTGGTATAACCAACGCCCATGGTATGCCCCACCGGTGGCGTTCCCAGAGAATGTGGACGGCTCCCCAATCTGTTAGTTGAACGTGGTCACTATCGACCAAATCTGTCCTCGTACACAGATGAAAGAGCGTTAAAACTTATTTGCAAATTTGGTCTATAATATTTTTGTTCATTTTGTTCTCAAGAGAAAACTGTACGTGAAAATATTATTTAGTATACTGTTCCAAATAAGGATGTGATGCAAGTCTGATAAACTTATCTGAATGTAAATTTGATGGATATACCCAACAGATGCATTTAGCCTGAATTATCATTATATTTGTGTACATATTAAACATATAAATAAGATCCAAATCCTGACAGAACACATTTGTTAGCTGAAAAGGACAAATCCTGCTGAGAAAATGTTTGTTAAACATGTGTAACATCATCATTTATAACATTATTACGTTACATTATTGACCATATATACCAAACGATGGTCCCAAATGCCCACTATAGAAAGAAATATTTTCAAATGTCTTTTTCTCCTTGAAAAAAAAACAAAAAAAAAAACAAGATGATATGTACAACATAACTTTTCACACTGGTTCATCTGAACTTTACGTAATTTTTATGTTCTCCCCACCTTTAATTTTGACCAGCATATTTAACTTGTTTGCCTTAACCACAATAACATCGACTGGACGTAGTCACGTTGATCACACCTATCCAATACCTTGGCAGGTTGGTATCCCCATATCCATCTTTACAAATAACTACGCCATGGCTAAAACAGAAATTTTTAAATGAAATGACATTTATTGCAACAAACAGGATTCCACAAATGGACGATACAACTGATGCGTTGGTTAATGACACTGACGCAGCACAATATTCAACAGAATTTGTCAGTATTCCACCGCCTTGTCTAAAACCAACAGTGAATAAAAAGTTCTTTGATGTACCGCACCGCCTGCATTTCTCCACACTTCAATCTTGAAAAACTGTCACACACCTAGGTTCTTGATGGATCCTGCTACCCTGAAATGGCCCAGGGTGCATCGGTGTTCAAGGAATGTTATCACGAGAGACCCCATTGTTTAAGATTATGCAACATTCAGACTAAGCTGTGCCTTAGAGCAATAGAGCTAACACAACATGCATTGCTTTTGCAAGAACTTGTGCAGTTACACCACTGCCTTTCGCCTGAATAAAGCACGCATCTCTTCTGTCCTGTCCATCAGTGGTATGGTTCAGTGTATAGCAGCCTAACTTAACTGCACGTCTGTGTCATTCATCCCACAGACATGTAGAATATATTTGTAAAGTGAACAAGTTTTATCCATGGCAGCATTCTCCCGTGGTATCCCTGTCTGGAAAATAAGAAAAGAGTAATCAAGGACAATGTAGCGAAATTTTGCTTTTATGACTGATGTGTTATATTGGCAAGGAAATCAACTGTCGCCGGATGGGAGTAGGAAATCATTGCAAATCGCCAGGAATTCTTAACGATAAGGGGTTTTTTAAAATAAAGAATATATCTCAAAAAAGTGAGACATTCAAGGTTATATTTTTGTTTCCTTCCGAATTGCACTCATTTGCCCATTTCATATTACTACGTCAAGAGGGTGCCTGTATGTAAAGAATCCTAAAATAATAAATACACTTACATTCACCCCGATCTTCTCTCCATGGCGAGTGCTATGCGTTTAGAACTCTTCTGGGAAGGTCAGCCAGTTTCATAACTTCAGCGGTCGGTGGATCTGCGACGGTAAATATTAAAACATCGGTGACATCTACCATCGCAGTCGATTTCAGGTTGTTTTTAACGAAGCAGAAGGACGTCTGAAATACATGTGTTGTTTAAGTATTGCATTATAAATCTTGTATGATTAGTGAATGCCACTTGTTTAACTGTGGCCATGTATTCTAGAAACCCCAGCTGTCAAAGTTTACACTGCAGGAAATATGTCATCCCAGCTCGATTTTTTTTTTGAGCGTGGGTGAATTTCGTAACATCTCTATTTTTCAAGCCATTCGTGAATAAGACATACTTTCAATTCCAAAACAGTATCTCAGTGACATGATATTTAGCTCTGTGCACGATAAACTTTCAACATTTGTAGCTTTTCACGCTATCATAAATCAGAATAATTAAATCTTTTCCGATCTTCGAAAAGAAAAATGTGCTTTGTGAATTAACATATATTACGAATATTAAATGAATTTTCCAAGAAAACATTTCAGGGGTTTAGTTATTATAATTTCATCATTTGTGCATATATCCACAACAGCTTAAACAATAATATACACCCAAATAAAGAAATGCTCTGTAAAGAAATTATTTCGTCATCTTTGTGGGCCCATATCACGACATAGCTTTGCAATGTATGTCCCGGTTTGTACATCAGGATTGCGTAATTTTAAGAGAAGTTTGATGTTCTTCCAAATAACATTTCATGCCTTCAAATTGTGAATCTCGTTTAAACACTTCATCTCTCAAACGTTAGTAGCCAAGAGAAGCGTACATTTTCTTCAGAAAAGGAGAAATAAAAATAAAATGTTGGATGATAAGCTCTTAGCAGGGCCACATTTTAGTGCATGGTTGTCTCTGCTTCTGTTGCAAACGCGATCACTTCACCATTGATAAATTGTAAAATAAAAAACGAAAACTTTTCACTGGGAATATATTTCCTTACATATTAAGAAAGATATGGAAACACAATTATGAACCATTACTGCTAAGTAGCGATGCCCTGGTCGCAGCTAACATGTTCGATTCAGAAGACATCACTTCCGGTAAACTGTTTTTATGTATTAGACAACCAAATGATATTACTAATAAAACTTACATCCCTCTTGTAAATGTTACAAAGGATAAAGGATCACTTCCGGTTTCCCTGACGACACTGTTACTCCGATTGTTTGAACCTGCGTCTATTGTACATTATACAGATAGTGCAAACCGTGGAATGGCAGAGCAGAATTTGTTGGCTCCAGAGAAGTGATGTTGAATATTGAACATCACTTGTCGAGAGCGCGTCATTTGTCGAGAGCGCATATTCCTGCGATATCAAAATAATGAATAATAAACAAATAATAATAATAAATAACCTCATGTACTACATGTTTTACTATACCGAAAGAAAGGGGAAGAAAAAGGAAAATACTTGACGTGCTATGCTGAAGTCCTGAATTGCTCCACTTCTACACCTTTGCTAGCTGAGCAAGTCTTCTTCTGACTATTTTATGGACAAGTGTACTTTGGAGAGCCGACAAGAGTCACTGATACTGTATTGTATCATACTGAAAATGTACAAGGGCTTGTCGAAGAATTATTTCAAAGAATAATTGTAAGAAGATTTTCCAAATCCCCACCTCAAGAAGACCGGAGCGTCACTATTTTTAATTTGTGTGTCGGTTACAACCAAAAGTTAGACCTATATATGAATCTGTGTTTTGAATATCACTTAAAGTCTACCACATGATGCAGCGAAACCAATCATTTTAATAAGGTGTTGGGTTTATTTTGTTATACAAACGCTGGACAAAATTTACTTGGTTTCTGTCATAATTTTGTAAAGTGGAAAGGCTATGACAGGCGGTGTTAAACAAAGAGTAGAATATCTAATATGATGACTAACAGGAGGAAAACAGTAGTGTTTGTCGAAAATTTGTCGTCTTTGTACGATCTGATGAACTGTTTTACCCAATTCCTTGCTAACTATATGTTTGAAAATGCAGTGTGAATACAGTGATGTAGAAAACAGACAACGGCTTATTGGTTTTTATTATATATATATATATTTATATATTGTGAACTCGACGGTCCAATACACCGTATCAAATGCCACAGATATAATAACAAATACTTGAACGAAACTCGGTATATGAGATTTTAACACCAGGTAAGGGCTTATACAGAGCAGTTTTCGACTCCCTATCAACGACCGTGTCTCCTTGTATACTAATATGACCTGATGTCCAAAATTATCGGATTTGTAAATTTATTGTTTTCAATTGCATGAAGGCAAGACATCGAGTCACCGCATTTCACTGCTTCTCTTGGTTTGCTCAGAGGAACGAAATGATAAGGCCAGAAACAGCCATAACCTGAGCAGAAAATATGAGATCAGGATGAACACACAGAAAATTGACTATACTTCATGACAGAGGCAACTCTGACCTCATCTTTCGAACCATCATTGTATATAAATCTATACTACGGGTATTTAGCCTTATGTTCAATTAAACTGCCTTGTATATAATTTCTTATGTCCACGTAAATCCAGTATTAATTTAGATTGTTGAAGAAGCCTTGGAGGAGACTCCGCAACAGATAACAATAACATTATAATTTTTTTCCTTTTTTTAAACAAAGTTCAGTCTTTTGAAGAGGCCATGTGGGCTCCAATGCAATATTAGGCTTGTGCAGCCGAAGGCCTCGTGACCTGCTTGCGCACACCTAGAGCAGGCCAGTTTATTACGGCTTTGGCCCCTGCCATGGCAAAACCTCGGGCAGGAGAAACACCGGCACGCTTAGACATAATTAGCTCCACCCATACACTGTATGTCCCAATAAATATCGATGTTTTGGTACACTTTTTATTAAAAATTATTTTACAAGTAGAATGCCATCTTTTTGTTCGTTTGGCGCTTATCATCCCCCGATCCTTTAGTTTTTCAGTTAGTTTTTCCTCTGTCATATGAATAAGTCTTGGTCTCTATCACGGGTTATGCCGCGATAGCAGTAAATGGGTTATGCGGAGTAACAGGAACAGGCTGCTCTCCATTTTTTGAATTTTTAGTAAATAATATGTTGTTGTTCTCTGAAACAATCTAGTAAGATAATTACCGGAATTCACCTTTTTAGCTTGCTTTTGTGTGCATGCATAATTTTCTAATGTTTCTTTTTCAAATCGATTTTTATTCCAGTTTCATTATCCCTTTTATTAGCAGAGACAAGGTGAAAAATATTTATTTAATGTTTCAATATCTACTGGTATTTCCTTTTTTGAATCCACGGCTGTTACTGTTTGTGGTTAAGCCACGATGAGGTTTTACTATATTCACCGTACGTGTCCCACACCCGCCTTTGAATGCTAACAAGGGCGGATCATATCTTTGCTGATGACCAGCACAGAACAGAAACAAGGATTCCACTCACGGCATACTCGAACAGACTGATTACACCTCGGGTTTAAATCCATCTACTCCAAGGACCCATTAGCCATCGCCTTCCACATTTACTCCAAGCAAGACTATTTGAAAAAAGGAGAACTGAACATCAGAGTAAGTGACAGGCTGACAAGCTGGCTCCATTGTAGGGCTTGACGTGACCAGCCGATTGATCGGACCGGGTCTGTCTGATCTAGCGCCTGGGATAAGTAAGAGCCAATGCGGCCTGTTCGGTGCAATGCTTATCAGCCAAAAAGCTGAGGAACCCTCTGTCCTCCTCTCACACGGGTCGCAACCCACGGCCAACTGGTTGCCTCATTATACTCCTTTTACATCAAGCAGATGGGCTGTATGTTTATTCTCTTCAACACAGACTACAGGGGACAGTTTTAGATTAATCGCCTTTTAAGACAAGTTTCCCTAGAGGGATGAGATCCTATTCTTTACACACCCGTGGATCTCATGAGGGCACAATTGATAACCGGCAGATTATATACTAAATGGTGCGCGAGTGGATACTGATTTCATTCATCCGCCCAGCACGTTTGTAACGTCTTTTCGTCATCATTGAAAAGTGTTACCTGCTTTTCTTTGCAAGAATCCGTCCTAATGTTTGTATCAATATATTTTCTGAGTTCTTTGGGGGTTTGCGCTTTTAATCGTTTTTGGAAACTGGCCTTCCGATCATTGACCTGTAACACCCATTTCTGTTGACGGCTGGTATACGAATGTCGGTTTCGATTCCCAGATTCGTATTCAGGATCACATTGTGGAAGGTAACATCAAGCTGGAGGAAATAGCTCCAGTATCATTGCCAGAGTCTCCTCCGTTGTTCCTTCAACAACCTAAACTTGTATTTGACCTACCTAAACATAATAAACTCAAACCATACCCTCGTATAATTCAACAAAGTTTTACTGAAATAACGACTATTTATCCGAATTATAAATTTATATATACTGACGGGTCAAAGGTTTGGGACAGAGTAGCGTCTGCGATTGTCTTGGAAAAGCGAGTGTCTTGTCTTGGGCATCCGTACTCATCATCAGTCATATGCAGTGATTCTTTGTCTCACATTTTGGCGATATCGAATAATCAATTTTAAAATGGATATTTCATAATCTTTTAGCCTTATATAGAAAGTTAATTAAAATAGGTAAACATGTTATATTTTTTTGATACTAAACCATATAGGTAACTAAGGAAACACAGTCTAAGACAGGGAGGATTATGATGTCCGTAATAATCCCGTATCTATGGTTAAAATACCTTATACTGATATTAAGTCAGATAATCATAAATATATTCGTCATCTTTAACAGAGTGAATGGGAATACAAGTCCATAATAAACTGCATGCTGTTCACACCGTCATTGGATATAATTCTTATTCTTGGTAGTAAATCTTGGTATATCACGCGTAGACGAGATAGTTTCAACAAGGTTTTGTATTGGGCATTCTGCTCTAACACACACCTTTATTCTTTATGGGAGAAGTGCTGGATGTGTTGGATATGATGCCTTATATGGCATCGCTGGCCATGTTGCCATTCATTTTTAAGGTCCTTGGCCTGTACCGTAAGAAATAGTTTCTTATAGACGGTATAAAGATACATACAATATTTCTAATGATATAATGTTTAGACACAGCGGTTTCCGATTTTTAGCAGATGCTTAGTCCTTTTGACAATGAACTGGGCCAAGTGTAGGGCTTGACGTGACCAGCCAATTGATTGGACCGAGCCTGTCTGACCCCCCATCTAGGAGAAGTAAGGGCCAAAAAGGCGTGCTGGGTGAAAGGCTCGTCAGCTAAAGCCACGACTCCCTGAACCACCAGGATTCCATTCTCAACCCACGACCAACAGCTTTCCTCAGTAAACGAGTTTAACAGGCTGTTGGCTTTTTCTCTTCACCACAGCCTACAGGGGATAGCTCTTGGTTAGACGCCTTCTAAGACAATCTTGCCCAGGGGGCTGACGTCCTACTCTTCTCACGCAGTGGAAAATGAAATCCATAGAACTTGGTGTGCCTAATTGCATATTACACGTTTCCCGTGCTTTTATTTTAGAGACCCACTTTAACCATTAAATATGCGTTTTGACCATAGGTCAAACTTTCTTAAATATATTCGTCGCCTTTGCCAGGATGAATGCGACTTTTAAGTGAAACTGCATGCTTTTCACCACATCACCGGCTGTAAATCTTACACTCATGGCATGTCTCTACAAAGTAGTTTTAACGAGGTGCCATATGAAGGATTCTCCCTTAAAACACATTTTTATCCTAGACTGGAACAGTGCACCTAAGAATGTTGGATGAAATACCCAACACCATACTAAACATTTCCTGGTTCACCAAAGGTTCAACCTGGTCGATTCTATATTTGAATTATTTGACATCAGCTTTTAAAAATCTACACGACTGTACCAGAAAATATAATTTTTGTACATGGTAAAATTTCGTAAGTTTCCTTAAATTTTTTGCCATGTTTACATTTAGAGCACAAATTTATATCCGAAGCAATCATTTTAGGGTAAAATTCCCAAGGAAATGGAATACAACTGAAAATATGTCTGACCTGAGAGAAACTTACCTTTTAATCTTGTGACAGTGATCGGGTGGCCCCTGATCCATACATCCACACATTTGGTATCAACTCGGGGCGTTATCGTTGCGCTGACGAACAATAAACTGCGCAATTTGGAAGAAAATCGCGAAAAACTCCTGTTTTGCCCCTGTCATACAAAAGCAGCTATTATAGATTCAGAGAATTATGGATAAAGTTATCGTACCCTGGACCCTTTATACATGGCGACTGTTTTAGGGTTAAAATATAAGAGATGGGTAGGCATTATTGAGATGTGTTGATCGAGCTTATGTATTTTGCGCTTCTAAATAATTAAAACATAGAGAGTAACAGTTGATGACACATAAGAATACACACATTTCAAGACAGAGCACTGAACTTTATAACAACTGCATGTCTTGGTCATTTCTGTAAGCACTAATTGGGGTCCTCCGTGTCTCAGTCCGTTTGCGCGCTAGCGCAGCGCAGTGACCTTGAAAACTCCCACCAATGCGGTCGCTGTGAATTCAAGTCCAGCTCATGCTAACTTCCTCCCCGGTCGTGCGTTAAGATACAATCCGTATGTTAAGATACAACGTAACGACCATAAACCTTACATTAAACTGACCGATCGACCGGAAACAGACAATCGTGCTCACAGGCCATTGGCCCCACAAAACAAGGGTGGTGATTTGACATGGGATGCGTACGTTTGATAGCATTAAACCAGACATCAATTCTCTCTCGAACGACAACGACCTTCAGAGGATTTTATTTAAAATAGGTCAGATTTTCAAACCTCTCCAAAAATATCTTTCATTCTCCACTGAAGCCATCCTTCCCTAGGCCTCCAAAAACTATTCTTTTCTGTGATAGGCTGGTTAGAGCGCTAGCGCAGTGTAATTACCCAGCAGACTGCCATCAATGAGGTAGCTGTGAGTCCAGCTGATGCTGGCTTCCTCTCCGGCCGCACGTGAGAAGGTTTCCCAGCAGCCTGTGGATGGTCGTAGCATTAACCCGGGCTCTGCCCGGCTTCCTCCCACCATTATGCTGGCCGTCGTTATAAAAGTGAAATATTCTTTAGTAGGGCGTAAAACACCAATTAAGTCAATAAATAAATTAATAAATTTCTGTGTTGGTATATAATCAGAACAGACTGTGTTTATTCCCAACATACAGTAATAGCCACGTACTTTTCCTTCAAAGGTTTAACTTGTTTAATTGTGCTTTACATTTTTTGAAACACTTTATTATTGAGAGTGCAATCAGTCAAGCTTTATATGAAATTTCTTTTAAGTCGGTTTATTCACATATAGGCTGTTGTATTCATTATTATTCCTTTCATGTTTAGCCCTACAATCACATTGTTAGGGATACTAGAGCCCCTCGTAAGCAAAATTTCACATTTGTCCTTGTGTAGCCCAAAATATTAATTACATAGGCCATATGTATATATATTCTGAAAGCTAAACGACTGCAGATCTAACAACAGCCTTTGAAATTTACCTTACTTAACTATTAATCGTAATGAAGAGAAAAAAGTCAGAGTTGTTTTTCAAAATGCCATTTTTCGCCAATTTTTCACTTTACCAGCGGCATGTCTATTCACAGCAGCTAGCCACCTTCAGTGAGCTATTCAGCATGATACATTTTTGTCGAATTTAAGGCATTACAATTTGAATTTGATTTCCACCTTTAAGTGAGATGAAAGATAGAAGAATGGAAAATAAGAATATAAATAAAAGAAACAGAACAAATTTCACCCCAAGGTGTTCTGGCATCCTTAAAAGATGATAGCTGTGACTATATACTCTGGTATAGTTTATTTTATTTATATATATATATACACACACACACACACACACACACACACACACACACACATATATATATAGATAGATAGACAGACAGATATTAAGGCCTTACTGAATTACCCTACCATATTCACATAGAGACGTGGCAGGGAAGTGCTGCCTTTGTGACGTTAAGCAGTAATCATTCATTCACATTTACACGAACTTACAAATCGCATGATTGCCTCACAACACTAATTTCAAATGCATCTGTCCAAACCCCTGTCCGGTTTCGGGAGAAGGGCAAATGGTCTCACAGACCAAATAGCTTGACAAGTAAAACCTCCGTTCAAGGCTACAGTCACTTCAATAAATCTGACTTCATTCAAGTTGAGGATATAATTAAACTTAATCACAACTCCTTCATTTATCATCGGATATGTAAGAATTTGTAAATATGTACATTTTTAGAAAATTCTCAACAGCCCAATTACACTATTTATTTTAAAAGTTTGACATGGGTTTTGTGCATAAAAGCAATTTTCTGTATTTTCATTGATTACTGCCTATGCCATAAAACGGACTGTGTATTGTTAGCGATATTTAACCAGACAGATGTTTTTATCGCTCTTCCTCATTGGCTTGGGATAAACTGTGATTCGTAGCCGTCGATCGAAAAATTACAGGTGAAAGTATTAAGATACAGGACTACATCTTTATCACGTTTTGAACTTTATACATTTACATGTAAACGGGAGGCGGTTTGTGTTGAAGGTGAGACATGAAGACGCAAACATGGAATATTAAATGCTAGTTACTACAGATATCATTAGGTCTATACGTTGGTGCATGTCGCTATTGGACCCTGATGTAGGGCTAGGATTAAACCAACACAAACATATTCGCTGTTGTGTTACGCTAACAGGCGTAATGCATTTCTCTATAATGTGTGTAAAACCAGCTTTCCCGACGCGAAGTCATGCACATATGTACATGTAAGTATCAGAGAGGGTCCTTATGGCAGCCATCTAATATTAGCCTGTTAGAACTACAAATCATCCTATTAGTTTTAAACCACACTTTGCATTACGTAATCATCTTAGTCCTGGAAACATCTTCAACACACAAAAATGTTAGGGCTACCACCAACATTGTTTTGGTGGACAAACACTATTCGACCTTAGAAGAATCTGGTCGCTTCCATCAAAAAATAAATGGCCGAGCACGAATACGAATAATTCATCTAGTTCGATAGTTTGACAATGTACATGAAATATATTCCCTAGATACATTAACATTTTTCGCTGAACTATTATACTGCTGCGGAGGCATGAGTTCGCTGTTAATGTGGTGATGGGGCATATGCATGCGCTACCTGTTCTATCGTGAAATGTATGTAGAGGTGATGTCATATTTTTGTTGTTGGCTTCTCGAAAATTTTCCCATCCAGTTATTTGATGAACAAAATCACAGACTTTAATTTATGAAAGTCGTTGTTTCAATGTTTTCATACAGTGTCTTTTAGAGTTCTAATACTTCAGCGCTCAGCAACATATACAGAAGTTTCCCAATCTTGTAAGCTGAATCGAACATTTCTAGCTATCAGTCCACCTGAAGCAAGTATTTTCTCGTTACGCTGTCGAAATCCCGAGTTGATCTCTGTGCTTTTCCACTCATCGCGACGTCTTCCTCGGGCATAGAGCGACAAAGCGTCGACAAGAAGCATGATGTGGCGTTAAGCCATCAATCAAAGCGTCGTTCATTCAGTCATTGTCATTCATTGTGATAAATTCATTCTGCCAGCGAGTTGCGTGGAGGCACGGTCTGATCACTGCCTTATATATACCTGTGTAATTGATCATTATTTTCCTCATACCCGTCAGCACCATAAAATAAATTATTACTTGTAATGTCCTGTTTAACTTATATTAAGGCCTACTTGTCAGGCAACCATAGTCTTTAGGCCTAACCTTAATTTTTGCTCAGTGAATCTTGCTTTGTGTTGAGATTTCCCTCATGCAAATATATGGCACATTCAATATTCCTTATTTCTGAGCGTAAAAACAAACCACATTACCTCCTTGAACACAAAATGGAGACCATATTTCTACAATTTTTTAAAGAAAACCATTATACTTACCGATCAAAGTTTTCAGGCTTGATCATAAACCGCGACAAAAAGCTCCCGGAACTCAACCAATCTTTTCTGTTCACGATGTTTTTTTATCACTGACCAACTTTTTTCCCTTGACGAAGGGTTTTAGTTCGCACTGATATCGGTCGCTAATCATGTTAAGTCTTTTGACCACCATTCCTTTGGTCACTGACCTGTCGCAGTAACCAGGTCCTGGTAACAGTGTTGACTCAAATAATTATGGTCAAAGTTAGAGGCAAACATCTTTTTATTTTCATTTGACTAAACCATTTTGACCTTGTTTTTAATGAGTAATCACCAGGCGACCAGTATTTAATTGGCCAGGGTGACCAAATTCTTCTGACCAGTCACTCTTCTATTTTACGACATACACGTCAGCGATAAATATGTTTGAAATTGCACATAACCATAGTCACAGGAACAATAGCTTCATTGTTGCGAGGCTGTTCAAGTGACCATGTAGACCTGTAATACTGTTGGCAACATGCTTTAGGTAATTGTCTTTGCAAATGTTGACCTTGTGGTTTGCAAGTCCTATAGCTCTACGTACGTTTGGCTAAAATTAACATGTCCTAGTGTTGCAATTTATCATAATCTGTTTCACGCAAACATTGTAATACATTTTTATGTTACCTTACTTGTCAAAAGTCATACTTACATTCTTGGTTCTGTTGAGCACATGTAACAATGGGAAAGCCAAGCCACCTTTTATACTCTGGAATCATTCATCATGTGTCTTAAGTTTTCGAATATTAAATTGAACGCACCAAGCTGTTGCCAAAATGAATTCTGTATTTACATTTTATATGTACATAAAGAACCCATTGGGAGAGGTTATAAATGTTATTAACATTCATTTTTTCTCATTTTTCGTATACTAATCCTGGTCGGCGAATTTGACCTTTCTATTATCGATGTTGAATTGTTCATTCCTGTATTTACGACGCCGTTTTGTGGACAAATCCAGAAGGCATTACTCATGCATTCGAAAAGAATCAGTTTGAAACCGAATCGCCTGTGCTAGGGAAAAGGTATCCCAATTTGAGCACAAATTCACACGCGTAAAGTGTCCTATTATGGTCTGCATTATTGTTCGTGCACTGTTTAACTGGCAGGTGAATTTACGGTATTGTCTTTATCATAACACATAAGGAAAAATTGATTTGGTTATTTATGTCTACCACTTTACGAATGTGCCATACTACTCGTAACTGTGTTATAGAAATTTTACCGACAGAAAAGCCAGTGGATGATTATGGCTTAGCGTCAATTCGGACCTACTTCAACCACATTGTGGCGAGAACATGTTTAAATAAGGAGTCATTAAAATGGCTTCCGATGTAAAGATCTGAAGATCAAAAGAGCAAACAAATTACACTAAAATTCTTGAGAAGCAGACAAAACAACACAAATGTTAGCTAAAACTAAGAAAAACATATTATATATGAGCATGACATTTCAGCAGAAAATGTGCATGTAGATGTGTCTAAAAATACATCTGATGATAAAGTCCAATAATTTTTAAAAAATCATGACAACGTCCTCATGGACGCTGTCAAACAGTTCAAATGTAGTCGACTGTGTAGAATCCCTCTTGGACACGGGTAAAGTTTACAAGATCAACACCCCTACCCCCTGTGGTGTTCCCGGGAATGAAAAGAGTAGGACCCCAGTTCTCTAGGTAAGTTTTTCGTACGAGGCGACTAACCCAGGGCTCTCCAGTGTCACTTCCATGAATAGAATAGTTCTACAGCTTCCCCGGGTTTGTCGTAGAAGGCGACTAAAATGGGCAACCTGTTTGCCGTGGGTTGTAAGCCGTGATGGTGGAAGACGGGATCCTGGTGGCTGGTGGGTTGATCTTGCGAGATCCTCACAGCCAACACTTCACTCCGGCCCTTACGTCTCCAAAGACGGGCGGTCAAATGGCCCGCTCCGATCACTCGGCCAGTCGCGCCCGTCTAGATGTCCATATATCAACCTTCATATAACTTGATTTGGTATAAATTAACTACTTTCCGTGTTGGATGCTTTTAGTGAGATGTTCGGATGACCTGTGGCTGTTGGGTCAATCGAGTCGGCCGTTTCTAATTTATTAGATTCGATCTGCTCCATTATGACCGAAAAATCAATCTTATCGAGGATGGCGTGGAATTCTTGTCTCTCCTCCTGCTGTTTCTCGCAGGAGGGGTTTCTCCATACATGCAATGGCACTCCGGGGCGTGTGAGAGACAGGGCGTTTTTCTGTCACAGCCCTTGGCAGTTGTGGGGACAAAAAGGAAAAACAAGATACCACTAGATATGGAATAGGGAAGTACTTGTTTCCCATCCTTTTTGGTGATTTCCAATAAAACTGAAAATCAAGCTAAGATGAAAATAGATCGATTGTACGAAAAACACACTAGAAAGCTATGCAGGCACCACCAAAAAGGTGAAAAAATTAAAGTCGGGAAATATTTTACTAGAATGCTGTAGAAAACACCAGAATTTTAATTTGTTAAACCCGGAGAAAATTGGAGAACAAGATGTTATTATCACTCTATATAATACCTTAAACTGCTCTCACGGCGCAATCCGTGACAGGGACCAGGGCTTGTGTGATATGACAGAAACCAAAATAATGGAGGAGCTTAAAGACGAGGAGGTAACCAACGTTAAACGTTTCGTTATTAAGAGAGATGGAAATTTAATCAAAACAAACACCTATCTCTCAACATTTAATAAACCGAAACTCACAATATCTATATTTATTGTGCCATACAAAGTGCGGGTGGAATTGTTTATTTCTAACGTTTTCGTTTTAGCAGTTGCATAATTTAAAAGACTAACTGCCCAGTTCGTTCATACTTATGGGAGATATTAATGCCCATAACCCCCTATGGGGTAGTAATAATATAAATAATCCGGGCAAAATACTAGAAGATTTCTGATCTAAAGTTGGATTGTGTTATTTCAGTGATGGTTCTAATACCTATTTACATCCAGGTAATGGTTCATATTCTGCTATCGATCTCACTATCACCCATCCATCATTTCTCCCGGATTTTTCTTGGAAGGTGCATGGCGATCTTTGTGGTAGTGGCCATTTTCCTATTATTCTAGAGCATCTTACTTCTAATTCTTTAGAACGTGTAGCCAGGTGGAAGTTCGATTAGATGGCATTTGAGATGATCCGTGAGGCTGACATCACTCCAGAAAATGTCCATGTTGCATCCTTTATTAAAATGTAATGAACAGCAGCTGCTAGAACCATCCTTGAGACCTCGACAAATCCAAAATCCAAAAGTAAATCCTGGTATGATAATGACTGTCGCAAAGCCATTAAGAACCGTAAAAAGGCCGAGCGCAGATTTAGTCCCAATAAGAATAACTTAAACTAGGTTCGAATGTTTAGCGATAAGGCTCGTCGATTAATTAAGTCCAAGAGACGATCTTGTTGCCGGAACTTTGTTTCAGGCATAACGTCAAAAGCACCCATACGTAAGGTCTGGAACATGGTTCAGAACTTAAGAACAAAAACAATAAAGCCAAAAGTTCAGCATTTAAAGGATGGTGGTAGTTTATCAACTTTTCCATCTGATATAGCCAATAAACTAGCTGAAACAATATCTCACAAATCTTCATCTGAGAATTATTCTCCTGAATTTCAAAATATATTAAAGACAAGAAGGAGAAAATTAAACTGTCCTCTTCTTCTAAATATTTAGAAGACTATAATCGACTTTTTCGTTAAAAAAGTTAAGTTTTGTCAAACTTCTTTAACAAAGGCACACGATACTGCGTGTGGCCCGTATAACATATAACCATTTACCACCTGAGCCACTAGAGAGTCTCTTGTACTTACTTGATGATATTTGGATAACTGGGTATTTTCCGCCATCATGCAGGGAGGCGTGTGTAATTACCGTCCCATAGCTCTTACGAGTTGCGCCTGTAAGTCTATGGAACGGATGATTAACGATAGACTTGTTTGGTTTCTTGAAACCAAGAAGCTTTTATCAAATATTCAGTGTGGTTTTCGTCAAGGACAATCTACTTTAGATCACTTTGTTCGATTTGAAACTTTTATTCGTGATGGTTTTATTAATAATGAGCATATATTATCGATATTTTTCAACCTCGAAAAGGCCTACGACACCACATGGAAATATGGTATTTTAAAACACCTTTCTGATATGGGTTTGAAAGGTCGCTTGCCTCTATTTATATCTCAGCTTAAGGTACGGTCGTCAGCTTAAGGTACGGGTGGGGTCCAGTCAGCCTTCAATACGCTACAAATCTTAGAGCTCACCCAACAAACCCTAAAACTGTGCTTTTAATCCATCATACGTAGATAAATATAATAAATGTCCCGTGTTCGGGACCATATTTTGGAAGCTGACATGAAGCTTGAGGACTTAGCTCCGGTTTCTTTTCCTGAGTCTCCTCTCTGACTTCTTCCACATCCTAAATTACTATTTGATCTCCGACAACATAAGAAATCAGATACAAATACTTTTATAATGCACCAAAATTTCGATGACGTTAAGACCAATTATCCGGATTATAAATTTATTTATACTGACGGATCAACTAATGGGGACAGGGTCGTAGCTACGGCTGTTTTGGAGCACCGACTCACCTCTTTTCGTCTTCCATCCTCGTCTTCAATCTTTTCTGCCGAGGCCAGAGCTATACTTCTGGCTTTATCATACGTTTCCTCTGGGTGTGCCCAGCGGGCAGTGATATGCAGTGACTGGTTTTCCTGCCTTTCGGCAATAGGACAAAGTAGGTTTAAAACTCCGTCAATACTAGAAATATTGGCCATTCATAGAAAGATAATTAAAAGAGGTAAAGATATTATATTCTGTTGGATACCAAGTCATATTGGTATTCAGTCGAAACACAGTCGTAGACAGGGGAGGGAAAGCTACCCTTAACCAGCCCATATCTAAGATTAAATTCCTCATACTGATTTGAAATCTAATATTCTTAAACTATATTCATCGCCTTTGGAAGGATGAATGGGACCTGCTGGTCGATAACAAACTGCATGTCATTCACCCTGTCATAGGATGTAATTCTTATATTCTTGGTGTGTCTCGTACAAACCAAGTAGTTTTAACAAGATGCCGTGTTTGGCGTTCTCGTGTAACACACAATGTTATCCTGGATGGGAGCAGTGCTCCCGAGTGTGTTGGATGTGGTGCGTAGTACGGCTGTATCTGATCCAGTGCTGCCCAGCTGTTGTCAGCAGATTAATTTGCGCCTGATCTCTACAAAAATCAGAAGAGTATATACATATATTCACATTGCTCGCTCAAATTTATTTACTTCATTGGTGTTTTACGCCGTACTCAAGAATATTTCACTTATACGACGCCGGCCAGTTGAAAATATATGAATAAATAATACGTATTATATTGACAGATATATACAACTTCGGTCACATTTTCCGTAACCATCTTAACGTCAACAAAAGTAACACAACTTGCTGATATAATCCGATTTTGAATAAAGAAAAAAATGAATTCAGATAATAATCAAATATCATACTTAGACGATAAAACACATAATTGAACAGTTACAAAATTTTATTTTATTGCACATCTGTGAAATGATTCCTTCAGTTCCGAAGTCACATAATTTAGATCTGATGATTTTTCATTGGTTGATTCCACGGATACTTGACTTTGTAATACCTTTATTATTAAATATCAGCGTGAGGTTAAGCGGTATATGTTAAAGCTTTGTGTTCTTCAGAAGTGAAATATTTCGCCTTATTTCAACGTAAGTTAAACGCGTTAATTCAACGTAAATTCCAAATAAAAAGATAAAATCAATCACAACTCAACGTAAATTGAACGGTATTTTTCGTATGTTAGAATTAAACTCCCCATGGATTGCTTTTAATGGCACAGATGACTTTGCAATCTACATCGTGTTAATATTCCTACACTATCAGATGACGAGTAGTGTAGTCTATTGTTATCATAGACCTTTACATATCGAATAGTTATTGAATTTGGCTTTTGGCTTTTCAATGAACTTAAATAGCTGATGCATATGTTTACACATTGTTGTACATATATGTGTTTAGCACGATTCAATCTGTTAGGGAACTCCTGTTATTTCTTGACTTTCGAATAACAACAGCTTATTTGAAGTGCGTCCAAGGGGATGTGAAAGATAATGAACCATTAAATTCCTGAAGGATTGGGGATCTCAAAAAGTGATAGTAGTATGTCTATTTTTATTGATTTTTTAGTGTTAACGCGAAATAAATACACAAGTACAAAACACTGGCAAATTGTTTATTATGCCTCTTTTCTTTCACCTTTAACCCACTGGTGTAAACTCAGACTTAGCCTCGACATAGTAAAATATTTCTACCAACTCTAGGAAAACACAGTAGGATGTGCCACCCACATTCTGATTCAAACGTCAACCACGGCAAGTATAATAAACACACCATGATAAGTGATAAAACTCACAACAGTCATAGTCTATTATATTATGGTTTGTCTCTTTATTATTTATTTTTTTTTATATTTTTGCACATAGTCAAGCATTCATTTGTACATGAAAACTTACGTTATATGCAGTCCTTAAACTGAAAGACAAGTATACAAGTAAATTTAAAACATGAAATGAGCAAGAAACTTTATACAGGGAAAAACAGTCCTCTTCTCGCATGTACTTGCTATAATTAAAACGTATAACATTAAAACAGTGTTGTGTCCCTATTTTATTACACCGCCGTGGGGTTCCCTAGAATGAAAAGAATAGGACCCCAGTTCTCTGGGCAAGCTGGTCGTACGAGGCGACTAACCTAGGGCTCTAACATGTGGTTCCGGGAATTTGCCGTGGGTTGCGACCCGTGATGGGGTAGGACGGGATGCTAGAGGCTGAGGGCGGGTTGGTTTTTCGAGAGCCTCACGCCCAACACTCCACTTTGGCCTTCAAATCTCCAAAGGCAGCAGTCGGAGGCCGCGCTGAGATCAATCGGCTGGTCACAACAGTCCAGATGTCCGTCTATCAACCTTCATATATCTCTATTGTAGCATATTGACTACTTTGTTGGACGTTTTAGTAAGATGTTTGAATGTCTAGGCGGTGGCTGCAAGTTCTATGGAGTGTGCCGTTTCTAATTTATTAGATTCGAACTGTTCGAGTATGAGCGAGAAATCCACCTTATCGAGGGTGGCGTGGAACTCTCGTCTCTCTTTCTGCTGATTACTCGCAGGAGGGCTTTCGTCAAACATGTAGTGGCACTCCGGGGAGGGTGAAAGACACGGCGCTATAAATCATGATTCAGTTCGTTATGTCTTAATTCCGTTTCTTCAAATGTAAATGAACAGGCTGTTTCCGTTACTCCACATAATACTTTAAACTGCCCCCACAATATTGTCCGTAATAGACACCAGGATCTATATTGCATGAAAACATACCTTTCAGGAAACCTTAAATACAGAGTGAATACAAACTTTTCTCTATCATTTCAGCCCTGTAAGAACTATTTAGTGAAAACGTTAAAGGCAGTAAGACTACCTTTACAACACAAATACTTGTCATTAAAGTTAATAATTGTTGTTCTTTGAAGCACGGAAATACAGTCTATAAACGCGTGTAAAGGTCTGTAATTTTAGTGTTTCAAGTTAAGTAAAGTTAGGTTAGCGTCCTAGTTTAGCACTCCAAAAGGTTCATAAAGTGGATATTCAGTAAATGAAAGAGTCATCTTAATTTCTCCCTTACGTCTCATCTGTCATTTCCATTAATACATGGAAATATACAGTTTTATAAGCTCCCAAGCAATTTTTAATCATTCAAATACTGGAGGCCCAGATATACAAGCAAATCATATTATCCATAACTATACCCCATTCTCCACCAGCCTTAAAACAACATTCCTAACTTTACCGGATCAAAATGAAAAATTAAAACCTTCGATGAAGAATTGAGGATATCTGTATACAAGTCACATTAAAATAAAAGACAGCGCCGGTTCTAAGTTGAGTTTGCCAAAAAGGCTTGACAATATTATATTTATTTCGGTAAAGTATTTTTGTAACCACCACTTCGACAGCGGAAATTAACGTTTGACCGTGCTCCGTCGGCTTTCTTGAAACGCAGCCATTCTGACGGTGTTGTCACTTAGCAGTGTTGTTAACCCATGCCCTTGTTGTAATTAAACATATAACATTAAAACAGTGTGCCGCCTTTGTGTTATTACATATTACATTGACAGACAACTCAGAACATCACAACTAACAAACAGCTGATATCTCCCAGCTCTCTGATTGGTCGATCTCTCGTAATGCTAAAAGCATGGGCGCCTTCAGGCCCCCAGTCGGCAGCAATACTCCACACTTCAAACGAAGATAAATCAGCAACGAATTCATACAATTTGAAACAGCTTTTTACGTTAAGGAGAGAAAATTATAACCTTTTTAATGAACTGTCTTTTACTTTAACTGTATTACCTGTTCACTGTTGTTTCTACACAATTCACCGATCAGCTGAACACCACACCATAAGATACTTTGGAAATTGGTACGATAGAGCCACACTATGAGCACAGCAGATACAATTTCTCATCTTACAACAAATCTAATCAGAGAACATATAATTATTTCCATTTTTTTTTACATTTTATCACAAATCTGTGGCATTATGACTATAGAGAGGTACTACATTAGGACTAAGTCACATGTGTTTGCAACTTGGTACTTTGGCCTGCTTTTAAAGCTGTCTCATAAAAACTATGAAAAAACGAAGTCAGGCTCATCAGATAGAGACAGCTCAAAAATATGAGTAAAACTACATTCACTTATTTAGGACTTTTTTAAAATAGTTAAATGCATTTTGCGAAATGTGTGAATTCTATGATGGGCATTATGAACCATGGTGTTAGTGGTTAGATCTCTCACGCCAAACAAATTTTCCCAACGCTGCTTTAAATGTTGAAATAGCTCTTATTACCCACATTTACAAGTAGAACATTACTGAAAAACGTTCTCAGTAACGTCGCCTGTAGGTGAATTTAAGGGGAAAAGGGTCATGTGACGTCAGAGTGCCTTGCTGGTGGCAGTATGGTCCAGAAAGCGCACCTTAGAATGCTAACATGCAACTGTTGTTACTTCACTGGAACAAAATCTGAAAATTAGACATTTTAAAACACAAACCTGTTTCACTTAAGTTTCTTATGCAGTTTTATTCTTTATACTGATGTTCGTATGGCGAGCATATTGAGACAGTCTTCACATAAAATTAGGTGTGTAAAATGCACTTTCAGAAGCACATTGAGGCCTGACAATAGCACATAGTTTTCTCATATAAAATCAAAGTTCACAAAAATGTCTTAAATTTTAAACAATTAAACTCTTTAATTATAGTTATTACATATGATTGGTAAATATATTTTCATGGTATTTCATCATTTCCCGAAAAAAAATGTTAAAACCTACTTTGAGGCACATTTTTTTCTGAAATATTGTAGTGGGCTTGTAAGGATTTGCTTGGAAAGTAGTAAACTTTACATCAGTATGGATGTTTTGCGCATTCAATGAAACAAGTTTCGAGCATTTTTATGAAAATATGATAGACTCATTACAACAAAATTTCCCAAATAACTACTCAATTTTTATGTGACTTATTTCAGAAAATAACAAGAATAGGCCATATTTATAGGCTGTAAAAGAGTTTATCGGTTAGATGTACTTAATTAGCGTAAGAGCTTGTGAACCTTTGGTGACACTTGTGTGGTTGTTTGCGTAGTCTATCGTTCGTTGTAAGACACTTGTCTTCCACTAATATTGTGCGCATACCGGTGTATCAAATGTGGTAAAGTTCATCAGTAACCTGCCAATGGTCGGTAATTTAACAATGGCACTTTGGTCTCTTTCACCCACAAAACTGATTGTCATCCTATAAGTGAAAAATTCTTATTATGGATTAAACTACAATCAATTAATAATACACGTAACTACATGTTTGTTCCTTTCATCATCGACTGGGGGCTCTCTTTGACAAGTGGTGAATCCCTTTGCCGATCAGGTCCCCTCCAACGCTTGGACAGCAAACACTTGGTTTTAGTTAAAGCTAAATTCATATAATGCTGGTCGAGTTTCATTTTAAGTTCAGAAAATTTTTCTGGGTGCCAGAATTGGGGACGGACGGCTACACAACCATACTTTTCGTCGTCTTCTTCAGAGCTCATGTATTGATGAGAGAGGACTTGTCTTATGGCATTCTTCTTTTCCTCTGACCAACCTCTTTTTGGATGAATGAAAAATTAAGGCTTAACGCCACAGGGGCCATATCTCAGCCGATGAACATATTCAACCCAAGAAGCCGTGAATAGTTTTCTACATTATCTGATGAACATTCAAAATTCAAATGAAAACAGACGAAAACATTTTTAAAAGCTGTTAAAAAAACTAAATGTCAGTTAATAGTCGAAAACCAGAATTGCTGAAATGTATGTAAGCTATATTCTGTTATACACGAAAACAACCTTCAAAAAAATTATAGCCAATGACAGGATGAATGACATGCAATTTTTTATGGACCTACAGGTCCCATTCATCCTGTCAAAAGCGACGAATATATTTAAGAATATCAGATTTAAAATCAGTAAGAGGAACTTTATTCTGAGATATGGGATTATAAAAAGCTGTTTTCGCATACCGGTCCACGACTTTGTTTCCATGGACACCAATATGACTTGGTATCCAACAGAATATAATACCTTTACCTCTTTTAATTAACTTTCTATGAATGGCTATTATTTAAAAAATTAATGGGTTTTTAGACTTATTATTCTCAATTGCCAAACCTCATGATAACGAATCCCTGCATATCACAGCTTTCTGGCCATACCCAAAAGAAACATATGATAAGTCCAGAAGTATAGCTCTGGCCTCGGCAGAAAAGATTGAAGGTGAGGATGGAAGACGAAGAGAGGTCACTCGTTGTTCCTAAGACAGCCGCAGCCGCAACCCTGTCCCCATCCTCTAATGCGTCAGTATATATAAATTTATAATCCGGATAATTAGCTTTAACTTCACCAAAACTTTGCTGAATTATAAGAGGGTTTGTATCTGATTTCTTATTTTGACGTAGACCAAATGGTAAATTAGGTTGTGGAAGAAGCCAGGGAGGAGGCTTCAGAAAAGAAAGAGGAGCTGTGTCCTCAAGCTTGATGTTAGCTTCCCCAATATGGTCCCGAACACGAAGACCAAACGATGGAATCTCGTTGGGGCATTTATTACATTTATCTGTGTATGATGGATTGAATACACAGTCGTAGGTAGGGTTTGTTGGATCTGCTCTAAGAGATTTATACGTCTCTGATGAAAAAAATCAGCTCATCTTTAGATAAGAAATCTTCTACTATTTTGCCCTTATCTTTATTCCATGGGTATTAAAATCTTCCACAATTATGAACGGGGTGGGCAGTTGTTCTTTTAAATTATGCAACTGCGAAAATGACAAAGAAGAATGAGGAGGGATAGAAACTGTACATAAAGTGATTGTTTCCGATAAGGAAACACGGACAGCCGCGGCCTGACGCTCCGTATCGCGGTCAACAGGGCTGTGAATTATATTATTATTCACAAAGATAGAGTAGCCTTCACAAGCTCGTTCTTTCTCATCACAGAAAGTGCTATAAAGTGTGTAATTTTTAAGAGGGATTTTATCTTTGTCAGATGCCTTCAGGGGAGATTCCTGAAGACAAAGGACAGCTGGATTTATAGATTGAAGTAGCTGTGTTATTTCAATGAGATTAACCTTAAACCTCGACAATTCCATTGTATAACTTTATCTAAGGCATTATGTAAGAAAGCGCATTGGGGATTTGTGTCTGGAATGGGACGACCTTCGCCGGAGATCTGCTCCTAGATCTGTCAGGCGTGGGTGATATATCCATCACGTTCACCCCCGAAATTGAAGGAGCAAGGTCCCCCAACGATCTAAACTTAGTGTAAGTTTGGCCTGAATGCTTGTTGACCTTACAGCGACGCTCCTTGGGGCCACAAGATTTGTCAGGTTTACATTCATTATTTATTGTTAGAGATGACTTTGCTAAGTTTTTCGGTTTGTCGACTGGAGTAGATTGAGTGGAAATAGTATTCTGTAATTTTACATCAGATAATTTAACAGGAACGGAAATCAGTCGTAACCTAGGTTTGCCTATGCCCATCGGCCAGGTGATCTCAGTCTACGTTCCTGTGGTTATGGAGACAGTTTTGGCCATATTTGCATAGGATGTTTGTGTACGGTTATTCAAGGGAACGACGATTGTACGGGCTTCTTGATAGGTTAAATTGTTTTTAATCTTTGTTGCTGTTATCTGTTTTTCTCTTTGGTAATTAGGGCAGTTCCGCGTAGAAGCCTGACTACAATTTGAACTCTTAACTTTATTCTGGCACTCAAAGCCCTCATGGACCTCTTGGGATGAACGGAAACAGATAAGTTTATTTCTGCATTGGCCCGTTCCGTGCCCGAACTTTTGGCATTTAAAACATATAGTCGGGTTTGGAATATAGAAGTGAGCTCTGACATTGTATGGACCAATAAGAATTGACTGTGGAAGATTTGTCTGATTAAAACTTAAAATATATTTGTTTACTTTTATGAGTTTGCCGTCCTTTTTAGACACAAACGTCTTCACCCTTGATAAGCCCTCTGTCTTAAGTTCAGGGAAGATCTCCTCTTCTGTTAAATCATCTAAGCCTCCATCCCTGTCACGGATCACATTCTGGCTGCTATCAAGAGATTCATGAGGTGATACGAAAACAGGGATATTCGTGATACTCTTTTAAGACAAAAAATTATCAGCCTGCTGTTCTTAGAGCATTCAGTTTAAACATTTCCAGGTCTTAGTTTTTTCACTTGCTTCACCTGACCGGCAGAAGCTTCAATGGCTTTTCCTAAGGCTAAAGCCTTTACTTTAGTTGTTGATTTTCCCTGATATTTTGTTGATATTATTAGAAACGTAGGCTAGCTTTCTCCACGAGGGTCGAAATAGTCACACAATGCTGCTTTGTTCCTCTTCTTGGCACATGCAAAAGCGTTCGCTGAGAGGACGAAGCATCATGTACCTTTGAAGAAACGCTAGAAACATTTGAACAAAAGGAATTAGAAGAAGACATAACGAACCAGTTTTTATATTCATAGCGCCGTGTCTCTCTCCCACCCCTCGGACAAGGTAACCAGCAGAAAGAGAAAAGTTCCACGCCATCCTCGATAAGATACTCGATGAGGTCTAATCTAATCAATTAAAAACGGCTTACTCGATTGATCCTACAGCCACCGCCTAGAAATCCCAACATCTCACTCAAGATGTCCAACACTGAAAGTAGTTAATTTATGCCACAGCGATATATATGGAATGAATGAATGAGTGACTGCTTATTGTTTAAAGCCCTACTCAAGAATATTTTACTTATACGAAAGCGTTGTCTCCTTGGTGGAGGATGGATTTCTACCGTATCTTTTATCTGGTGCTGCCTCACCAAGACGACTTGCCGAAGGCACCTAACAAACCCTCTCTCCCAGTCACATTATACTGACACCGGGCCGACCAGTCCACCCTCTATCAACGCCCTACCAACTGCGCTACCTGGGCCCCACATAATTTAAAATTAGACAAACTTTTGTACCTGTCACCTAATATTTTCCATGTAACTTACTTGTTTATTGGCCGTACGTGGGAAGGTCTGCCAACAACCTGCGGATGTTCGTGGGTTTCCCCTGGAGTATGCCTGGTTTCATCCCACCATGATACTGAAATATTCTTCAGTACAGCGTAAAACACAAATTAAATCAAATAAATATATATATTGCCTATTGGTGTTGCTTTGTAACTATCAGGGCTGCATACTGGTAAAAGACTACATTATTCTGTCCCTCTTACTACGAAGGAATGAAGTGTGTATGTGTGTGTGTGTGTGCAAAAATGCTATTTTATTTTCCCCAAACTGTTCACCTTATCAACTTTACAGTTGCCGCGTGAATGACTGAGAACCAAAGCAAGTGCAGTGTCTAACGTACTAAAAGGAATTATGTAAATTAGGCAACAATGACATCAAAAATCTTTTTCTCGGGCTTTGTCTTTGATCTACTGAGGTTCTACACAAAACCTAGCCCTCAGAACTCAAAGATGATGTTGACAGTTCCTTAGTCGTGAAATAAATACTATACAAATTTTCCACAGGCACTCTACCGTACTATTTTTTATTAGAGAAGAAAACCCACCTGTTACACGTACCTCCTTCTTCCTGATCGCTGTTTTAGTCTATGAAGTTCAACCTGTTATTTTTTCTTGTAGGATTGAGTGTTTCTTTTAGACTGGTTGAGACTTTTAGACTGGTTTTAGACATCTTGAGGCCAGATAAATTATTTGATGTAAAATATAACAGACCAGTCGGTCACAACATATTGTTAGCATTTATAAAACATCAAAACAATTAAACTGATAGAAGTTATCTAATATTTATTTGGTTGTTTATTAATGCTGTACCCAAGAATTTGAATAGCACGGAATTTACATGTAGGAGAAAAAAGCTAAACTATGTACAATTATGGCAATTACTGTGTGTCAAGTTTTGATCGCGTACCCATTACTCATATTAAAGTTACACGAAGCAAGGTACATGTAAATGCAACAACAATCTCAAAGCAGAATGAAATTTGCCCTTAAAGTGCAAAAGTGACACTTAACTCTATTTACCAAGGCCCGTTGTTCGAATCCATTGTACACTGTACATGTATCTGCAAAGACACAATAGAGTGCTGAATACAAGTACACAGGTTTCTGGATCCGGTATTTTGACAACAGAGTGATGCCCCTTGCAGGTGTGACGTTGTCACCTTTTTCACTCTCAGTAGGCTAAAGTTCAACGTTGATTACATTAATCTTCTATGAAGTGTGTTCGTGGGTGTGTTTGAGTGTAAAATATTCCACACGAATAACCTGCCTGTGGTTTTGCCTATACACAAATACTGACATGTTAAAAGATAGGCCACTGCGTACATGTAACTCATGTAAAGTAATTTACAATAAGACTGTTGCAATACTGTTTTAGCGCAAACATTGCATAATACGTCTCTTGAATTTGTCTATGTCGAGACGATTATTAACCTGTCAAACACTCTTGTGAAGACTGGCCTAAAACAAACTCAAAGCAACACAGATTTGAATAAAAAACTTTCTTTTCAGAAAAGCAGGAACTGATACTATGGGATTATCATAATACTGCTATGTTAAAGGGAACTGTAAAGCTTTCAGACAGAAGAGATGGGTTTTATACTTTTCCAAATCCAATTACACAGCAAAATTATCTCAATCAAGTCAGTATATTCACTTTGTCACGCTATAAAGCTTTGATATTCTGTTGGTACAGATATTACACTCATAGTTTCTTACAAGTTAAATTAGAATACAATGTGCATGTACACTGCTTGGAGAGTGCTTTTGATTTTCACAGGGGTGTTTGACAACCTGCGTGACGCATGTTGATGGCAAAATGTCTCATGGTAAATCGTCATAAACGATACTTGAAGACAAAATCATTTTGCGGGACATGATCGATGCAGGCCCTCCATGAATAAACACGTCAGGGCTTAAATGTAAAGAGAAAACAACCCGGCATAATTATATCCTGAGGTCACTCCATGACAGGAGAAATCTTTTCAGGAACAGTGACACAGGGACACTGGCGATCGGGGCACTGAGGTTCCAAATGAAATACAAGACCCATTTTTTCATTTGTATCATTTCTTTTGGACGACAGTATAGAACAGACTTACAAACATGGCATTTCACTTGTTTAAAATATTGTTGTCACACAATGTTAAACCTTGTATCACTTCATGATGTGCTAAGGACACTGGAATCCAAGATGAACATGCCAATAGTGTTTACTGCCTGGAAAGTCTGAAGGCATATTTTGCCAGTATCTTTCATTTAAGTGAATTTCATGGGAATCTCCTTTGTTAGGGTTTTCGTTTTTTATTGACAGTGTAAGTGATGTATAATTTGAAAGTTATATTATACCCAGTATTACAACTATAGGCCTACATGTAAATTGTTTCTGGGAAATTAAAAAAATTACATGTAATTCATATAATTTACCATTTAATTTCTCTGAAATAATACAGCATTCAGAAAATGAATATGCATGTTAATATTCTACTAGTGCATTTCTTTGAATTTTCATAAATAATCATTGTCAAAAAGGTCTGAAATATGTGCTAAATGTTAGAAAACAAAACCTAAGACCAAGATCAAGATGTCACCTATGGAAACATGACTGACTTATATAATCCATTACCTTCAAAAACAGGTTTGCCAGGGGTGGCATAAATCCCAGTTACATAGTTCTTCATATGTTACATCATCTCTTGACTCTGGTCAAATATTATTCTTTAATCAAAACATGACATTTTGAAGTAAACTTAATATCATGTTACACAGCTGAGCATTTATCATTCACAAATAATCACAATTTATTAAGTTTCAAGCCATTCCGACTTGAATCCCTATTGTATCTGTTCGGATTACTATTATTATTCTCACCAAAATTGTAGAGCGTTTTTTGAGAAAACTGCTGATCAGATATTTATGAAGCTGCCCTGTGTGCTAGACGAGAACCTGAAGTTGTGCACCTTAACTTTTGGAAACATTTAATCACGTGACTTGGCCGGCGTTCACGTTAGATTTTGTGCAGAGCGAAAACAAATTCTTCTCCAGAGCAGCTGATGTGATTGAGTTGAAAGTGAAGCTGCAGTAGTATAAAGGCCAAGGCTGTCTTGTCCACTGCCATAATCTTTATGAATACATGCTAGAAAACAATAAATCTTACAAAACTAACAAATTTTGACAGCTAAAATATGTAGTTTACTTTTCAATAAAATAAATGTAATTGTGCAATAGTAATGTGTTTTAAACAATTTGTCTGATACTGTAGTGTTCACAAATACAGAATTAACTGAAATTTGCTGACAATATATGGTTAAAAGCAGAAAACCTTTTACTCGCGAGGAATGTGTGTGTTTCAAGTGTTTGAAAAAGTCTAACTAAACAACTCACCCTAATTCGATTTGGTACGATCAGTAGCAGAGGTTTTTCTCCCTAGATATATCCATTTGAATGACCTATGTAGCCAAAATACCTTTATGTGTCTCCAGAATATCTTCAATATAATACTTTAAAGGCTTTCTTCCATTTGATATTGTCAACTAAAATCAATTTTTGTTTTACCAACGGCAAAGGAAATATATATACATGAAAATCGCGTACACTTGGTCCTCTGAAGGTAGCTTTCTTAGTACAGTCACTGTAACACATCCTGTTGTTATATGGTGTTCATTCACTCAGAGCAGACTGGAAGAATCAATGTAAGTATCTTGTGTGTATATGTACAGATTAATTCAGGTTATGCTTTGAAGTAATGTCAAACTATCTAGAATGCAATTACAATAGGTTAGACCCTCTAAGATATAACTGAAAGAACAGAACCAATGTACAATTAGTTTCCCTAAATTGCTTAATATAACTATTGCGCTACGCTACTACACTGTGTACTATCGCGTTGGCACCTTGCCCGCGATCTCTACTGGGTGTTGGATGACATTCTCTGCTGGATGTCGAAGTGGAAGGTCGACAATTCTTATCAAAAGCAAGTCTAGGCGTGACATCCGGTATTGAGGATTTGATGTTCTCTAAAAATAACGTGTTCATACTTTCAATTTAGCTAGCCAATTAGCCCTGGCAAATCAGGACATCCATGTCATTCACCTGCAAGAAAATGCTCATCAGCTGTCTGAAATAAAATTAACAGCTGCACCTACAAATACACCTTTTTTATTTTGGCCATAGCCTTAAGGTTGTCATGTTGACATTCTGTACATCTACATATAAACTCAAGATATTCTCCAGTACTATATGTTTTCCCAACTAGCATTCATCGGCCCCAGTGGCCATTGTTTATGACTCCAGTGCGGTTCCCGGGGTGAAGAGGACCCCAGCTCTCTAGGCAAGCTTCTCGTACAAGGCAATTAACCTAGGGCTCTCTCATGGTTCCAGTGAATAGAATAGTTCCACAGCCTCAAAGGGGCAACCTGTTTTGTGTGGGTTGCGACCCGTGATGATTGAGAACGGGATCCTGTGACTGAGGGCGGGTTGGTCTTACGAGGTCCTCACGACCTTTTTTCCTTGGGGAGAATAAAGCTTCATTAAAAAAGGGACACGATACTGCGCAAAGTGATAAACCTAGTGGCCCCATGGAGCGTCTCTCAAAGGCTCTGTTGCTCTCGACACTGAGCTTCAGGCTGTGGCCGTCCATCTCTCCTTATCGGAAGAAATCAGTTCATGTTCAGTTTATCTTCGTCCTGTCTTCTTTCTCATTTTTGCAGTTGCATAATCTAAAAACCCAACTGCCAACTTCTTTCATAATTACGGGAGATTTAAATGCCCATAACCTTTGGGGTAGTAATGAATGATAGGGGCAAAACAGTAGAAGACTTCTTATCTAAAGATGAACTATGTTATTTCAATGATGGTTCTAATACATATTTACATCCAGGTGATGGTTCATATTCTGCTATCGATCTCACAATCACCGATCTACCACTTTTCCCGCACTTTTTTGGAAGGTGCATGACGATCTCTGTGGTAGTGACCATTTTCCTGTAATCCTAGAGCATCTCATTTCTGATTCTTTAGAACGTCTAGCTAGGTTGAAGTTCGATCAGGCAGACTGGATGGCATTTGAGATGTTCTGTGAGGTTGACATCACTCCAGAGAATCTCAATGCTGCAGGCGATCCTGTGCTAAAATTCAATGAATTTATATTACCAGCAGCCGATAGAACCATATCTAAGACCTCGAGAAATCTGAAATCCAAAAGTAAACCCTGGTACGATAGTGACTGTCCGAAAAACCATGAAGGACCGTGCAAAGGCCGAGCGCAGATTTAATCATTGTTCTGATCATAATAACTTACACCAGATTCGTATATTTAGAACAAAGGCTTGTCGACTGATTAAGTCAAGAAGCGATCTTGGTGCCGGAACTTTGTTTCAGGCATTACGTCAAAAACACTCATGCGTAAAGCCTGAAACATGGTTCAGTAACTTAAGGGCAAAAACAATAAAGCCAAAGTTTAGCATTTAAGAGATGGTGATACTTTATTAACACCTCTATCTGATATAGCCAATAAAAAGCTGAAACAATATCTCAGAAATCTTCCGCTGAGAATTACGCTACTGAGTTTCAACATATTAATAAAACAAATAGAGAAAATTAGATTGCCTTTTTCTTCTAAGAATTTAGAAGATTGTAATCGATCTTTTTTCCATTCAGAAGCTTAAAGCTTCATTAAAAAAGGCACACGATACTGCTTGGGGTTCAGATAATATATAATATAATCTTCTGAATCATTTACCATCTGAGCCACTTGAGACCCTCTTGGACTTACTTAATGATATTTGGATAACTGGTAATTTTCCGCCGTCATGGAGGGAGGCCTGTATTATCACGGTTACAAAACCGGACAAGGGTGATATTGATCCAAATAATTACCGTCCCATAGCCCTTACCAGCTGCGTCTGTAAGACAATGGAACGGATGGCAATTGATAGGCTTGTTTGGTTGCTCGAGACAAACAACCTATTGTGTAATCGCCAAGGTCGATTTACTTTCGATCAACATTCGATTTGAAACCTGAATTCGTGATGGTTTTATAAATAATGAACATGTGGTGCCGATATTTTTCGACCTCGAAAAGGCCTACCACACCTATATTTATATCTGAATTTTTTCTGATCATCAGTTTAAGGTACGGCTGGCGTACATTCTTTCTGACTCTCATGAGCAAATGATGGGTATGCGCCAGGGCAGTTTTCTTTGACCAACACTGCCCAGGATAAAAGTAATAGCTTGGCTAAAACATTAACATAATTGCACTGAGGGTTCTTTATATGTAGATGATTTCCTTATATGAATAACATCGACTGCAAACTGTAGCTTTCTCTCAATAAGATCGAGAAATGGGCAGTTGCCAATGGGTTTAGATTTTCTACGCCTAAAACCGCCGGTATGCATTTCTATAATAAACGGAAACTTTATCTAGATCCCGAGGTTAGGTTTTGTGGTGAACGAGTGAAGATTGTTGGGGAAAATAAATTGCTAGGAGATAAGAATTTATCTTTTATACCTGACATAAAAATGCTTAAAGCTAAATCTGCAACGGCTGTCGGTATCATTAATGTCGTGTCTAGCACCGATTGTGGTGCTGATCAATCAGTTTTAATTCATATCGTTCTCTGGTGAGGTCTACATTTGACTATTGACCCATCGATTACGGTTCCGCTAGGAAATCATATCCTAAAATGTTTGATCCGGTCCATCACCACGGTTTGAGCCTCAGTCTTGGTGTCTTAAGGACTTCACAATACAGAGTTTATACTAGAGGCTACCGAACCTTCTTTACCTCATAGGCGCACAAAACTCAGCCTTCAATATGCTGCTAAGCTTTAAGGACACCTAACAAACTCTTCCTAAGAGTTTTCAATCCGTTTTATGTGGACAAATATACTAAATGTATTAACAAGATCCCTTCCTTTGGTGTTCGTGTTGGGGACCACGTCGTTGAAGCCAACATGAAACTTGAAGACACAGCGCAGATTTCTTTTCCGGACTCTCCTACTTGGCTTCTTCCACAACCTAAATTGATATTTCATGTACGTAAACATATCGAAGGATATACCAATCCTCTAGCAATTCAGCAGAGTTTTGTTGAAATTAAGGCTAATTATTCGCATTATAAACTTATATATACTGACCGGTCAAAGGATGGCGACAGACATGCGGCTGTGGCTGTCTTATAACAGCGTGTTACTTGTTTTCGTCTTCCATCACAATGTTTAACCTTCTCTGCCGAGGCCAGAGTTATTCTCTTAACCTTACCATATGTGTCCTCTGCGCATGACCAGAAGGCAATAATATCGAGTGACTGGGTATTTTGCCACTTGGCAATTGAGAATAATAAATTTAAAGATCCATCCATTTTGGAAATATTGGCCATACGCAGAGAATTAGTTAGAAGAGGTAAAGATGTTATATTCTGTTCGACACCGAGTCATAGAGGTATCCATGGAAACACAGTCGTAGACATGGTGGTGAAAGCTGTCCTCAATAAACCTAAGTCTCGGGTTAAACTCACGTATACAGACTTTAAGTTTAATATCCTTAAAGATATTCATCACCTTTGGCAGGGTGAATGGAATCTGCAGGTCTGCAATAAAAGGCATGCTGTTCATCCTGCCAATGGCTGTAATTCATATACGTATAGCATGTTCCGTAGAAACCAAGTAGTTTTAAAGAGGCGCCGTAGTGGGCATTCTTGTCTAAGACACAGTTTTATCCTGGATGGGAGCAGCATTCTCGAGTGTGTTGGATGTGATGAAAAGTACGGCTTAAAACAGATCCCGGTTGTCTATGTAGACTTTGTAAATATTCGGCAAAGAGTCAACACAGTCAACTCTATGCTTGACTGCTTTGACAGCGTCGCAGGCAATGCTGTATTTTGATTACTGTATGAATGTAGGATTATGTCATAAGATATATTTTATTTTACATGATACATACATTTTCTAGTTTATATGAACATATTAGAACTTTAAAGATTACTGTGGTTTTCTAGTTCTAACCAAGTTTTAGTTGTTTTGCCTGGTTTTAAACACGTCTGTCTTTTTCACTGGTTTTATATGTTCGCATTTTTGTCTTTAAAACCATATACAGATTATTGAGATTAAACATCTTCTCGCCACGATATGTCATTATTTCATTCATTCATTCGAATTTAGAGGCGAGAGATATATTCGCACCATACTGATGGAAGAAAGGTGCTTTTTTAGACTGCTGAAGTGACCACACGAACATCGTCGACCGCTTCTTTTGTAACGAAGAGCACACATTCACAAGTATATAGGCACAGCGGGAGAATGTAAAAATGTGCATAGCTGGGTTTGGTCATGTATTTCGGCTGTCATAAAACCCGTATGAAAGGTTTGAAAATTAAACCACGAGGAAAACTTAAACTTAAATATTGCAATTGGTACAGTTTAACTTGTGTATGTTTTAACACTCAGTTATAGCTAGTGGCTAGTCGATTGATTTGGCTTGGCGTCACAAAAGAGAATGTGCAAATAAAAGGCATAATGAATACTGTTTTCATGTCGGCTTTATAGTCACCTGTGGCCAGTGCTAACTCTGACTGTGGGTGTGAGATTTCATTACATCGCCTCGCATTCCATGCAGACTGAGTTTTATGTTCCATTACCTAGATTGATCCCTGATTTCTCAGGATTTCACAGAATCCGAGTATTCACATGAATAATATATTTGTTTAGTTAACGAAATATTTCTGCCGTCGATATCAATGATTATGTCGAACTTCAAATTGGGACCTGTAGTCTGCCAGCTACTGTATTAAATGTAGCTACAAGAGTACAACTCATCCACGCCATGAGGGCGTTGCTATGACCTACTGACAGGTGTTTTGTGCATCATCTTACACCATGTGCATATTTCTACCATTAATAAAATTACCCAGATTTCCTATTAGGGAGAGAGATGAGATGGAAATTCTTATAGGGACACAGGTTCCTCAAATATTAGATATTTTAGCGTTATTACAGAATGACGTGAGTATTAGGCATATTTCGCAAGAAATAAAAGCTACAAGCTTTTCGTAAATTCCAACCCCAGCATTAAGTGAATCTTCAAAAATAACAAGAAAAAAATTTGAAAAGTCTGCCGGAATATTTAATTCAGAGGTTGTCAATTTAGTGGAACTGCATGATGCGCACAGCGCTCGGCAAACTTATCTAAACAAACGTGGCTGATGACACGCGTAAGACAGGGACTTAGGGCTCGCTCGTAACAGGATGGGCCAAAAAGAGCCGTAAAAGAGAGCTAAGCAGGTTGACCAACAAGTCTAGAGCTGTAATTCGTGGTCAACTGTCCCAAAACTACACTGCTTGATAGGTGTGTGCAAATGTTGCTGTTGTTGTGGCTGTGTTGCAGCGTCGAAACACTTTTGTTTTTGTCCTATATTTCATCTTTAGCGGACTAATATGCAGTGCGGAGAGGCTAATGGCCCAACCTCCTTGTGTTTAAGTTGACTCGCGACAGAACTTGTCCAGGCTCGTACAGGCTACACACTCAAGGAGTATTTGTATTTCAACGTGACTGATTTAGTTTCTGAACAAAGTCCAAAACTACGTTAAGACGTGGCAATCAGAAGTAGTTATAAAATCCAAATTTTGGTCGGCCATGTCTCTTTAAATCAAAGTGTGGAACTCCGAATGTACCACGTTGAACTAGGCCGAAGAGCTACAAAAGCCCTAATGTCTCATGAACGAAATTAAAGGACCATTAGCCTCACCGCACTGCATTTTAGTCCGCTAAGCATTAAATACAGGACAAAAACAAAACGGAATCATTCTTCCATTCCAACATGGCGGCCAAAAGTAAAATCACTGATAAAGTGTAAGCGTTATATATTGTAAATATCACGCAATTGAAGCCTGTGCACCTTCACACGACGAAATTAGGAAAACTTTTCTGTCACGTGGTATACAGCAGAGGGAGTTACAATTGAAGTGTGAATGGTACATTGGAATGCCAAACACTTGAACTGGAGCAAGGCGACCTTGAAAGATCATGCATGCCCAAAAAACCTTGATGAACAAGATTATAGTTTCAGTAATATATGTCGGGCAAACATATTATTGCTTTCAAATATATATGCATTGCTTGCAGAGGGATTCAATACTATATAGGTAAAATCAAGCACTGGTCAAAACTTTTAGTATATAAAACTGCTGGTAGGAGTACACATTAATTATAAGGCTTGAGGATTAATAGTACATGTACCTGATACATTGATAGTAATAGAATATCTCAAACATCAACACACAACTGCAGAATAGATTATTTTCATTCAGTTTTCTTTCACCCACACAGCTAAAAATGTGACATAGATGCAAAAATTTTGCACTTATGATAAATTAGTAGATTTGAATACTGCTGTTTCTTCACATATTCTTGCATGCATGTACTTCGGGTGTTTGGTGATATTTCCACGCTGTGTACTTTAAAGTGATCCATTGAAAAATTTGAAACTATATGTTTTCAACTCTGTATGATACATTGTTTGGTACTATACCTAAGCCAAACTGGGAGACACCCCAAGGGAGGAATGATAAAAAGACATTTTTCTATCCTGTCATCCTCTGTGTGATACGATAAAAAAGCTCTTATTAGCATATATTTGTGGTTCCTTCTCGTATAGCTGGCATTTGGTTGATTGTTTCAGTGCCAGATATGAAACTTAAGACAATACATTTGTCTTGCAGAACTGGAAATGGTTTTACTAATTCTGTTGTAGCATGCGCAACACATATTAACTAAACTATTGCATAACACTATCCTTTAGAGGAATAAAATTATATATTCATATTAAAGAATACAGGTCAGTATTTTTCTTAAAAATAAGAGAAACTTCAGATTTAAATACCCTTTAATTTATATATAGGTAAAATACTACTGTATTTACATGGCAATATCCTATATATTATATCTATTTATTTACTTCACTGTTCATTAAGTCAAAAATTCAAGAATGTTTTAATTTACACCATGGGGATCAGCTTTATGGAACTAGAAAACCATAGAGCCCAGGGCAAACCATTAATATTTTGTGTACCTTGTGTACCCGAACAGAATCTTTCACATGAAATTATAATGTATTCATATTAATGAATATCAATATTTTTTCCTAAAATTTAGAGACATGACAGCTACATGCCTTTAAACTTACAAACGCAATAGTGAACTGTTGCTTTATAACATTGTTATATAGTGTTTATATTTTTACGTCCCTATTCATTAAGGTAATTATGGGTGGAGAAATTCATTGCTACAGGAAAACTGCGGACCTATTGGCAAGTTGCGAACTAGATATATATGTGTGCGTGTGTAACAGGGCGTCAGTAGTCACTGTACATTATTTAATGCTTATGCTCCTCTAAGGCTTATATCCGTTGTTTGTACCGGAAGCTGTGTACACCACACATCCTTTGTTAGCGTCCTCGCCCTGTGGTGGTACGTGCCGTAACAGGATGAGCACCCTTGTGACCCTCTGGCACCTTGAGGGTTTTTTCTCCTCAGCTGGGTATTTGCACCACACCAGACATGTTCTATGTGTGGTCATCAATGAAACATTTGAACGCCATTGCACTAAACGTTGTCTCTATCCTTCGGGGACCAGCCTGCCCTCATTACAACTGGCGTAAGAAGTGGGATAGAGACAGAACAACATCGTCAGTCAGTGAGAGTAGGATACTGTCGGGAAATGGCGGAGGAAGATGTTGCTCAGCTTAAAGATGAGATTGCCAGACTCCGTATAGAACTGGGTGCTGTGAGCAGCCAACAAACTCGGGTTGTGTTACCCCTTCCCGTTGAATTGCCACTGTACTAGGTCAAAGATGATATTCAGTCAGTAAAGCTCAATCAATTTGACACCATATCCACGCTAGTGATGATACAAAAGCTTCTTCCTTTACACTCGATACCAAAGTTAAAGTGCATCTACAGGACCTGTTGCACAATGGAGTAATTCAACACAGTTCCTCAAAATATGGATCTCCCATTGTACTTGTTGGTAAGAAGAATGGAGAATTGCGCGAGTGTAGTGATTACAGGAAGCTGAACTCTCAGGTGGTCGGAGATATATATCCCCTCCCTCGAATTATGGGGTCACTTGATCTCTTGGCAGGTACTTCTTACTTTTCAACTTTGGACCTCAACCATATCATGTCCGCAAAAGGAAATGGCACAGATCCAGACGAGACTACTGTTGTTGCCGATTGGACTGTGCCAACTATCGTGAGGGCAACTCAGATCTTTTCTTGGTTTTGCGTCCTTCAACCGACGATTAATAATGAAGTTTGCTTCCATTGTAGCACCAGTGTATGATGTAATAAGCACATGTGGTATTCCGTAGCGCAGGAAACAGTGATTAATTAAGAAGTATAGTACAAATGTCTACTGGAATCCACAGTGCCAGAAGAGGTTTGAGGATCTTAAGAAAAAACTTACCGACCCTCCCTTGTTCGCTTTCCTGTATTTCAGGAACCATTTGTGCTCTAGGTGGATGACAGCAACCAAAGGATAGTTGCTGTTCTAGGACAGGTACAAAGTGGAAAGTATCTTGTAATAGCTTTTCCATCTGTGTCATCCCAATGGAAGGCTGGATATTCAAGTGCCAGGAGAGAACTGTTGTCTTTTAAGGTTGCGGTATGTAACGAGTTTAAATCGCTACCGATAGGATCCACTTTCACTGTTACTTTTACTGAGAGTAATTCTTTAACTTCCTGAAAAAGGGCAAAGTTCCAGCCCTTGAACAAAGGTAGGTTAATGAACTTGCGAGTTTTCAGTTCAAATTCAGCTACCGACAGGGAAGGCTTAACGTTGGTTCCGATCCACTCTCCCGTTTGCCTACAGAAACTCCCTAGCAGCCTGATGATGATTGTGAACTTTGAAACAATAAGTATCAGGTGTCTTGTATCATACATGGTTGCCCTCTACCTAGTCAGTTGCAAAATGCTGCGATGCACATTACGTGTGGGCATGAATAGGACAGAGACTGTCCCAGAATCAACCAATTTACCAGAATGGGACATTCAGGTAATGCAGAAATTTCAACAAGTCATCAAACTGTTTATACTATACAGACAGATGGATAGAGGTCCAACTCGAAAGAAAAAGATCAAAGAATTAGCTCAGTACTGTCCCTATTGAAAAGGGTAACAAGATTGTCTGTAAGAAAGAAATGTTGTATCAACAAGGGAAAACCAATACAGGTGAAGTCATTCTCCAACCAGTGCTACCTCTCTGCCTCGTGGATAGTTTTGATGATCTACATGATCATGCTGCACATCATGCCGCTGAACGCGTGGAATCTCTTATTAGAGAACGACGGTGATTCTCAGACATTGCAAAGCACGTGCAGACTTATATTGGAACCTGGCAGAGGTGTGTACGTGGTAAAGGCCCTTATAGACCTGTAAGGGAAACTGTCTGCAACACAACCTATGGAAGTGTTATCCGTGGATTACACTCTTATGGATAAGTCTGGCCATTGTATGGAAGATCTCTTGATTACAGATTGCTTTTCGAAGATTACTTTAGCCATACCAATTCGTGACCAGACGCCAACAACTGTTCCTAAGGAGTTAATACGTGAGTGGTGCATTGATACGGCATATCAATGAATTCATATCGATCATGGCAGATCGTTCCAAGTAGCACTGATAGCAGAAAATTACAAATTGTATGGAATTCAAAAAGGCCGAAAGATACCTTACCACCCTCGAGAAAACGAGCAAGTCGGGCGATGTAACAAAATATTCCATGATTTGCTTCGTACCCTTCCTGCACATCACAGACGGCGTCGACTGGAGCATTGGACAGAGCTATGCTTTGTCTACAATGTTACCAGACACTCCAGTAAAGGATACTCACCGTTCTATCTTCTATATTGTAGAACTGTGACCCTTCCTACCAGTTCCTTGGTAGAGACCAGGACGCAGATACTAATGAGGATCAGGATACAAGTTATCCCTCTAACACCTGTGTCTCAGCACATTTAGCTGATAGAAGGCAAGGCAACATGTACAATCCCATTGTACAGGGGACAGGGGCACAACAGAAAACCAACTAGTCCTACACTTGCTGTTGGTACACCAGTTTATCTTCGTCTGCACCCAGCCGGACGATGCAAAATCACAGACCGGGTTGGATCTATACTCTACAAAGTTTAAGATTTCCAAGATGGCGTGTACACCATAGAGTTAGAAGATTCAGCTGAGGACATTAAGGGAGTAAACCGTTCAGAAATAACCCCAGTTGAACAAGGAGAATACGGACTTATTCATCCGGTTAAGCAGTACTACTTTTTGGACACCCGCTTACCGTCAAACTATTTTGACACGTCTAGAGACAGAATATCAGTACAACGAAGCTGTTTACGTAGGTCCCACAGACTAATACATGGCAACACCTTAACCTTTATGGTTTCCCTAAGACATTGTAAAATTTCTTACCAGATAACAGGCATTTTAGGTAATATTTTTTCATTATTTTTTTATGAGGACATGATACACTTCCTGAATGTACAATACTCACTGTACATTACTGAATGATTCTGTGCCTCTCAGATTTATGTCCCTTGTTTGTACCAGAATCTGTGTACACCAGACACGTTTGCTAGCATCCTCACCGTGTCCTGACCCATACTGAGCAAACGATAGCTTCAGTGACATTTGCAACAAATAATCCATTAAAAATTTGTATGAAGCTCCAACCTGATCCCTTCGTTCATATCAATTAACAAAATATTTTCTTTTATTACAACGTATTTGTTGCCTAAGCACCACCAATAAACTTACATGGCTAGCTTTTGTGGTTATTTTGCAGGCCTGGTGGTTATTTTGCTAGCCTGGTGTCAATACTATGTTTGCTTATGAGCCTGAATGCAAGATAAACTGTTTCATGGATCTGTCACTAACATTATTTTTGGGGTTGTGTTTATTATTCGCTTTATTACTGTTAAGAAATTCGCTATTTGAACGGTGAAGGGCGATAACACACTTATTACCAGTACTAGCTTTTCAGATATAATCCTAGTTCAACCATGCAGCCTATAATATTAGTTACAAGGTTATTTAGTGAAAGGATACGAAACTTCACGAGGTCTGTAAGCCTCATATTGCGCGTCTTCTAGTATGAGGCTTATAGACCCCCATATAGTTTCCTATCCTTTAAGTCAGTAAACATGTAACGAATTTATCCCGAGGACGACACGAGCAACTGCACTGAAAACTTGTTTCTTAAAAGGAAAGAAGCCTCAAAAGCAATATCTCGTCGCGTCGAGGAGCTTTGAAGTACCAAACAGTGATCTGGGAATTATGAATGAATGAATGAATGAATGATTATGGCTTAACGCCACATCGGCAATATCTCAGCCATATCGTGGCGAGAACAAGGTGGAACCACGAGACAGTTAAGGTTTTCGATGGTGACATGAGAACATTAAAAACAAACCAAAAACGTACGGACATGATTAAAATCAGGTAAGAAAACCAAAACAGTTAAAACTCGAAAACCAGCACATTAAGGAAGTTTTATCACGAGTATGTATGTAAATAAAATTTATATTTTATGATACAGGCCAATGGCCTTCAAATATTTTATGACAGCGTCGCCAGCGATGCTGTCAAACAAATCATATGTGGAGTTTACTGTGTAGAATCTTTGCCGCACATGGGCAAAGTCTACACAGTCAACCAGGATATGTTTGATGCCGTATTCAGCATCACATCCAACACACTCGGGAGCACTGCTCCCATCCAGGATAAAATTGTGTGTTAGACGAGAATGCCCAACACGGCATCTTGTTAAAACCACTTGGTCTCTACGAGACATACCAAGTGTATAAGAGTTATGGCCAATGACAGGGTGAATAGCGTGCAGTTTATTACACACCTGCACGTCCCATTCATCCTGCCAAAGGCGACGGATATACTTAAGAATGTTAGATTTAAAATCAGCGTATGGGATTTTAACTTTTGATACGGATTTATTTAGGGCAGCCTTTGCCTCCCTGTCCACGACTGTGTTTCCATGGATACCAACATGGCTTGGTATCCAACAGAATATAATATCTTTGCCTCTTTTAATCAATTTTCTATGTAAGGCTAAAATTTCCATAATAAGCGGGTTTTTGAATTTATTATTCTGCATTGCCAAAAGGCAGGAGAGCGAGTCACTACATACCATTGTCCTCTGGGCACGCCCAGAGGAAACATATGATAAGGCCAGGAGTATAGCCCTGGCTTCTGCAGAAAAGATAGACGATGAAGACGGAAGACGAAGAGAAGAGACCCGCTGTTCTAAGACAGCCGCAGCCGCAACCCTGTCCCCATCCTTCGACCCGTCAGTGTATATAAATTTATAATTTGGATAATTAGCCTTAATTTCAGCAAAAGCTTGCTGAATTATAAGAGGGTTTGTATTCGATTTATTATATTGACGTAGATCAAATATTAGTTTAGGTTGTGGAAGAAGCCAGGGAGGAGACTCCGGAAAAGATACCGGAGCTATCTCCTCTAGCTTGATGTTAGCTTCCACAACATGGTCCTGTATACGAAGACCGAACGGAGGGATCTTGTTAGGACATTTAGTATATTTGTCTACATATGATGGATTGAAAACACAGTCGTAGGCAGGGTTTGTTGGGTGAGCTTTAAGCTTTGTTGCATATTGAAGGCTGAGTTTAATACGTCGGTTATGTAAAGAAGGCTCATTGGCCTCCACGTATAAACTCTCTACTGGTGAGGTTCTAAAGGCACCAAGGCTGAGCCTCAGACCTTGGTGATGGACCGGATCCAACATTTTAAGATATGATTTCCTAGCGGAACCATAAATGATGGACCCATAGTCCAATTTAGACCTCACCAGAGAACGATATAAATTAAGTAAAACAGATCGGTCAGCACCCCAATCGGTGCTAGACACGACCTTAATTATATCGAGAGCCTTTATACATTTAGCTTTAAGCGTTTTTATGTGAGGTATAAAAGATAATTTACTATCGAATATAACTCCTAAAAATTTATTTTCCCCAACAATCTTCACTGATTCACCACAAAATTTAAGCTCAGGGTCTAGATGAAGTTTGCGTTTATTGCAGAAATGCATACCGACGGTTTTAGACGTAGAAAATCTAAAACCATTGGCAACTGCCCATTTCTCGATCTTATTGAGACAAAGCTGCAGTTGCCGCTCGATGTTATTCATATTTTTCGCCCGGTAGCATATCAGAAAATCATCTACATATAAACAACCCTCGGTTCCAGATGTTAATGTTTGGGTCAAGCTATTAATTTTGATGCTGAACAGCGTAGGTGAAAGGATACTGCCCTGGGGTACACCCATCTCTTGCTCATAAGAGTCCGAAAGAGTGGACCCCACCCGTACCTTAAACTGACGATTTGATAAAAATTTGGATATAAATATAGGTAATCGACCTTTAAGGCCCATATCCGCGAGGTCTTTTAAAATGCCATATTTCCATGTGGTGTCGTAGGCCTTTTCAAGGTCAAAAAATACTGACACCACATGTTCATTATTAATAAAACCATGGCGAATGAAACTTTCAAGTCGAACAAGGTGATCCACTGTGGATCTACCTTGACGAAAACCACATTGGATATTAGATAGTAACTTGTTGGTTTCGAGAAACCAAACAAGTCTATCATTTATCATCCGTTCCATAGTCTTACAGACGCAACTGGTAAGAGCTATGGGACGGTAATTATTTGGATCAGTATGATCCTTACCCGGTTTGGGAACCGGGATAATACATGCCTCCCTCCATGAGGGTGGAAAATTACCAGTTATCCAAATATCGTTCAATAAGTCCAAGAGAGTCTCAAGTGGTTCAGCTGATAAATGGTTCAGAAATTTATAATATACGTTATCAGGACCACATGCTGTATCATGTGCCTTTCTCAGTGCAGTTTTTAGTTCATCGATATTAAAAGGACGATTATAACCTTCTAAGTTTTTAGAGGAAAAGGGCAATTTCCTTTTCTCCTTCTGGTTTTTGATATGTTGAAATTCTGAAGTATAATTCTCAGAAAAAGATTTTTTTGAAATGGATTCCGCTAATTTATTAGCTATATCGGATGGAGAAGTTAGTATGTTATCTCCATCTTTCAAGTGCTGGACTTTTGCTTTGTTATTTTTACCCTTAAATTTCTGAACCATATTCCAGACCTTACGCATAGGTGTTTTGGACGTAATGCCTGAAACGAAGTTCCGCCAACAAGATCGTCTCTTGGACTTAAGTAATCGACGAGCCTTAGCTGCAAGAATACGAACCTGGTTTAAATTTTTATCAGTAGGACAATGGTTGAACTTGTGTTCAGCCCTTTTACGGTCCTTTATAGCTTTACGACAGTCATTGTCGTACCAGGGTTTACTTTTGGATTTTGGACTGGTCGAGGTCTTAGGGATAGTTCTATCTGCAGCTCGTAATATAAGCTGATTAAATTTAAATATTGGGTCATCTGCTGCATTGAGAGTCTGTGGAGTGATATCAGCCTCACAGAACATCTCAAATGCCATCCAATCTGCTTTATCGAACTTCCACCTAGCTACACGTTCTAAAGAATTAGAAGTGACATGCTCTAGGATAATAGGAAAATGGTCACTACCACAAAGATCCTCGTGCACTCTCCAAGAAAAATCCAGGAGAAGTGATGGATCGGTGATAGTGAGATCGATAGCAGAATAGATGTCATTACCCGCATGCAAATGAGTATTTGAACCATCATTGAAATAACACAGTTCTTCCTTGGTTAAAAAATCTTCTACCACCTTGCCCTTATTATTTATATTGTTACTTCCCCATAAGGGGTTATGGGAATTAAAATCGCCCATTATTATGAAGGGTGTGGGTAATTGTTCTTTCAAATTATGTAACTGTAAAGCTGACAAAGAAGTGTTCGGCGGAATATAAACCGAACACAAAGTGACTGTCTTAGACATTGAGACACGAACGGCCACAGCCTGAAGCTCTGTATCCAGAGCAACAGGACTGTGGATAATATTGTTATTTATGAAGATAGAGGAGCCGCCTGCAGCTCGTTCTTCTTCGTGACAAAATGTACTATAAAGTGAATAATTTTTCAGAGTTATTTTATCTTTGTCAGATGTCTTCAGGTGAGTTTCCTGAAGACAAAGGGCAATAGGGTTTAATGATTGGACCAGCTGTCTTATTTCAATAAAATTAACCTTAAGACCTCGACAATTCCACTGTATAATTTTGTCGTATGCAGACATTACGGAGGGAGGCGTATAGGAGACTTGTCTCTATATTTGGACCGAGGACGACCTTTCCTTGGAGATCGGCTGGAAGATCTCCCTGGTGCGGGTGATGTATCCATCACATCCGCATCTAATGTTGAAGGGACGACGTCCTCCAACGATCCAAACCTGTTAAATGTTTGGATAGGATCTCGAGTGGCCTTAGACAGACGTTCTGTAGGGCCACTCGGTTTACTGGTTTTAATATTACTTTGAAATTTGTTATTGGATTTGTTTTTTTCGTTATGATTTTTAGAGGGCTGAGGTTCAGGTATATTTTTTTCGGTATTCTTTACTGGTTTTATTTCTTCTACTGTGATGGTCTGGGTTGAGCAGGAGTTCCGTTCAGGTTGAGCTGGACGTTCAACAGTGATCGGGTTAGGTTTGTCGTTTCCAATGGGCCAAGTCAAGGAAGTTTGAGTTGCAACAGATGTTGCAGCTCGCTTGACTACATTGGCAAACGAAGTCTGCGGTGTCGTACTCGAAAGTGAGGCCAATTTGCGGGCCTCCTGATAGGAAATGTTGTTTGTAGTTTTTAAAGTGATTATTTGTTTTTCTTTAATGAAAAGAGGACAGTCCTTAGAGGAGGCCATGTGATCTCGGCCGCAATTGCAGCACTTAATTGTGCTGCTGCAGTCAAAACCATCATGACCTTCACTGCCGCATCTGAAACAAACCAGTTTATTTTTACATTGGCCTTTACCATGACCAAACTTTTGGCAAGTAAAACACCGTGTCGGGTTAGGTATATATAAATCCACATTAACCCTATACGGGCCAATGTAGATATATGATGGTAGAGAGGTACTATTAAAGGTTATCAGATAGGTGTTTAATTTAAGGATGTTGCCAGCTTTTTTTGTTGTGAAACGTTTCACTCTGACAACACCCTGTGGTTTTAGTTCTGCACAGATTTCTTCTTCAGACAGGTCGAAGATATCCCCATCCCTGTCACGTATTATTCCCTGACAGCTGTTCAGGGTATTGTGAGGGGATGTAAAACAGATATATCAGAAATCCTATTCAATGACAATAAATTTTTAGATTGTTGCTTCCGGAAACATTCGATTAGAATGTCTCCGGATCGCAGCTTTTTAACGTTTTTTAAAGTGCCTGCTGCACCCTCCAAAGCCCTCTTCAAAAGAAAAGGATGAATTTTAGAGGCCGGCTTTTGTTCACTCTTTGTTGAGAGAACAATAAAAGCCGGCCAACTTTCCTGTCCAATGTCTATAGAATCTGATAAAGCCTCCAGCTTCCTCTTTTTATCAGACCCTGAAATTTCCTGAGAAGACGATCTCAAATTAGAAACATTTTTAGAAAGGTTTAGGGTATTCATAATAATTAATCACGGATTCACCCCACGTGTTCCCCACCCACCACGGAGTGCCAACAAGGGCGATACCTGAACCTGGGGATACCCAGCAGGAAAGACACCAAGGATTCCACATGGGGTATACTCAAATAGATGGCCTTAATATGCACACCCCATTCCCCACCCGAGCTCCTCCATCACCCACCCTATGAAGGAGGTTGCACATTAGACACGGACTACTTGAGTGACCCTACAGCCACCGCCTCAAACGCAATCCCACGAACGAAATTTGAGAAAAATCATTTGATCTCCAAAGAGTGTTTTTATAGAGAAGTTTTGGGACCACGCAGAGGCAAGGCGTGACCAGCCGATTGATCGGATCGGGCCATCCGACCGCCCGTCTTTGGAGAAGTAAGGGCCGAAGTGGAGTGTTGGGCGTGAGGATCCCGGAAGTTCAACCCGCCCTCAGCCACCAGGATCCCGTCCTCCCCCATCACGGGTCGCAACCCACGGCAAACAGGTTGCCCCTTTTAGTCGCCTTGTACGACCAGCCCGGGGAGGCTGTGGAACTATTCTATTCACCGGAACCACACGGGAGAGCCCTAGGTTAGTCGCCTCGTACGACAAGCTTGCCTAGAGAACTGGGGCCCTATTCTTTTCACTCCCGGGAACCCCACGGGGGCTGGGAATTATGAGGTCATAACGTTATTGATATTGTTCATTCAACATTCCTTTGTGACGTTGTGACGTCACGTTGTAACTATTACATTATGCTGTTCTCTCTACTGTTGAGTCAACAGACGCATATATAACAGCTGCTGCAGGATATAGAGTTTTATCATATACATATGCGTGTTAATCGCCTGATGCAAAACCTCCTGATATCTTTTATATCAACATCCTCTGTAAACATGGGCTACTTTCTATTTTTACACTCAAAGCGTCCTCTACCGGGAAAACCCCTGAACTAACATCGGAATTTGGCATGAGCATGAAATTGTGAAGAAACCTCATTTACTATTTTTATTTTAAGATACAAAGAAACGACAGGCACACCCTACAAAACCTAAGTGTAGAGACGGGGACATTATTTAAAATTAATTTCCAAAGCAAAACTGCTCACAGTTTGATCGCAGCTTCCAACCTTTTGGTTTATTTTGAGCTTCAGTCAAACATGGTTCACAGTCAAATCGCGGCGGTTCGGGATTTTAATTTAAAGTTCTGTGTTCCGTGAAAATATGACTGACCTTCTTTGTGAAAATCCTAAAGCTTTTTCTCAAAGCAGCCTATACACACGGTCACCGGGATGAATTTTCACAAGACATGTTGCTAAGTCCAGTCAGTTGTCTGACCTCGTTTCACTTAAGATCAACGCAAACTTAATCCAAATATTACCGTTTTCATGAAACCACCGTCAACTGCCTTTCCATTCACGGAATGTAAACAGCAAAAAAAGCACATAGGCTATATTCGACGTTCACACATTTGCAGCAGTCGCCAATAGTTTCATCGTTTCCACCATGGCGGTAGCGCCGTTCTGCCCGATTTGAAAATTTCGACTGGTCGGTGTCATTGCAGCCAAAAACGATCATCGGTTACACGCCTACATGAGGAACATATTGTCAATGTCGGTTCTACGTTACTGTTGTAGAGCCAAACTTCCAGTTAGTCTTCATCATTCTGTCGGCTTTTTTTTTCAAACAAGATCTGTTTTTATACTATACTGAACGTAGAAACTTTTCTCGTATCATCCACGTCTTTCTCACCTGATGGCGGCGCATGAGGTAATTCCCGTGGCGTAGGGATTTATCAGCGTTCCATGAAATGATGCCTTATAATGCCTTATAGTTTAAACTCGCAATTGTTTACTGTATTGCTTTATTTTAAGTAGTTTCCATTTGAAACTCATGAAATAGAAATTTGTACACTATAATCATATTAGAGCTGAAGACATTTTGCTCATTTAGAGAAGAACTACATTTCGCCTCACGTTTCTCTAGCTGTGGAGAGTCAGGCTACCGATTATGGAGAAACCATGCGCTTTCTGATCATTTCGTTATGTAAAAATAAACGCATAAGATAAACAGATTATAGTGTGTTTGTCTGCTTTGAAGCATCAGCCAGGGTTGTCCGAGGTTGGTCTGTCGCATCAGCCGAGCTAGAGGATGTATCGATGTACCTGTAGATATTCTAGGGGTGGAATTTATGGGAGGAGATGCATCTTGGTAGTTTTCTAATGTGATTATACCAGGATTATATTTCGAAAGTTTATGTGCTTAAAGAAGCAGGATACTTTACAGGGAAAAAGCTATATTATTTCAGTTTGCGAGTCACCTCGCTGTGAACCAGCAGGGAGGGCGAATGTACTAATTAATGGGAGCCTCCCCGACCCTCCTCCCCAAGGGAGCCTCCCAGCACATGTTCCTACTAATTCCTGCTACACGTCAAGCCATATGGTGTCCAGCTACATATATAATTGGCGATTGTTGAGGTATCCGAACGGGCGTCTACATTCAGGGATAATTGGCGTTTGTTTATGTCGATAGACATCTGTTCACATTCAAAGATAATTGCCATAGGCCGACCGACCTGTGTTCAGGCTGTGTAAGTAATATAGGCCTCAAGCGCCGATCGATATCGGGTTCGGATTACAGGTCAGTCCAGAGCTCGCATACTTCCGGATTCGTTACATATAACACGTGATGATAGTACGCTTAAGGCTTCTAATCTATGTATGCGCATACCAGGACTGTGTAAAAGCACAGGCCATATATCCGCTCCTCTATTATATATACACCAATTTTAACGGTTGATAAAATACAATCTACAACTAACTGGTGTAAATATAGAAGCATGCGGACACTAATTACCGATTTTCCACGCGACCAGAGGGCTGTCAGTATCTGGGCCATGTCTACCGCATTGCTCTGTGTGATGGATGACTAGCACATCTTTCTGTGTGGAATTTAGCTAAAAAAAAGTCGTTCTGGACAAAAACGTGAAATTCCTATCAGCGTGTCTTTCTACATACGATAAGTACTTTTTTGCGACCAATATATGCAACAGGTTTGGGAGGTATAAATACATAAATAAGCAGCTAAGATACTCGAACGGCGTGTGTTGCAGTGGTATCTCCCAAAGACAGATACGGTACACGCCAGTCACGCCTCTCTCACATGCTGGGGTTCAAGCCCATCAGCTCTTTCAGCCCGAAGGCGGGTGTGGTATTGCAGAAGGCTTACATGCCTAACATGGGCGACCAGTTCCCACAGGCTTTTGGGACACACTTCCCAGTGGAAAAAGGCCTCCGAAGTCCCAGAGCGCATAAATGAAAAAGAAATTAAAACCCTACGGGACTCCGGCGAAATCTGACAAGGGTTTTGCTTTTTTTCCACAAGTCAGTATTATAGAAGACCTCAACTAATCCGTCAGGTGGAGTCTGGCGACTCTTATCTATTTTACCATTGAGGCCTGGCAACAGAGACCAAATTAAATCATCTAATTTATCATTGATTGTGGTTATTTCAACTGTCTGGTCTTCTACAGCGTTGTAAAGTTTGTGTATATTATGTAAAGTTAATCCCCACCTGACCCTAATTGCGGTTAGAGTGAGTATATTTGATAAGCGTGATGGACATATCTTATAGTCTACTTGCGAGTAATACTACAAGTGTATTGAACTCCAGTATCCCACTTCTCTGTCGAGAAGTTCAATTGGTGGATAGTTTTTTCGTGCGGGTCGATCGAACTTCGTCCGGTCCCTGCTGCACTAACTCTTCTTTCATTTTCATATCTAATGAAATCCAGTTATGTTCTCAACACTGTGTATTACCCGAAACTCGGTATCCGAAATCTTAGCGTCACTCAGCGCTATAGAGATGCGATCGGTGATGGTATTAAGCTTACTCCAAGGGAATTTCATTGTATTTCTTACCTTTGAGGAACAGACGTCGGTTTCCAAACTTACCCGCCCCACCGACAAGGCCCGCAGACTAAGGCCGTGCCTTCCATCCCTATAGCTATTGGAGCGGCAATTATTGTGGACAGCAGTCCGACTCCGGCGACGCTCAGACCCATGCTTATCATGGGTAACGCCGTATCAATACCATCAACTGCGTTGATTGCCCTGTGGTATTTTTTGAATAGAGCAGCTCTGGTATCTATCTCGCTTTCTACCTCTTTTTTTCAGAGTGTTAATATGTTGTAATCTATACTCGTGTGGATCTTCAGTTGGGCGACGTGCGTTTAAAACTTAGTCTTATCCGTTTCAACATAACACCATGCTTTACATTTATGCGGTTCACTCGCACCATTTGTGGCGAGGTGCCCTGGACATTGCCTAACGTCGTCTCAACTTGATGAGCTCTTGGAATCATTTCTACAACGAACGTTACGCTTTCACCAAAAGAGCTTGAAAACTGGATTATTACACAATGTAATAATATCCAGAATGATTATGGAATGCTGGGAAACAGCGTCAAACTCACGAAATAGTGTGCTGATATCGAGGTGAGATGTTGTATCTGGATCTCCTTCTATCGCATGGCCCCTATTCGGTAGTACCCTCACACGAAGTTCATTTCCCGTGTGCGAGAGGAAAGTCGTACCGCCCTTAAAATCCCCCCGACGGCACCTTCTTGCGGGAATTGGAAGGCGTGATTCTGCCCATCCACCCATTGCCGCCCAAAACCATCCACATCGGCGAGCTCATATGACTTTGGTGGTTCTCCGTGGGCACCTTCTTTCGTGCATAAATATCTTTCCGGAATTGGAAGGCGTAAATCCGTCTACCTAACCCTTGCCATTCAAATCCCTCGTCATTTGCCAGATCTGATATGGCTAGGCCAGTGCAACTGGGGCCAAATGAGTCCATCATGCCGGTAAATGTGAAAGTTACGCCTAAATATGTTGTATCTGTAGGTTGGCCCGAATGTTGAATAGCTTTACAGTAAGCCCAGGTACGAAGTAACAATTTTTTGTACTGTGGATTGGTAAATGCCACCGTCCTTCCGGTATTAATTACTTTTTATATATCGGCACTGCTATAAGAAGAGTAGACCCACTTGCATTACTGGTAGACACTGTGGCGATGTTCTGGGACGTGCTCACCTCGTCTTGGTGGACAAATATATCTTTGTGAGGCCTCAGTTTGGGTGGTTTGTCTCCTTTTATTCCGATCATGTGTTCTCTTCCGTTTGAGAATCCCAGGATATCAGCTAGATCTAACAGATTGATAACATTGTTTTGGCGAGTTCCAGCCGCACACGCCCAGCGGTTTCATTCAGTTTCAGTATAGCTCCCAAAGGGTTGAACACTTATTGGTTAAGGGTACAGACGGTGAAATAGCCATTCGGTACGACTATCGACTTATCGTTAAGCATGAAACGTGCGTCGGCGCCAATGTTCGCCTAGAGTGGGTAGAAGGCCATTTCAAGTACAGCGACCTCGTACTGACCTTCTCGATTGTCCAGACATGATTTAATGATAATACTGTCTCCCTGTGGATCATCGCTCTGTCTAACAAACATATTGAGCAATATGTTTGATAAAGCGTTTTCATTTAAAAGGACATTACTGGTCGGCGGACTATATTCAGGTAAAGCGATGAAAGAGCCGAGTGAAATCGTGGTTGGAGATCCCAGCCAGAGCTATTCGCAGTTTGCGCTCGACGCTACCTTCCAAAAGGTGCTTGAACGCTGCAATTTACTAAAATCAACAGCGACGCATTGGTCGAGATATGGCTCACGCAACCGATGGTCTGGTAGCAGAACCAACTCAATTTCGCGGTATGGTGCGCCACGATCGATTGTTGGGTGTCAAAGGAAAACCATCTTGTATCAAACACTACACTAAGCAACTCTGTATTCCACTCCCACGTGTTCTATCAATTGTGCAGTATTCTGGAAGAGATTAAAGCGCCACTCCCACAAGACGATGCAGGGAGTTCGAAGGACAACCCCAACGACCAGAGGGCATACGAGTTTCTGGTTCTCCGAGACAGAGATTGGCCGCAAAAAAAGAAGTGGAAACCACGCGATAGGCGCGGCTTATTATTATGTCACAAGGACAGTATACATGAACTCGCATTACGACTACAATCCTAGCCGCACATCATTCCAGCGAACACCAGAAAAGTTCCACATCTATTTAATGTTGCATGGCGGAGTGGCCAATCAAGCATAGCCAACCTTCATCCTCGACAACTGTGGAGGGTCTACCTAGGCAGGTGTGGAACGCGTGAACGACACCATTCGAACTTTTTAGCCATTCTCGGAGCACAGTTACAGACCAGCCGCAGTATCGTAGGCACGGCATTTCACGCGCAGAAGCAGTTCGTAGCTAATGTCGAGGACGCTATATCAAGACTTATTGACCTTCCCTCGGTCATAGAGCCGTACCAGGACGGTACCATAACAGGATGATGAGTGGCTTTCCTGGGGGAGAGATGATAATCGTGAGGTCGGGATGTGCTTTCAAACACCGCCGATCAGTTCAATCTCACTTGGGTTTCGGCCAGTTGAGGGGGTGAGGTCCCTCTCCGCCAGGGCGCTGTAGTAGTCACTTACCGCTGATTGGAAGTTCCTGATACAGCCACACATGAGTCCCAGTTGCCCCGATGCAGATGTCAGCATCATCTATGGGGTATGGGAACGGTCTGCTCATCGTGGTCTACATCGTCATGGTCAAACGTTGAGTTAACGAAATCAAGTCTTCCCGTGCAAGCTATTGATTATTGGCAGCCCAACCTTGACTTCAAACATATACCTTACCGCTATATGAGAACCCCCTATGGGTTCAAGGGTGCGCGCCAGTCGGTCGTCGTGATGAACAACCCCAGGTCGATCGACCAGAACCAGCAACTTCCGGTTCGGTGGCCCAGGCTCGGCGCCCATGACGCCATTGTCCTGGGGACCGCGAGACTTGCTTTCTCAATCTCCCTGGCCTCCACCGATGTCAACCAAAAAGTGTTCCAGAACATCGGCCGTGTTGTGATAAAGAAGAGAACGGTCAAGATCACCGGCAATGAGGTGATGTCGATCGATGACAGCGACGTCTACCACTGCTACATGGGCCTTTGGAAGACGACCCAGGAGAGACAGAATGACCAGTACAAGGGAATCGATACAAGCCGCAACAAGAATGTCACCCGAATCATAGTCGGCGCTGAGAATAAAGACCAGACTGTAGACGAAGACGTAGTCGTTGCAATGGCCTATGGCAGCAGCTACTAACCTCACTGGACGTCGAGCTGCTGGAGAGCCATATCTACCAGTCAGCCCTTGGGGATAGGCTCGAATACGAGCAAACTTTCAGCGACTACAGCCGCGTAATCCGGGCTGGAGAGGACCTCGATGCCAGTTACACCAACGAGAACATCAGCCTCGGGAATTACACGGTCACCCGGTCCAAGCTCGCACAGATAATACATAACCAGTAAGGCGGCAGCTTGTCAATACTGTGCGAGCCTGTGCTCCGGCATCGCAAAAGCAGCCGCGAAAAGAACGATACCCTGTGGAACATCAACCCCAACGTAACCGCCCACAGTGTGAAAGGCATTCTGATGCTGTTCGAGGACCCAGCTGCGGCATTACGGCGGAACACCAAGGCTTTCTACAGCCCCCCAAAGGTACGTCTTATGGCTGGACCTCCGCTCCACGGACGACTACCAGCTACATGGCAGCAGACGGGGCGTCGAGAACACCGATGAGGGGTGACCATTCAGATGACGAAAACGGCCGAGGCGGCGGGGACTGAACATCTACCTTCACGTGGTCATGGAAGCCCTGCTCAGCATCGAGGTTGGTCGATTCGTATCTGTACTAATCATGTGGGCCCCTAGCCCAGGGAACCACACTCAGGAGGGGGCCTCCGTGGCTCAGTCGGTTAGCGCGCTATCGCAGCACAATGACCCGAAGCCTCCATCCAATGCGATCACTGTGAGTTCAAGACCAGCTCATGCAGGCTTCCTCTTCGGCCGTACGTGGGAAGATCAGCCAGCAACATGCGGATGGTCATGGGTTTTCCCCGGGCTCTGCCCGGTTTCCACACACCATAATGCTGGCCGCCGGCGTATAAGTGAAATATTCTTGAGTACCGGGTAAAACACCAATCAAATAAATAAATAAAATGTATCACACTTGGCGATTATGTGCGGAATGGCTGCGTGTGGGATATCGGTTTTCCCACTCAATCCCCTGGAAGGTCCCTATCGTGGCTTGTTTCAACACATTGTTGTCCTGTGTCCCACTATACGGTACAATCGGATGTATCAAGAGTGTCCCTGAGTGTGGAGCGACCTAGAGGTCTATGTCGTAGAACCAGGTGAAAGGCTCCATGACTATCTCCGTTCCTTCTACCAGCTGTTCCAAGGCGAGCAAACCCTATACATCATTGACGACTTCGGTTTCGAAGGCGCCAACCAAAAAGAAAGACATGCCCTATGAGGTAGCCTTCTCAGACCGAGACGCGCAGCAAAGCGTCTGGGTACTCGCCCTGAAATATAACTCAGTCCTGAAAGATCTACGTGAGCAGACGCACTTGGTCGCCATCTTCCACTGCAAAGATAGGAACTCGCTTGAAGAATGCCTCCGAAAAGATGTGACCTTCCGAAAGAGTGGGCCACAGTACGGCAGCAGCTGGCCCAAACAAAGCATGCCAAGCTTTTGTTGAAGACTGATCAGCCGGCTATAAACCACGTGCTGTAATGTGCGAAACACTGCTGCTGAACAGCAGCTGGCTGTCGTAATTTACCCTGCAAATAATGACCTTTAGTGTCATCGCATGGGCTACATGCGAATATATTAGAGCTCGGCGAATAGTGGTCGATATCGCGCGTTGCATGCGGTCTCTGACTCAAACTATTCTCCTGGCGAATATGGACGAATTGGACGAAGTAATCGACGAACTGATCGACGAACACGCGGCAGCAGCGCCCTCGGCTGAACAAGGCAAACAGAGGGAGCCATTGGAGGAATAGGCAGAAGTGCGTGCTGCCAATCTCACACCTCTGAATCGATAAAGGCTTGCTGAGCTGGCAGAGTGGGGCTAGGCCAAACAGTGTCTTGGGAAGGCATGGACCGTGGACCAAATTGATCCGTTGGACGACGACGAGGTCGAGAAGCTCTACGTCCACTACAAGGCAAGACTAGGCGCTGCCATGACGAAAACGATAGGGCAGGATGCACTATAATTGTATTCCGGAGTGGCCAGCAGGTTTTTTCCAATGCCTCCCGAAAACCGACCGGCGCTTGTGCTTGTGCTCTTACCAGAGCCAGGCACTGCCAATTTGGGCTAGAGTACACTCGAACAATCAACGATGGCGGAGAACTCGAGTCTTTCTTCGGAGCACCAAGCAAACCTGAGGGATTAGACACCCCCGGTGGAAAGTGATACACCATACACACATGAAAGACGCTGCATGAAAGGTCAAACAGGAACGAACGAATGAATCCTACTAATACAAAAAGACTGTGCTGGACCCTATTAAGATCACCTGGAAGGCACGACATGAGTAGAGAGGCTGGAGTTATTTTTCCATACCATACCATTTGTATACACCGCTTGGATGGGTTTGCCCAAAGAGCTATACTCGGCGATGCTACAGGTTGACTAGAGGTTGACTACTGTGCCTGCCGCAACAAGATTCTTGGTCCTGTGGTCCATGTACTGGTTGATAGCGCACACAAGCCGCTCCTCTACCGGCAGGAGGAGAAGACTGAAATGCCTTTCTCAGCAAATGTGCTGCAAGGCCCGACCATCCTCCAGCCTGAGGCTGTGGGGTGCCGGCTATTGGAGATTTTTCAGGCTGCTGGAATACCTTGCTTATGGCGTCTACTACCATGGCCGACCAGTTGTCTATTCGTCTATTGACGATATACTATAAACCCAAGGGCTATTGGAGAGACATTGCCGCCATTAAGAAACTACCTTCTGCTGCGAAGGTCTCTGAAAGCAGAGCTCGGAACTCGTTGAAAAAACAGGCCATTTTCCCACCATCCCTACAGCATATTCCACGGCCAAAATGTGATGTTGCTGCACCAAATGAGGTCCATAAAGCTGACCTGTTCTTTCTATCACACGACAAGGTGGGCAAGCACACATACAAGAAGGCCCTCCTAGTGGTCGATGTCGGCAGCCGATTCAAAGCAGCTGAGTCCCTAACCACAAAAGGAGCCCAAGATGTTGCCGATGCTCTGGGCTGTATCTATAAGCGGGGTCCTCTTTAGTGACTTGAACTGCTGCAGATCGACCTTGAGCGTGAATTCATGGATGCGTTGAACCAGCTGCTCGCGAATCATGTGGTTTTGGTCCGGAATGGGCGTGTGGACATCCATCGGGACCAGGGGATCGTTGAGCGGTTCAATGGGATCCTGGCCGAGCCATTATTGGGATACGAATGCGCTCAAGGGATGCGGATCCCTTCTGGGCGTTCTTCTGAGTGGGTGAAGGGGTTACTCGCAGTCGTGGCGAATTTGATCGGAAAAATGACCCAACTCAGTGGCAAGCTGCCTTCTGAGGCCATCAACAGAAAAACGATGCCACAAAGGCCTGTTGGATTTTATGAACAAAGGCTTCCCTGTGGGGTTGGCTTTCGTTATCTTTGCCAGAGAGGCGAGCTGGAGGGTGGCCGGTGATCTAGTGTGGTCCCTAGATGTGTATCGGCTCGGACGCTCGGTAACTGAACCAGACGAGCCTGTGCTTTACTGTCTGCTAGATGCCCAGAAGGTAGTTTGCAAGCGAGGAACTTCTCGTGGTGCGCCGCGACACTCAGTTTCCGACGGATGGGATTCTCAGGCGTTGAGAACTGTGGATCCCCTTGTTTCGGTTGCACTCGATACAGGTCAACCTAATGCTACCGTTACTTTGACCCCTGAAGATGCCCGACCGGTCCACACTCAACTACTTGGTATCCTTCGGTTGGTAAGCCCATAGGAGCTTAATATTGCACGCTGCACGGCGGTTATTTTGCTACTCCTCAAGACGCAGGATGTGATCGACCTTCAGTTTAAACCTGAGCCCCTTGGATTCGTCCTGGCTTTTGTAGGCCACCAACTTCCTCTGGGTGGTTTTGCGGAGCTGATGCTCGGTGAGTTGTCTTACCAAGGAACCCTCCTCCGGTTGGCAGATTGCCTTTTTGAGCTGGCCGAGATACACAATTCTTGATACGTCAAGGTAGGCAACGTTTGACCACTCGAGGTAATCATCGACGATCCAGACTTTTTGGGTGGTGAGACCCTGGTTTGTGTGGACCGTGAGCACATAACCAAGGCGCCAGTCGTGTGTCTGGATGCCCCTGCTGCCTCTCTGTTGACATCGACGATGTCATTGAGTAGCAGCTCTTCCCTGGGGTCCACGAGCGGGACCTTGGCCTTTGGGTGATACAGCAAGGGCATCAGGGGTGTTTGGAATGTTGTCCTTGTGCCGCTGAAATTACAGCTCATGTGCTCGGTCGTGAATTTTTTCACTCGGTATCAAGATGTGGTCAACGGGCGTCCAGGCTCCAAAGAACCTACCCCATCCAAGACAACCGGGAAGAACCTTCCGGATTTCTTGGCACTGGATCTTGTCCGGTTGCAGGCGGATCGCCTGTTTGAGGGTCCTATGGACTGGATCTTATGCTCTGGGGTCTTTTCGACCTTTTCATAGTCTGCAGCTTGACGCAACCAGTCGTGTAGCATCTCACCCGCGATAGGCGGTGGCTGGCCTTAATCGCCGCAGCAGATCACCTGAACTCCGTGTTCGAGGCAATCGAGAACGGACCAGTATGGGTCTTGGCACAGTGCACACCTCAACCCAGCTGAGGACTCGACAGATGACCCATCCTTGGTCCATTCAGTCTGACCACTCCAGCGGAGGAAGCTGTGATGGGTATGGGCTTTGATCCTTCTGGCACGCATCTCTTTGGCCAGACGGCGGGTCGGTGTGTAGACGAGATGGCCTTTATCGCGGCAGACCTGAATTGCTCTCGTAGTTTTGCCGCTGCTTCCGCCACCATTCAGGCAGCACAATTGTTGTCTGGTCAGTGGGTCATCGTGATGTAATGCAGAAGAGTCTGGCGTGTCTTTTTGCTGTCTTCGGTATTCCGGCTTGGCGACGTAGGTTGCATGTTTCATGGGCATGTATGGCCTTTCTCCCTTGTCGCTCCATTTGACTGGGGCAACTGCAGGAAGACACGTTATCCCTGTGAGGTAATGGACACAACAGGCTTCGTTGCAGTTGCGGGCCTTGGGGGCCACATACGCCTCAATCCCGTCGAGCTTGTACAGTACTGCTTCTTCACATAGATGAATCGGTTGCCACCCGGACAGGTTCCACGGGTTCGAACCTCGGAAGCATAGAGAGGAGGTTGATGTGGGCATATGCTAAGATAGATGCCCTTAAGTGGGTGTACTGGGGCTTGGAGCCATCGTAGTACGTGAGGATGTGGTCGAGGGGCATTTCATTGGTGCCCCGACCTGGGGCAAGGAAGTCAAGTTCATCCTTGTCTGTCACTAGCCTTTTGATCAGCCGTTTTCCATCAGCTTTGCTACCCTGTGGAAATTTGCCGATGATGCTTCACCCCTAATTACGGTCTTCAGGGAGCCACACTTGGTCTGTTTCTCAAAGGTGACGATTGCTTCACGTACCCTGAGATATTTCAGGAGGCTGGATTCTTTCAAGAATGCAAGGAGCAGTGTTGGGGCCCCTCCATTCTCTGCAAAATGCCTCCCAAACCACGCGGGGATGACAGTCTGCAAACTCCCACTTCTGGTTCTGTGCCGATGTCTTTGGGGAGGGGGCCATTGATGGCTACATGGGTCATGCGGTGGGTTGGGTGCCCGAAACGTTCAAAACAGGGCTTAGCTTTGCCTTGTCCCTGAAAGGAGGCCGGCTAGCAGGCTTTCACGTCGATGATGATGAGGTCCTTCGTGTTGTAGTCCATCGTGTTCTGGCTGTCCTCGACGCAGGCCTTATGGATATCGTCGAGCAGGCTGCCTGGGTTAGCCACCTGTGTCCTGTATGTGCGGCCGTCCTGTAGCACGAACTGGTCGTTATGGAGTTGCCTTTCGTGCCCACCCAACAGCCAGACAGCTAAGGGCTCGCCCTGGGTAGCCTGATGGCCTGATTTGCCGGATGGACTGCCAGATTTCTCCCTCATAGACGTGGACCTTTGTGCTTTGAGGGAAGTTGAGATCTTTGGACAAAGATCTCCGTTGCCAACAAACTAGTACTTCGCACTGTATATGGCCTTGCAGGCAATGTCCAGCCGCACGATTGCCCTCGTGAGAATGAGGCCTTAACCCATGAAGGCGCCTTCGAAGTATTCCACGACTCTCTGGGCCACATCGGTCGCCATCCTGGCGGAGAGAGTTTGCCAGGGTCTGGGTCTGGGTCTGTGACAGGGTAGATTCCATACACGACCGCGGTGACAGGGTAGGCGTTCTGATAGAGCCCGCTGTCAGTTCCACTGAGAGCGCCTTGCTTTGCCTCCCGTGAGATCTCAGTGATGGCCTGCCCCTTTTTGCTCTCAGCCCGGACTGGGTCAAACTTGTCTTCAACCACCCAGTCGCCTTCGTTCCGCTGATGCAGGAAGTTGATTCGGAGTAAGAACGCATCCCCCTTAGGAAGCGCGATGAGAAGCTCAGCCGCCCTCGCATCAGCCACTAGGGCAAGTCGGCCAGCTCTGGTGTGCATACCATCCGCGATTTCAATATCGCCGATGCCCAGTGGGTCCTCTGCTTCCGCCCGCCACGTGGACAAGACCGCATGGCGCCATCAACTTCAAACTCGTCTCTGGCATCGTTCAGAATCTCAACCCAGTCTTCAGCCGGGGGCTGGACCGGGGTAGGGAACTCATCATCTATGTCGACGAAGGGCCGTTGCCGCCTCAACGGCCGATGGAGGCGGTTTTCAGGCTTTACCGGACTAGGTTCATCGAGAATACACGCAGGCTCGTACTCTGCAAGAATCTCGCCAATCAAATCATCCATAATAGTAGTCATGTTGTTGGATGGTTACGTCCTTAATACGGGATTGTCTAAATGGGAATTCGTACTACAAGAAGCTGATTCAGTACCAAATCAAACTGTCTTTTGAATTTCTTTTCAGGGATGTATACTGGTGGCGAATTTTTTCTCGCCCACAGGTCCGACAGTCTTCTATTTCGTACCGAGCCCCCTTCCCGCAAGACCTACAGGAAGCGGGGATTTTGTTGCGTTTGCGGATTTTGGCCAAGTGGACTTTGCAGTACTCCCGCCAGACAGCTTTTCCCGCAGATTTCTAGCTCACCCACTTTCAACCATGCACATTTATTATAACCCTTCAATCACCACTGGTATACGCGCAGCAACACATATCTCTAAATGGAAAACCGGGTTGAGGGTGGTGAGCCGTCCTTAGGGCTACCATGGTACGTGCATAAACAATCGCCAGTTATTTATGAATGTGAACGGGTGTTTGTCTATATAAACAATTATTTATGTAACTGGACACCATATGTGTAGCAGAAATTAGTCAAACATGGGCTGGGAGGCTCCCCTGGGGGCGTAGTTAGTGCATTCGCCCTCCCTGCTGATTGTGCTGATATACTGCCAGGAAATGAGTAATGTAAGCAAGACCTTACACGTGGGTTTTCGATTCCAACGCGTGACAGCTTCCACACTTTTACTGATAAATGATCTTTGTTAGGGAAACTAGAGTAAAAATAGATCGCGGATGACATTACTTAACCCTCACTTGAGTCTGCATTTTGCCATTACCCACATATAACAAGAATTGTCAGAATTTTAAGCTTCAATTGATTCACCACTGCAATAAGAGTGTACTCAATGTTGTCACCATTCATACTACACGCGGACTCATGTTATGAGGCTTTACACCGTTATTGCATGGAGTTCATTCTTCTTATTATGCCACTTTTGTGTAAAGAATTTTTTCTTACATCTTCTTTGGCAAATCTAGTATGGAATCATTACAAAAGCGTGTAGAAACGATCTCATTGAGATGAAAGTACCTTTCTAAGCGTCTTTCAGCTAACAGGGCCCTATTATTAAGAGTGTAAGTTTAGTCTCCATTTTTACATATTGTGACTGAGCACATCAGTTTTACTTGATAGAGATGTCCCATAAATTATTTTTTTATTAATGAGAGCATCCAGATCACAGATTTACGAGACATTATAATACGAACACTGTCTCGCTTTTGCCATATTTAATTTTAAACCTTTTGCATCACGAGATTCTTATATGGCATTCATACCCAGTTCTTTTTTGTTAGGTTTAATTGCCTTTGGCCAATTAATTACCTTATGATATCACAGAGGTCCAATAGTTTCCTTTATATTACACAGTGTTCCTTTTCGTAATGTAATTTTAGCTTAATTGTGGTATGTGCGCAAATGCTCGGAATGGATGCATATCAGAAATTTGGATTTATAGTGTATACTTTTCAAAACCACAGTTTGGCCGTTGGCCATTTTAAGAATGCCCCATGACGTCATGTTTTCGGATGAAGAATATAATATAGATATAAATGAAATGTGCGCTTTTTTCAGCAGAAAATAATCCGCAAGTTATCACCAAAAGTACAAATTCCGTATTGGCTGAATACGGAAATAGGTCGGAAACAGCCATTATTCTTGGTAAAATACTCTTCCTGTAAAGGTAATGGTTGCAATTGACTGAGGACACAGCCCCAAGGTTTCAGCGGAATATTTCTTCTTCTCTGCAAATCTTCTGGTAAACGTTGAATTCATTCTCGTGTTAGTGGAAGATTGTATCCACAATGCGAATAAGTATTACCTGATAATTTATCACTTTTTCCATCTTGTTCCAATCTCCTATGGAGATAGTATATACGCTTTCCTCAATGGTATGTTTTCTAAATAACTATTCTTTCTCCAGAATAGAATGCGTAACTTTTGGAGGTGTGTATCATTGGAAGTATGTCTCCGTCACACTCGAAAGATATTCTGAGCCATCTGCTGGAAAAAAATAACAATCATATTGACAATTTCACACTTCTTTCTCTCGAATGAAAAAAATATCCCGAAACCCACAACCTCCATCTCAGTGACATTCAACACTAAATTCTTGTTTCCACTGATCCATATTACTTTCTGTCACGTGTTACATAGATCCATCATATTTGCGTCGCAACATCAACTTTCAATTAGGAATCATTGCAATGTTGGTCACATGAAGATATAACACGTATAGCTTACGCGCGTTGTACAAAGCTTTGATTTTGCAGTTTGTTTTTTTAAAGACACGTGTACACCCGTATTCCATTCATCATCTGTGTTATGCCTTCAATACGCTTCCTTATCACACACACACTCCCATGTTTTTGAAACTAGTACAGGAAATAATTTGATTTAGCATATGCCCCCGTGTTCAAGGATATTAGAACCCATCGTAGTAGGGTAGGGTGCCTTGTGTAACGCAAAATGTTGATCAAACATGGTCATATATATAGATATATTCTAAAAACTAAATGACTGCTGATTTCAAAGCAGCTTTCATCACTTTACTTTTTATCGAATTAAAAAGAAAATTTGAAACAAAAATTCAGCTGTTTTTCAAACTGATATTTTTTCTCCAATTTTCAACTTTTTTACCGGAGTGGACAGTATACTACTTAAACTAAGAGACGGTCCGAAAAATTTTTAGTATTAATCTTATATTGCTCTGAGTGATCATTTTGAGTTAAAACTTTCAAACTTTGACATACTTTTCCTACTATATTTAAAACCAGGAAAGAATTCAAAAACCTGTGCAACGTTCTGTTTTTGCTTGAGTATTTAGCTGCACATCTGCCCAGTTTTTCAGCATTATGTTTAAAAATAAGCTAGAAATGAAAGTATTTCACCACACAACCGTCCCCAAAATGGAAAGGGAGAAAAAGGCCAAAAACTGCGGTGCAATATGTGTGACAAAATTCGTCATTAATTCCTTTGCAAATTAGTTTTCTTCAAGAATTGTCCCGCCTCCAGTTAAAATGTAGACATATCAACCTGCTCATGTTAGATTTTAAAACTTGCTATGATCCATGAAAGTGTAAATTGGTGTTTTATCATGACAGTTCTGAGCAAAACCTGTTGGAATGTGTTCGTAACCTCCTATCCCATTGGCACCCCGGTGGGGAGATTAAGCCTTTTGTTTTAGTTAATGTGTCTGTTTGTTCAGTCTGTACAAGCTGCCGTGCATAGTTTATAGCAGGTGGCAATACACATTTACTGGAAGCATGACTGTTGACAGGAGGTAACCGTCCTGAGTAAGTTAATCCCCTAAAAACGGGAAAGTAAGAAAACACATCTGCCTTGATTCACAACATGTTATCCTTGTTGCCAAATTTAAGGCACTTACAATTCGAAGCTGGTATTCATCTTTAAATGACAGGCAATATATCAGAATAGAGATCAGGGTTGTGAAATTAAAAAAAGAAAGCAACTACATTTCATCCCAGAAGGTTCTAGTATCCTTAATGTATTAAGAAGAGGACAAAGGTTACAGTCTGTGAAGCTCTGGAGTGAGCAATAAATTAGCCTACCATGTGTGAACCCGTACACACAAGTCCCATTAAGAAAAACTAGCCTTATAGATGTATTCGCCAGTGAAAGGCGTTTGTTAAATCTCCATGAATTATACTAGCTATGTATCTTTGTTTTCTCTAAACCACAAATTTTACTGCTGGTCATTCATTCACGTGAAGGTATCGCGATTAAATAAATTGGTCTTTACTGAACAAAGTGTAAGTATTGTAATTGTCTGTTGTAGGGAGACGCATGTATTTTCTCAGAAATAAAACGAAAAATTAAAGTGATCTTACTCCCAAGCTGTTTTGACATCTTTGGGTACAGAGTGCAGGATTGTTTACTTTCATATATATCGCCTGTCTATGTTTTTGGTACATGCATTAATGTTTCAAGTAATATAACAAAGCTTTCAAACAGGTAACACTGTACTTACAAAAAGGTGGAGATAAGGATTGAAGTTGTGGCTTTACTTTTACGACTGACTGACTTTTGTACGCCGATATACTTCATACACTGTGTAGCAAATGTAAGTACCGACTATGCCCTCAGGTCATTTAGGTTGATTTAACGGGTAACATATGGATCACCCTATGTTTAGCACTTACACCGCCTGCAATCGTGGTTGAGTAAGAGTAGGCATGGCAACACACACCTCTAAATTTTATCTCCCGGCAGTCACATTGTAAAAAGTATTTTCTGCGCCTCAAGCATAAGAGAAGAACGCCCTGAGTTATTAATTACTTTGAACCTCTGATTTCAAAATATGCTCAATAAATAAGCCTGTTACAAAAATGATGGTTCCCGATTTTCAAAGTTCTATTCCTTCCATGCGAAAACATATCTCACTGAACACACACCCTTTGCCAAATATGACACCGCGAAACATGGCATGTATGTTGCCAACAATGGAGAGCATGGGCTGCAATTGCTTGTATTTCTAAAAATGAAAAGAATGTCAGATCGTATGCTTGATAGGGTATTGTTCCGTAGCATTAGAGCGTTATGAAACGATTGTGATGTAATGGCAAGCTCGTTAATGCAGCGTTTTATTCTATATCGTAAAGCCATCGTAAAGCAGCAAGGCACTCCATCACAAGTCCCTTAAGCTGCGAAACTCACGCTGTATAATAAATGTCCTAGCAAGATCTGTTCATTCGGTCTTCGTGTTCCGGACCATTTTGTGGAATCTGGCCCTAAGCTAGAGGAAATATCTCCGGTATTGTGTCCGGAGTCTCCTGCAGATGTGTGAACGTCGTATGCATGTGCTGTTTTTGTTTTTTTTTTGTTATTTGTTTTTTTGTGTGTGTGTTTTTGGGGTTTTTTTTGCTGTTTACATTCCGTGAATGGAAAGGCCATAGACGTTGGGTTCGCGGTTGGGTTTATCGGCATGTGCTGTGAAAGAACTTTTACTCCAGTGACGGTATGTATAGATTGCTTTGAGAAATGTTTAAGGATGTGCACCAAGAAGGCCAATCTTCTTTTCATTGATCACTCAACAGTGAACTTTAAATGAAGATATCAAATGTGTTTTCTTCACATGTAGATGCAGTCGTAGTTACGCCACGCCAAATTCCGATGTCAGTTCAGGGGTTTCCCCGTTTGATGGCGCTTTGAATGTAAACATCGAAAACAGTCCTTGTTTTCAGAGGATGCATAGGCGAACCATGCGATATGGAGAAATATAGGATGCCTCTGTATCATGTGGGTCACGGCCATAGGCAGATGATAAGGGTTTTGATAGCTTATTTGTATATAGCATACAAATAATGATTTTTAACAGGCACTTAGTTCTTTTGACGCATTTTAAAAATGTTCATTGATTTTGTTTGATTTGGAATGTTCTCATTACATCGAAAGCCATTAACGTTTTTCTTGTTTAAACATATTCTCGCCAGGATATGGCTGAAAGATTGCCGGTGCGGCGTTAAGCCATAGTCATATATCATTCATTCATTTGTTCGGAAGGAAATACCAGACTGAATTTCAAGCCAAACTTTTACGTCAGTAAATCAGATAACATAGGTCTGTTGTTTTCACATGTTTCCTGTGAAGAAAGAGAACAAAATATTACACATATTCGACGACAAGATGACATTTAATGTAATATTCGAGGTCGACAACCTGTAGCATTTTCTCTCCAGTGAAAGGCAGTGACAACAGATTTCTCAATGTTACAAAAAAGCCTATCACTAGAAACATATAAAACAATGTTCAACCGTCAATATCACCCAAAGACAAGTACATATACGCAGGAAATCATTCTTGGAAATACAAGACAAGCCTGAAATATTATTAAGTATATTATTCATACTTACATATATTGACCACATTTAAAATCAAAAACACGTGGAACGGACTGATGAAATGCGACATGAGGGTTCACAACAATTTGACACAAATACTGTTTCTTGGGTAAACATTAATAAAACAGGTCATCCATGCAAAGGTTTAATTCTTGGGCGTTTTTTTGCTACTTTGATTTGTGTAATGCAGGGCTTTTACATTAGCAAGACCGATTAGACATTCGTACGTCATCAGTTCCTTTCTAGTATATAGTGATGTAGTATCTAGCCCGTTTGGTACATCTCAGACGACTCAGTGGTTCCGTTTGCTGTGACACTGCTGCTAGACATCTTGCTCTGTGCCGTTGTTTTCTTTCCACAAGTGAATGTATCTTTTAGGTAAGTTCGAAACTGTCTGTAAAAAAACAGAAATTAACCCCAATTATTAAGTTGCCTTAACTGCACTAATGAAGATTAGAAGCTTAACTGTGGACTGTCAATATATTTCCACGTCAAAAGAGTTTAAAGGCCTGCTTCCCAGATAACAGTACCACGTACGTCCAGAACACTAATTCGAAAGAGTGCCATTGTTAACGGAGCCAAATATTGAAACCGATCGAGAGGCAACATTTACTGACCTGGATGGCACTGGTAGGTGGTCAACCAGTCATTGTCAACCAGTTACTGAGGGAATTTATCTTTGGTTTAATCTGTCGTTCTAATGCCTCTCTGCTTAAAGGTTCTCATAACATTTTTAAAATCAGTTAAAAGAACTACGCATCGCTTAAAATTCGGAAACCACGATGTTGATATACTATATAATCCCAAAAATTGTGTATACTGATTTATTTATTTGCCGTTTTAACCCCCCCCCCCCGGAAAAAAGTATACAGCCCATAGGCACTGAAACGTATTGTATGATGAATGTTAAGGTTTCCTGCACGTAGATAATTTTGTTAAATGACCTTTGTTTATGATCGGGACACAAAAGTAAACCTATCATAATTTCAAACTTTATGGACTGTTTGTTCTGCATGCTGCAGAAGTTTGAGAATCGATTAAGCAAAATGCTGATTAGTGATAAATATGCAAACTAGTCGATTCTTCTCAAGATGGGAATTTCACTTGTTCACATTCATGGGAACTAACAGGAAATATATAATCAGTTCATTGATTGAACGTTATGGAAACTTTTTTTCATTAAGGTAACTACAGCTGTATATATTGATTCGCGTTTTACGCAGTACTCAAGTATATTTCACTTATACGACCGCGGTCAGCATTATAGTGGGAGGCTCACGACTATCCGCAGGTTACTGGCAGAAACAGCGGCACAAAAAAGAATAAATGAATGATTAGGGCTTAACGCCACATCGCCAACGCTTCAGTCATATCGTGGCGAAAACATGCTTACACCAGGAAGACGTAAACAGTTTTCAACATGATCTCATCAACATTCAAAATTAAAAGGAAAACAGACGAACATTTTTTAAAGTAGGTTAAAAGCTAAATTTTAGTTAAAAGTCAAAAACGACAACTGCTTTTTGTTTCATACAATGAAATATATATGAACTATTTTCTATTACGCAGGCCAACAGCCTTCAAAAAATTTATAACAGCATCGCCGGCGACGCTGTTAAACAACTCAAATATAGCGTGGACTGTGTGGAATCTTTGCCGAATGTAAGCAAAGCCTACACCGTCAACGATTAGATGTTTGATGTTGTATTGCGCATCACATCCAACACACTCTGGAAACTGCTCCCATCCAGGATAATTGTGTATTAGACGAGAATGCCCAACACGCCATCTTGTTAAAACTACTCGGTCTCACACCATGAGTATAAGAATAGTAGCCAATGACAGGGTGAACAGCGTGCAGTTTGTTATTTACCTGCAGATCCCATTCAACCTGCCCTAAGCGACGGAGATACTGAAGAATATTAGATTTAAAATCAGTATAAGGAATTTTAATCTTAGACATAGGTTTATGTAGTGCAGCTCTCGTCTTCCTGTCAACGACTGTGTTTCCACGGATATCAATATGACTTGGTGTTCAACAGAATATAATATCTTTACCTCTACTAACTAATTTTCTATATATGGTTAATATCTCAAGAGTAAACGTGTTCTTAATTCTATTATTCTCGATTGCCGAAAGGCAGGATAACGAGTCACTGTATATCACAGCTTTCAGAAGAAACATATGATAGGGCATACCCCTGGCCCCGGCAGAGAATATTGAAGATGAGGATAAAAGGCAAAGAGAAGTGACTCGCTGTTCTCAGATAGCCCCAGCCGCAACCCTGTCTCTATCTTTTGACCCGTCATTATATATAAATATATAATCCAAATGATTAGTCTCAATTTCAGCAAAACTTTACTGAATTATCAGAGGGTTCGTATTTGCTTTGTTAAGACTTACGTGGATCAAATATCAGTTTAGTTTGCAAAAGAAGCCAGGGAAGGGAGTCCGGAAAGAAACCGGAGCTATGTCCTCAAGCTTGATGCCGGTTTCCACAACATGGTTACATAGAAGAACACCGGACGAAGGGATCTCGTTAGAACATTTAGTGTATTTGTCTACATACGATGGATTGAAAACACTGTCGTAGGCAGGGTTTGTTCGATGTGCTTTACGCCTTGTAGTATATTGAAGACAGAGTTTTATACCCTAAAGAAGCTAAAGAAGGCTCATGAGCGTCTACGTACAAACTCTCTACTTGTGAAGTTCTAAAAACACCAAGTTGGAGGCCTCAAACCTTGGTGATGGACCGGATCTCACATCTAAAGATAGGATTCCCTTGAGGAGCCGTAAATGATGGATCGATAGTCCAATTTAGACCTTACCAGAGAACGATATAAATTAAGTAAAAGTGATCGGACAGCACCCAAAACTGTGCTAGGCACGACCTAAATTATATCGACAACCCTTTCACATTTAGCTGTAAGCATTTTATGTGAGGTATAAAAGACAATTTCGGATCAAATATAACCCCTAAAAGTTTATTTTAACTGATAATCTTCACTGATTCACCACAAAATTTAAGCTCGGGGTTTAGATGAAGTTTCCCTTTGTTACAGCAATGTATACCGACGGTTTCAGACGCAGAAGATCTAAAATCATTGGCAACTGCTCACTCTTCGTTCTCATTCAGACAAAACTGCAGTTGCCGCACGATGTTATTCATAATTTTAGCACAACAGCATATAAGAAAATCTTCTACATATAAAGAACCCTCTGTGCCAGATGTTAATGTTTTCACCAAGCTATTAATTTTTATGGTTGCTGGTGAAAGAATACTGCCCGGGGACAGAGTCAGACAGAGTGGACACCACCCGTTCCTTGAACTCACGATCAGAAAAAAATGAGATATAAAAACAGGTAAGTGACCCTTTTAATGGGTCAGAAAGGTCTTTTAAAATAACATATTTCCATGTGGTACCGAGGTGTAAAAATATCGACGCCACATGTTCATTATTAATAAAACCATCACGAATAAAAATTTCAAATCAAGCAAGATGATCTAAAGTAGAATGATCTTGACGAAAACAACACTGTATAGTAGATAAAAGCTTATTGGTTTCAAGAAACCAAACAAGCCTATTGTTAATTATCTGTTGTAAAGTCTTACAGACGCAGCTGGTATGAGTTATTGAACGTTAATTTTTTAGATCAGTATTTCCCGGTTTAGGGATCGATATGATACATGCCTCCCTATATAACGGTGGAAAATTACCAGTTATCCAAACATCATTCAATAAGTCCAACAGATTCTCTAGTGGCTCAGATAGCAATTAAAATCTCCCATAAATATAAAAGGAGTTGACAGTTGTTCTCTTTAGTTGTGCAACTCCGAAAATGACAAAGTGGAATGAGGAAAAACATAAAATGAACACAAAGTGATTTTTTCCGATAAGGAAACACGGAGGGACGCGACCTGAAGCTCCGTATCAAGGGAAACAGGGCTGTACATAATATTATTGTTCCCTAAGATAGGGTAGCCGACATCAGCTCGCTTTTTCTCGTTAAAATGAATGATGTAAAGAGTATATTTTTAAGAGGTATTTTATCACTGCCAGATGTCTATAGGTGAGTTCCCTGAAGACAAAGGGCAACTGGATTTAAAGATTGAACTAGCCAATGTAAGGGCACCACTATCGGAGAGGAAAATGGTAAACAAAAAGTTAGTTATACTCTCCGACAGAGATAGGTCTTACACAAGATTAAACAAAGAAACACGAAGACGCGAGACTTCAATAGTTCAATACATATATTTGAATTAAATAAACAAATAGTTCAACTAACAATTACACATGCAACAATAAAGATCATTACAAAAATATATATAGTTTCTTACGGATGTTAGCGTCCCAAATAAGGAAGGGCTATTCCGGCTTCCAGTGGCAAGGCAGTCCACGTAAATACTCGGAAATGTACACAAAATTACTTTCAGGGAAAACTGGGATGAAATGCACGTAATCACACAAAGAGACAATGTGCAACAACATAGCAAGTGGCCAAACACAAGCTCACAAAGGTGCTACGTACGAAACTGCAGTACAGAATGAAAAAATTGTCGAACGATATGGAAACCGATATCTCCAAATCCCACAAAATCCTTCTAAATGAACGAGAATAAATATGACTGCTCTTACATCAACTCGAGTAAAGGACTGCAGTCGAGTGAACATAAGTAAAATGACTGTTCACAAGTGGACATACCAACATGACTGCGAGCTTAACAAATTAGTCGCTCATATTTTCTGGATGGTTTATTAGTAAAGATTTTGACACATTTTATGGGCACATCTTCCAGAATGTGCGCTCTATGTACAATGACACGAACTCATAAAAACCGACCCCTCGAGATGATGCTCTACATGATTTAATACTGTGCCAGCCATAGCTACTGACTGACTTTGCTCACGTGAATGGTACTGCTTGAGCGTATTAATGTGACACAATATTTCAGTCTTCCTACGATTAGGGCTGCTAAAAAGGTAGATAACATCCCTAACTCTCTTCACCACCTGATATGGTCCACTAAACTGGGCCTTAAGTGGTAACTGAGGTAGAGGCAATAAAGCCAAAACATGGTCTCCAGGAGAAAAACTTCTTGGCTTAGCCTTCTTGTAATAGTACAGTTTCATTTTAGCCTGGAAGGTCTTTAAATTAGCCTGAGCTATCTCCCATGCTATACATGACCTCTCACGAAACTGGGAAACATAATCTAATAAGTTTCGTTCAGTTTCTGGAGCCAAGATACGCTCCTTCATAGAAGAAGCACCATGGCCATACACCATCTCAAATGGACTAAACCCAGTCGAGACATTAGAAGTACTACTGGTGGCAAACAGTACGAATGGAATCTTGGAAATTCTTTATCCCAATCTTCCGGACATTCCAAACAACACGCTCGAAGAGCATTCTTCATAGTTTGGGGGTTTCTCTCCAAAGCAACCTGGGATTGAGTATACGAACAGGAGAGGTAACTCCATTACCAGTGACCAAAGAAATCCCGAGTAAATCTCTGTAGTTAACTACTTCCCTAACTCGTGGTATAGCAATAGAACCAACACTACCTATCTCTACTTGTGACCTAACTGGTTTACAAACGGAGTTGACAAAAGCTACTGACTTTCGCCCCTCTTTTCTTTTCAATACTGAGCAGATCGATACGAGATGCCCTAGGCTTTTACAGTAATGGCACAACGGTGGACTAGTATCTTGAGGTTTGGACTGAAAGGTCTTCTTGTCAGAAGAATAACCCATATTTGACTTAGGTTGTTCACCGGGCTGCCTGTCAGTACTCAAATTTGAAGTCTTCTTATCAGCATTCCGCTTCTTCTAAAATTTAGGCTGAAGTTTTTGTCCATTAGTCTTATGGTCTAACTCATATTCATCAGGCAAACTGGCTGGAGTCTTGACGTTCTTGACCTTTTGATTCGTAAATAGGCCTTGATCCCATAAGAATCCTGTTCTTAAATTCCTCCAGAAGAACAACCTCCTTCAAACTCTCAAAGGAAAGATCTAAATTCAGAGCCCTGTACCAAGTATCAAACAGCGCTTCCTTACCCCTGGCAAACTCCACATAAGTTTCACCAGACTGTTTCCTTAACTGTCTGAACTTCTGTCTATAGGCGTCCTGCAAGCTCATAAGCAGACAAGAGCACTGACTTGACTGTATTGTAAGTGAATGAATGATTATGGCTTTACGCTTTTCCAGCCATGTCGTGGCGAGAGGATGTTTTAGACCTCTCATCGGTATATGGTTTTCAAGAAGAAAATGTTAACATGAAAAAGACAGACGTGACTAAAACCAGGTAAAACAGCTAAACCTCGGTTAATACTTGAAAACCACAATAATTTTTAAAATTGTAACATGTATATATAAACTAGAAACATGTATGTATAATGTAAAAGGAATTATATCTTATTACATAATCCTATATCTTTTAGGTAATCAATGACAGCATCACCAGCAACGCTGTCAAATAAGTCAAATATAGAGATAACTGTGTAGAATCTTTGCCGAATATGAGCAAAGTAAACACAGTCAACAAGGATATGTTTGATGCCGTATTGCGCAACACATCCAACACACTCGGAACACTGCTCCCAACCAGGATAAAATTCTGTATGAGGCGAGAATGCCCAACACCGCATCTTGTTAAAACTACTTCGTCTGTACGAGACATACCAAGACTACAAGAATTAGAGCCTATGACAGGGTGAATTGCATACAGGTCCCATTCATCCTGCCAAAGGCGACGAATGTATTTAAAAATATTATATTTAAAATCATTACAAGGAATTTTAATCACAGATATGGATTTATTGAGGGCAGATTCCGCCTCCCTGTCTACAACTGTGTTTCCATGAATACCAATATGACTTGGTATCCAACAGAATATAATATCTTTACCTCTTTTAATTTGTTTTCTATGTACGGTTAATATTTCAAGGATCAACGGATTTTTAAATTTATTGTTCCCAATTGGCAAAAGGCAAACAAGCATGTCACTACACATCATAGCTTTCTAGGCATATCCAGAAGAAACATATAAGGCCAGAAGTACAGCTCTGGCCTCGGCAGAGAATACTGAAGATGAGCATGGCAAACGAATAGAAGCAACGCGCTGTTCCAAGACAGCCGCAGCCGCAACCCTGTCCCCATCCTTCGACCGGTCAATGTGTATAAATTTATCATAAGAAAAATTAGGCTTCAGAGAAACTTTGCTGAATTATAAGAGGATCCGTATCAGATTTTTTATGTTGACGTAGGTCAAATATTAATTTAGGTTGTAGAAGAAGCCAGGGAGGAGACTCCGGAAAAGAAACCGGAGCTATGTCCTCAAGCTTCATGTTAGCTTCCACAATATTGTCCCGAACACGACGACCAAAGGAAGGAATCCTGTTAGGACATTTATTATATTTATCTACGTATAACTGATTAAAAACACAGTCGTAGGCAGGGTTTGTTGGGTGTGCTTTAAGCTTTGTAGCGTATTGTAGGTCGAGTTTTATACTCCTGTGAAATAAAGAAAGCCAATTAATCTCTACGTTTAAACTCTCTACTGGTGAGGTTCTAAGCGCCCCAAGGCTGGGCCTCAGACTTTGGTGATGAACCGGATCCAACATTTTAAGATATGTTTTCCTCGCCGAAGCATAAATGATGGACCCATAGTCCAATTTAGACCTCACCAGAAAGCGATATAAATTAAGTAAAACTGATAGGTCAGCACCCCAATCGGTGATAGACACGACTTTAATTATATTCAGAACCTTTGTCCATTTAGCTTTAAGCATTTTTATATGGGGTAGAAAAGATAATTTCTTGTCAAATGTAAGCGTAAAAATTTATTTTCTCTAACAATCTTCACTGGCTCACCACAAAATTTAAGCTGAGAGTCTAGACGAAATTTCCGTTTATTGCAGAAATGCATACCGGCGGTTTCAAACATAGCAAATCTAAAACCATTGGCCACTGCCAATTGCTCGATCTTATTGAGACAAAGCTGCAGTTGTCGCTCAATGTTCTTCATGTTTTTAGCACGGTAGCATATCAGGAAACCATCTACATATAAAGAACTCTCAGTGCCAGATTTTAATGTTTTAGCTAAGCTATTAATTTTGACGCTTAACAGTGTAAGTGAAAGAATACACCCATCTCCTGCTCATGAGAGTCAGATAGAGCGGACCCCATCGCTACCTTAAACTGACGATGAAATAAAAATTGAGATATAAAGAGAGGTAAGCGACCTTTTAAACCTATATCAGAAAGGTGTTTTAAAATACCATATTTCCATGTGGTGTCGTAGGCCTTTTCAATGTCGAAAAATATCGACACCACATGTTCATTATTAATAAGATCATCTCGAATAAAAGTTTCAAATCGCACAAGGTGATTTAAAGTAGATCGACTTTGGCGAAAGCCACATTGAATATTTGATAACTGCTTGTTGGCTTCAAGAAGCCAGACAAGTCTGTCATTAACCATCCGTTCCAAAGTCTTACAGACGCAGCTGGTAAGAGCCATGGGACGGTAATTACTTAGATCACTATGATCCTTGCCCGGTTTAGGGCCCGGGATAACACACTCCTCTCTCCATGATGAGGGAAAATTACCAGTCACCCAAATATCATTAAGTTAGTCCAAGTGACTCAGATGGTAAATGATTCAGAAGCTTAGAATATATATTATCCGGGCCTCACGCAGTATCGTGTGGATTTTGTAGAGAAGTTTTAAGCTCTTCAATTCCAAAAGAGTCTTCTAAATTCTTAGAAGAAAAGGGCAATTTAATTTTCTCCTTCTGGTTTTTAACATGCTGAAATTCAGGAGAATGATTCTCAGATGAAAATTTCTGGGATACTGTTTCAGCTATTATATTGACTATCAGGGGGTGAAGTTAAGAAAGTATCACCATCCTTTAAATGCTGAATTTTGGCTTTATTGTTCTTGCCCTTGAATTTCTGAACCATGTTCCAGACCTTAGGAATGGGTGTTTGTGACGTTATGCCTGAAACCGACACCGACGGCCACAGCCTAAAGCTCTGTATCGAGAGCAACAGGGGTGTGAATTATATTATTATTCACTAAAATAGAGGAGCCACCACAAGCTCGCTCTTCCTCATTAGACTAATTGCTGTATGGTGTATCATTTTTCAGTGATATTTTATCTTTGCCAGATGTCTTCAAGCGAGTTTCCGGAAGACAAACGGTAAGCGGATTTAAAGATTCAACTGACTGCTACTTCAATAAAATTTATTTTAAGACCTCGACAATTCCACTGTATAATTTTGTGTAAGGAAGTCATTATGGAGGGGGGCGTATGAGGGATTTATATTTGGACCGTGGGCGACCATTTTGGGGGACCTACTAGTAGATCTCGCCGGTGCAGCTGATGTATCCATCATGTCCGCACACAACGTTGAACGACCAACATCCTCCAACGGCCCAATTGAAAGTTTGGATAGGGGCCCTAGTAGCCTTAGAGGGATGCTTTGTGGGGCCACTAGTTTTATCCTTTTTTTTATGATTCTTATCAGATATATATTTATCACCCGCTCCATTCAGTGAAGATTCAATGGGCTTTGAGGATTTTGATTTATTTACACAAGGTTTGTGGTGAGATAGAGAAACAGCAGGAGAATCAGGTAAAGTAGCAGGTTTTTCACTATGATTTACATCGGTTTGTGATGAAGAACTGGCCGTGTTTCATGACGAGTTTCTGCGGCCATGTGAATGATGTTTGAACCCCTATCGAAACGGAGTGTTTCTTGGCAACATTAGCATAAGTAGATTTAGTAAGACCGTCCCTGACCAGAGACCAGACGTTTAGCTTCTTGATACGATTATATTACTTTTTGCATTTAAGCGTTATGATTTCTTTTTTCTTTCTGGAAGACAGGACAGTCCCTGGAAGAGGCCAGGTGGGCTCCGTTGCAATTCAAACATTTTATCGGGTTTGATGCAGTCAAAGCTCTCGTGACCCGCTTCCGCACATGTAAAACAGACCAGTTTATTACGGCGTTGAACCTTGCTATGGCCAGACCTCTTTCAGGAGAAACACCGGATCGGGTTTGGTATAAATAATTCTACCCGCACACTAAGCGGCCCAATAAATATTGATGTTGGAAGGGACGGGTTGTTGAATGTTACGAGGTACGTATTTGTTTCAATAAGGTTACCTCTTTATTACAAAACGTTTGACGTTGATTACATCCTTCAGTTCCTCTGTTATTTCTTGTTCTGTCATGTTATATAGATCTTGGTCTCTGTAACGGATAATGTCATGAGGGCAGTTTAAGGTATTATGTGAGGTGACAGAAATAGCTTGCTCCCAAATATTTTGAATTTTGAGTAAATTATTGTATTGTTGTTTCCGAAACATTCTAAAAGAATTTTGCCAGGCTTCAATTTTTTTACTTGTTTTAAAGTCCCTGCGTAGCTCTGCAATTTTTTTCTTAATAGAAAGGGAGTAAGTTTCATCTTTACCTGATTCTCATATTTATTAGATATGCCCAAAAAGGATAGGAAGTAAGTACTTCCCGAGTCCACATCCAGTGGTACCTCATTTTTCCCTTTTCTCCCCCACAACTGTCGATGGTTGTGATATAGAAACATTTGGACTAAGGGAATTAGAGTAAGATATAACGAAACGGTTTGATGATTCATAGCGCCGTGTCTCTCACACGCCCCGGAGTGTCATTACATGTACGACGAAACCCCTCCTTCGAGTAACCAGCAGAGGGAGGGACGAGAGTTCCATGCCATCGTCGATAGGATGGATTTTTCGCTTATACTCGAGCAGGTCGAATCTTATAAATTAAAGAAGGCCTACTCCGAACATCTCACTAAAAAAACTTCCAACACGAAAAGTAGTCAATTTACACCAAATCGAGATATATGAAGGTTGATCTACGGACCTCTGGACTGACGTGACCAGCCGATTGATTGGATCCGGCCAAATGACCGCCCGTTTTTGGAGAAGAAAGGGCCGATATGGAGTGTTGGGCGTGAGGATCTTGCAAGATCAACCCGCCCTAAGCCATCAGGATCGCGTTCCATCACTGGTCGCAACCCACGGCAAACAGGTTGCCCTTTTTAGTCGCCTTGTACGACAAGCCGGGGAGGCTGTGGAACTATTCTATTCACCGCAACCACACGTTAGAGCCCTAGGCTAGTCGCCTCGTAAGAGAAGATTGCCTAGAGAGCTGGGGGCCTATTCTTTTCACCCCCGGGAACCCCACGAGGGAACTCTATGACTGATCTACTGACAAAGCAGAATAGACCTCTGCAGTAACATTGTCCAATACCTCTCAAGCCACCCCAAGCCAACAACCACTTTCTCAAAGGATAGATAGAAGCTTTCTACATCCTTATCATCAAACTTGGGTATTAATGTGATATTTCGACTCAACTCAAATCCTTGGTGATAACGACTAACCTCTTCATTCTCACTACCCTTAATCTGGAGCTCCTTCAGTCTGAACTACTGTTCTAACTCTTTCTTAGTTCCATCTTTCCTTCTTCCTCTCTCTTTAATCTTAACTTTTCCATCTCAAACTCTCTTTCTCCCTGTATTTCCTTTTCTCTTTCCTCCCTTTCTCTCTGTTTTTCTTAATGTTCCTTTTGTAACTTAAAGCTTTCCATCTCTAACTGAAGCTTAGCCAACTCGACTCTTAGTAGGTACAGTATTACCTAAGCGCAGGAGTTTGCTAATATCATCCACCATTTAACATTTCCTAACACTCTGGCCTAAGTCTAATTCAAACTTGTCAGCTGTTTTTCTCAAATCTGCCGTTTTTAACTAAGCAAATTTAACAGCTTAACAACTGACAAATATTCACTATCAAGGGAGATACCTACATCAAATTCCTCAGCCATAATTACACAATAACGTGTACAAAGAAACCATATAAACAGTTGTGCAAAATGTGAATCTCTGTTTGATCCAAAACAGGAATCAAAACGTCGCTACACAAGCTGAAAATGAAGTGCCGAGATCTAGCACAAGCAGGTTTTAGTTCCAGGATAAGCCCCCAATATGTAATGGTACCACTATCGGAGACGAAAATGATAAACAAAAGGCTTGTTCTACTCTCAGACAGCGATAGTCCTTGCACAAGATCAAAGAAAGAAACACGAAGAGGCTAAACTGAGTTCAGTGCATATATTTGAATAAAATAAGCAAATAGTACAACCAAGAATTATATATAAAACAATACAGATCATTACAAAAACAGATACAGGTTTCTTACGGATGTTAGCGACCCAAGTCCGGAAGGACTGTTCCGCCTTCCAGTGGCAAGTCAGTCCACGTAAGATATAGAGTGCGTAGTTCTCCGGAATTCTAGGACTGAAGAATGACAAGTCCTGTAGTGACGAACAGCAGAGTGCTCGGTACGCCCTCGATGGTAGATATCCAACTCCCCGGCAAGGTGCAAGTTTCCAGGGCAGACGTGGTGATAACAGCGTCCGTAATGCCGAGCTGGAGATGTATGTTTCACTCCTCGGAAATATGCACAAAGCCACTTTCAGGGTAAACTGGGATGAAATGTACGTAATCGCACAAAGAGACAATGAGCGACATCAGCTTCAAACGAAACTCTGCAACAAAATAGCAATGGCGAAACACAAGCTCACAAAAGTGCTACGTACGAAACTGCAGTACAGAATGACAATATTGTCGAATGGTATTAAAACCGATATCTCCAAATCCCACAAAATCCTTCTAAATGAACGAGAATAAATATGACTGCTCTTACATCAACTAGAGTAAAAGACTGCAGTCGAGTGAACATAAGTAAAATGACTGCTCACTAATGGACATACCAAAATGACTGCGCGCTTAACAACTTAGTCGCTCATATTTACAGGCTGCCGTAAAGAAAATTCTGCATGGTTTATTCGTAAGCATGTTGACAATATGGGTATACCTTTCCAGAATGTACGCTCTATGTACAATAACACGCACTCATAAACACCGACGCCTCGAGAACATCCGACTGTATTCCAACGAAGCCAATCACGTACATAGCAAAAAAAAATATCGGTCAGGCACAGACCTGGTTAGAGTAAAACGGTATAATATCATATTTTCAGGGTGGAGTTCGTAACACTATTTTATTTCAATAAAGTTAAACTTAAGGCCTCGACAATTCCACTGGTTTTGTCCAAGAAAGACATCATGGAGGAAGACGTAGGTGAGTGCAGGTGATGTATCCATCACGTCTGTACAGGGTAGTGAGAGATCAACGTCCTCCAACGAACCAATTCTTAAAAGTTCGTATAGAGTGCCTAGTGGCCTTACAGGGACGCTCTAGGGGACCACCAGATTTACCTCTTTTATCGTTTTTGGCAGGCTTATGTTTGTTACCCGCAGAATTCAGAACAGAATCAACCGGCTTACAGGATTTAGATTGATTTCTACAGATTTTCTGGTCAGGAACACTATGAGATTCAGGTGAAGTGACAATTTTTGCAATCAGTTTTAGATGTGTTGCAGAGGATGAGCTGGCTGTGTTACATAAGAGTGTTGTGACCAATTTCTGTGATTGCTCTGTGCCAATGGGAACGCCAAATGATGATTGGACCACCGCCGAAACGGAGGGTTTCTTGACGACATTGGCATGTGCAGAGTTAGTAAGACCATGCGTGACAAATACCATACGCTTCGCTTCCTGATATATTATTTTTACATTTTAGAGTGATGATTTCTTTTTATTTTTTGAACAGAGGGCAGTCTTTCGAAGAGGCCCTGTGGGATCAACTGCAATTGAAATACGTTATTGGGCCTTTGCAGTGAAAGGCTTCATGACCTTTGTCGGCAAACTTAAAACAGATCAGTTTATTACGACGTTGATCCCTGCCATGGCCAAACCTCTGGCAGGAGAAACACCGGGTAGGGTTATGAATAAATAATTCCACCCTTACACTGTAAGACCCAATAAATAGAGATGTTGGGATGGACGGTTTGTTAAAAGTTATCATGTAAGTATTTATTTTTATAAGATTGTCATCTCTTTTAATTCTAAAACGTTTGACGTTTATTATCCCCGTATCCTTTAGTTCTTCAATTATTTTTTCCTCAGCCATTATGCTTAGGCCCTGATCTCTGTCCCCTTGAGAGCAATTGATGGTGTTATGCGGAGTTACACAAACAGGCTCCAATTCTTTGAACATTTAGTCAATTAATTTAATGTTGCTTTCTAAAACATTCTAATAGGGCATTACCGGGGTTCATTGACTCAATGTGTTTTAATGTGCTACATTATTTTGTAACGGTCTTCTTTAAATATAAATGGATCAACTTTCACGTTCGTTACATATTACAAGAAAAAAGCTGGAAAATGATTAGACCCAGCTTCAGGATCTATCGGAATTTCATTTTTCCTTTTTTTTTTTGGCCCACCATGGAAACATTTCATGAAAGGAAATTAGCAGAAGACATAGCGAAACGATTTTATCATCCACAGCGCCGTTTCTCTCATACCGTCGTGTCATTCCATGTATGAGGAAATCCCTCCTGCGAGTAACTATCGGAAAGTGAGACAAGAGTTCCACGATATCCTCGATGAAATGGATTTTTCACGCTTACTGGAGCAGGTCGAACCTAATGAATTAGAAACCGGCCGCTCGAGTGATTCTAGAGCCACTGCCCAGAAATCCGAACATCTCACTCAAGATGTCCAAACATAGAAAGTAGTCAATTTATACCATGGCGAGATACATGGAGGTTCGTGTCCAGACATCTGGATTGACAAGACTAGTCGATTAATCCTGCCGTTCCCATCACCGGTCGCCACCCACGGCGAAAGGGTTTCCCCTTTCAGTCGCCTTGTACGACAAGCGGAATTAGACTATTCTCTTCACCAGAACCACACGGGAAAGCCATGGATTAGTTGCCTTGTACGACAAGCTTGCCTGAAGAACTGGGGTAATATACTCTTCACTTCCGAGAACCCCACGGGGGAAAACAGCTGTATAAAATTAACTGACATTGGGCCTAAGTTAATTTACATGGTATATAATTCTTTAACGCTTTAAGCAAAATGCATTCATGAAAGTCTACACTAAGAAATGGGCCAACATAGTTTCCATACTTTTTATACAAACTGTCCTGCAGGAGTGACATGGTAGGCTATATATGTAAACAGAGCACATAGAGCCCTGTTGCGTGTGGTCTGAAACTGTCAACCATATTTGAATTGTAGAACATCCTACTTCAACTCCGACAACCCAGTAAACCTCATAAAAACACATAAGAAGATATGCTGAGCTTTATAAATTTTCTGTTGACATGCCCTTCATGAAACTTCACCTACCAACTTTGGAACATTATACAGTGTCCAGTTTTCGTTAATCCCTTTAAAACAGGTTGAAACCTAAACTTACTAATAGATCTGTATTGTTTATGACATGTACTCATAGGTGTGGATCTCTACCATTTGATACGGATTAGGAAATCTTCGTTCCAATTCCTTGAATCATGATTTCAAGTCGCTTGACATAACCACTGGCACTCCGTAGGTCCAGCCGGGTAAATGCCGGTCTATCCATCTGAGATCGGGTCTGGGTATTCGGTAAAACCGCAATAAATATTGATTCAAATCCACTACTGCTCGACTGTTAATGATCATCTATATTCAGCGAGTGAAGCAATATTTATCGAGCTGATAGCATGACACACATAAGTGATAAAGGCATCAACGATGAAACATTTTCAAGATGGCCGCCAACGAAGAGTCAGGGAGGCGTGGGCCGTGAAAATCGAAAGCAGCACTAAAACAAAAAGAAACCGATCATACTTCTACCCCTGTGAAAACAATCATAATGACGCTAGGTCACTTAATTTTGTTTTATGTATCGTGAAAAAGATTTGTCCTATTTGAATTATTTTCCTTTCGTAAACTGCCAACTTATTAGACCTCATTCCTTTATTTAGAATGTGACTGTGTTGTCCTCACGTTTAATACACATAGGCCTACTCAATAACATGAAGGCAATGCAAGACAATCCAAAAGTATATTTAATGCCTCGGTTATGAGTGGATTGTGTGTCCAAACAACAAACGAATGAATGACTGATTATGGCTTAATGCCACGTCGGCAGTTTCTCAGCCATGACGTGGTGGGAACATATTCAAACCAAGAAGCAGCTCTAGGTTTTCGACGTAATGTGATGATATATAGATATATATTATATACTATATTTTATTATAAAGGCTAACAGCCTTCAAGAAAGGAATGACAGCATCGCGAGAGACGTTGCAGTTGTTGCTCAATTTTATTCATATTTTAGCATGATAGGATGTAAGAAATTCATGTGTATGTAAAGAACCCTCTGTGCTCGATGTTAATTTTTAGCTAAAATATTGATTTCTACACTGAACAATGTTGGTGATAAAATACTGCTCTGGGGTATACCCATGTCCTCCTCATGAGTCAGAATGTGTGGACGCCCACCGTACCTTACAATTGTGATCAGATAAAAATTCTAATACAAATAAAGGTATTAAAAAAGCCCATCTAATTTAGCATGGTTTCAATGTAGCATGGTTCCATGTGGTGTCATAGGCCTTTTTGAGGTGAAAAATATTAACACCACACGTTCTTTATCAGTAAAACCATCAGGGATAAAAGTGTCGAATCGATCAGGTGATGTACAGCAGTTCGACCTTGAGGAAAACTACATATAGTATGGGACAAAAGCTCCTAGGTTTGTTAAAAAAATAAGCCCATCATTTATCATTCCTCCAATGGGAAGGTAGCTTTTTGGATTAGTATGATCCTTACCCTATTTTCGGAACAGGATAATAAGTGCCTCCCCCCATGACAGGGGAAATTTACCAGTTATCATTAAATGAGTTCAAAAGAGTCTCAAGTGGCTCAGATAGCAAATGGTTCAGAAACCTATAAGATACGTAATCAGGAACACGGGCAGTACCGTGTGCCTGTTTTACGTAAGTTTTAAGCTCTTCTTTTGATAAAGGACGAATGAATGAATGATTATGGCTTCACGCCACATCGACAATTTTTCTGCCATATCGTGGCGAGAAGGTGTTTTGAACCATGAATCAGTATATGATTTTCAACAGAAAAATGTAAAAATGCAAAACAAGTGACAAAGACAGACGTGTTTAAAAAAACAAATCTCGGCTAAAACTCGAAAATCACAATAATTTTTAAAATTCCGATATGTATATAAAAACCAGGCATATGAATGTGTAATGTAAAGGAACATCTCATGACATAAGCCTATATACTTTAAGTTATAAATGACAGCAACGCTGTCAAATAAGTCAAATATAGAGTTGACTGTGTAGAATCTTTGCCGAATATCAGCAAAGTCTACACCGTCAACCATTACCTGTTTGATGCCGTATTGCGCATCACATCCAACACACTATGGAAAACTGCTCCCATCCGGATAAAATTGTGTATTAGACGAGAATGCCCAACACTACACCTTGTTAAAACAACTTGGTCTGTACGAGACATACCAAGAGTATAAGAATTATAGCCATTTACAGGATGGACAGCATGCAGTTTGTTATTTACCTGTAGGTTCCATTCATCCTTTCAAATGCGACAAGATATTGAAAAATATTAGATTTAAAATCAGTATAAGGAATTTTAATCTTAGATATAGGTTTATGTAGTGCTGCTGTCGTCTTCCTGTCAACGACAATGTTTCCACGGATATCAGTATGACTTGGTGTTCAACAGAATATAACATCTTTATCCCTTCTGACTAATTTTGTATATATGGTTAATATTTCAAGAATGAAAGTGTGTTTAATTTTATTATTCTTGATCACCAAAAGGCAGGGTATCGAGTGACTGTCATATCACAGCTTTCTGGGCATACCCAGTAGAAACATATGATAGGACCAGGAGGATACTGCAGATGAGGATAAAAGGCAAAGAGAAGTAACTCGCTGTTCTCAGACAGCCCCAGCCGCAACCCTGTCTCTATCCTTTGACCCGTCATTATGTATAAATATATAATCCGAACGATTAGTCCTAATTTCAGCAAAACTTTACTGAATTATCAGAGAGTTCGTTTTTGCTTTATTAAGACTTACGTGGATCAGATATCAATTTAGTTTGCGGAAGAAGTCAGGGAGGAGACTCCCGAAAAGAAACCGGGGCTATGTCCTAAGCTTGGTGCCGGTTTCCACAACATGGTCCCATAGACGAACACCGGACGAAGGGATCTTGTTAGGACATTTGGTATGTTTGTCTACATATAATGGATTGAAAACACAGTCGTAGTCAGGGTTTGTTCGATGTGCTTTAAGCTCTGCTGTATATTGAAGGCTGAGTTTTATACACCTGTGTCTCATGAACTCTCTGCTGGTGAAGTTCTAAAAACACCAAGCCTGAGCCTCAAACCTTGGTGATGGACCGGATCTTACATCTAACGATAAGATTCCATCGGGGAACGGTAAATGGAAGATTGACCTGTCAGCACCCCAATCGGTGCTAGTCACGGCCTTAACTATATCGAGAACCTTTGTATATTTACCTGTAAGCATTTTATGTGAGCTGTAAAAGGTAGCTTATAATGAAAAATTATACCTAAAAATTTAGTTTCTGCAAAAATTTTTATCTCTCTACCCAAAAAATTATGCTCGGGGTCAAGATGAAGTTTCCGTTTATTACAAAAATGCATACCGACAGTTTTAGACGTTGAAAATGTAAAACCCTTTTCAGTTGCCCATTTCTCGATCTTTTTGAGACAACGCTGCAACAGACGTTCGATATTTAGTTTAAGCATTTTTATATGGGGTAGGAAAGGTAATTTCTTTTCAAATATAAACCTTAAAAATTTATTTTCTCCAACAATCTTGACTGGCTCATCGCAAAAGTTAAGCTCGCAATCTAAATGAAGTTTCCGTTTAGTATATAAATGCACACCGGCGGTTTTACACGTTGAAAATCTAAAACCATCGGCAACTGCGCATTGCTCGATCGTATTAGGGGGAAGTTGTAGCTGCCCCTCGATGTTTGTATTTTTAGTACGATAGCATATAATGAAACCTTCAACAGACAACGAAGCCTCTGTGCCAGGTGTTAATGTTTTCGCCAAGCTATTAATCTTTATGCTGAACAGTGCTGATGAAAGAATATTCCCCTGGAACATCCATCTCCTGCTCATGAGAGTCAGAAAGAGTGAACTCCACCCGTACCTTAGAGATTAGATAAAAATTGATATATGAACAGAGGTAAGCGGCCCTTTAATGGGTCAGAAATGTCTTTTAAAATACCATTTTTCCATGTGGTGTCTCAGGCCTTTTCAATGTCGAAAAATATCGACACCACATGTTCATCATTAATAAAACCATGACGAATGAAGGTTTCAAAGCGAACAACGTGAGCTAAAGTAGGCCGACCTCGACGAAAACCATACTGTATATTAGATAATACCTTATTTGTGTCAAGGAACCAATCAAGCTGATCGTTGAGCATTCGTTCCATGGTCTTAAAGACGCAGCTGGTAAGGCATATATTATTTGGATCACTATGATCCTTACCCGGGATAACATACCCCTCTCTCCATGATGGGGTAAAATTACCACTTATCCAAATATAATTAAGTAAGTTCAAGAGAGTCTGAAGTGGCTCAGATGGTAAATGGTTCAGAAGATTATAATACATATTATACCGTCCACACACAGAAGCGTGTGCCTTTTTTAATAAAGTTTTAAGTTCTTCAGTCGAAAAAAGGCGATCATTGTCTTCTAAATTCCTAGCGGAAATGGGGAATTTAATTATCTCCTCCTGGTTTTTAATATGCTGAAATTCAGGGGAATAATTCTCACAGATATTGAAAATGAAAATTTCACAAATGTTATTTCAGCCATTTTGTTGACTATATCATGTGGAAAACTTCATAAACTATAGCTTTCTTTTAAATGCTGAAGTCTGGCGTCCTTGTTTTTGCCCTTAGGTTTCTGAACCATGTTCCAGACCTTCCGCATGGGTGTTTTTGACGTCATGTCTAAAACAACAAGATCCTCTCTTGGACTTAATTAATCGACGAGCCTTATCTCTAAATATACGAACTTAGTTTGAATCATTTTGATGATGAAAATGATTAATCCGCACTCGGCTTTTTTACGGTCCTATATGGCTTTACGACAGTCGTTATAGTAAGTGAGTTTACTTTTGAATTCTGGATTTGTCAGGGTCTCAGGCCTGATTCCATCAGCTGCTGTTAATATAAGTTCACTACATTTTAACATGGGATCATCTGCAGCATTGAGATTCTCTGGAGCGATGTCAGCCCCACGGAACATCTCATCTGCCATCCAATCTCTTTCATCGAACTTCCACCTAGCTACACGTTCTAATGAATTAGAAGTGAGATGCTCTAAGATAGTAGGAAAATGGTCACTACTATAAAGATCATCATGCGTCTTCCAAGAAAAATCCAGGAGAAATGATGGACAGTGAGATCGAGACCAGAATATGAATCATTACATGGATGTAAATAGGTATTAAAGCAATCATTGAAATAATATAGTTCATCTTTAGATGAGAAATCTTCTACTATTTTGCCCTTGTGATTTATATTATTACTACCACAAAGGGGGCTATTGGTATTAAAATCTCCCATAATTATGAAACGAGTTGGCAGTTGTTCTATTAAATTATGCAGCTGCAAATATGACAAAGAACAATGAGGAGTAACATAAACTGAACATAAAATGATTGTTTCTGATAAAGAAGCAAGGACGGCAACAGCCTGATGCTCCGTATCGAAGGCAACAGGACTGAATAATAGTATTATTCACGATGATGGAGGAGCCATCAGAAGCTGGCTCTTTCTCATTAGAATAAGTGCTATATATATTTTTAAGAGATGCCGGATGCCTTCAGGTGAGTTCTCTGAAGACAAAGGGCAACTCAAGTGAAAGTTTGAAGTAGCTGTGTTATTCCAATAAAGTTAACCTTATGACCTCGACAATTCCACTGTATTATTTTGTCGAAGGAAGACATCATGGCGGAAAACGTATGGGCGAGTTAGCCGACGACCTTTCCCGGCCGATGTACTAGGAGATGCCCCAGCTGCAGATATGTATCCATCACGTCTTCAACCGATTTTGAAGGATCAAAGTTATTAAAATTTTGGATACAGTCTCTATTGGCTTTAAACGGACACTCCAAGGGGCCACTAGGTATTTTTACCAGATTTATATTTATCCCCCGCTGAATTCTGATTCAACGGGTTTATGGGATTGCAATTTATTTGCACATGGTTTGTGGTCAGATAAAGAAACAGCAGGAGAAACCGGTAAAGTAGAAGGTTTTTCGAAAAGAATTTTGTCGGTTTGTGATGATGAACTGGCCGTGTGAGACAGGGGTTTCATGACCAGTTTCTGCGGCTGCTCTACACCAATTGGCTAAGTGAATGATGTTTGAATCCCTACCGAAACGGAGGGTTTCTTGACAACATTGGCATGTGTAGATTTAATAAGGCCTTCCGTGGTAGAGACCAGGCGTTTCGCTTCTTGATATGCTATGTAATTTTGGCTTGTCAATGTTACGATTTCATCTTACAGTCCTTGGAAGAGGCCATGTGGGTTCCACTCCAATTCAAACAGTTCATCGACTTTGTGCAGTCGAAGCCCTCGTGGCCTCCTTCCGCACATCTAAAATAGACCAGTTTATTACGGCCTTTAGCCTTGCCATGGCCAAACCTCTGGAAGGAGAAAAACAGGGTCATGTTAAGTATTAATAATTCCATCCGCAAAAAAACGTCGCGAATACTGAGTAACCCGCATGGGATCCCCATTCTACTTGTTTCTGAAATTCCAGTATTAACCGTCTGCCATGTGTCTGTGTTCACGTCCTTCGTGTTTGCCCACGTGCTTGCTCCCAGTCCTGTCCATTGTGCTATTGCTTAGCCTGTGCTTGTTGTCAGCCGACATAAACTTAAATGGTATATTGAGTACTTTTGAAAGGTAACTGGTGCATTTTTTTTACAATTCGAAATCTTTCGTAATATGTTAATCGAATCACCTATGCATCAATTACTGGTAACCCTCCAAATTCATTGCTTTTGGATATATGTATATCCGGATCGTACTTGGGTATTAGCTTTTCGTTTTGACAGCGTTTCGTGGCTTCGCTCAACCCAATCGATTGTTTGCATTATTGCATCCACGGAATGACGTGGCTATAATCGTTGTATTGCTACAGCTGGCTGGTGTAAAATAAAGTATTCCTCTCAACGCCCAGTCGTCCTGAGACACTATACGGCCCGATAAATATCAATGTTAGGAGAGACGGTTTGTTAAATGTGACGAGACACGTATTTGTTTTAATTGGGTTACCATCTCTTAATTACAAAACGTTTGATGTGTATTAAACGCCAGACTTTCATCTGCTCTGTTATTTTTTGTTCTGTCATGTCCTGCAGATCCTTGTCTCTGTCGCCGATGATGCTGTGAGAGCAGTTGAAGGTAATTTGTGGGGTAACAAACAGCCTTTTTGTAGCCCAGTATTTTTAACTGTCAGTAATTTATTGCACTTTTGTTGTTTTCCGAAACATTCTTTGAGAATTTTACCTGACTTCATTTTTTAACTTGTTTCAGGGTTTCAGCGTAGCTCTGCAATGTTGTTTTTTTTAATGAAACGGGATTAATTTTCATGTTCACCTGATTTTCGTTTTTATTAGATATCACCAGGAAGGACGGGAAGTGATTATTTCCCGCGTCTATATCCAATGGTATCTGCCCCCAGCCCCCAACTGCCGAGGGCTCTGATAAAGACATAGAAACAATTGAAGGGAATTAAAGAAGGAATAAGAAGAAATAACAATAAAATAAACAATTTTATTATTCATTACCTGTGTGACGAAATCCCCACCTTCGAGTAACCAGCTGAGAGAAGAGAGTTTCACGCCATTCTCGATAAGATGGATTTTTTGCTAATAATCGAGCAGGTCGAATCTAGTAAGTTAGAAACGGCCTACTCGATTGACCCAACAGGCACCCTGGGGACACCCGAAACATCTCACTTAAAACGTCCAACACTTTGATTCTTCATGTTTCTATTTTCAGATTGAAGCCATGGAATGGTGTTAACCGATAATGAGTAGTATAAGTAGTGACGCTTCACACGGATATGGATAATGTCCGTGTGTTAGAAATTGAAAATTCTCAAACATTTTTAGAATATTGTAGATTTGTCTTCAAGATCCGTGTATACTCGTGGAATCAAAGGAGTTAAGGCGAATGGGCCCAAGAATAATAGTTTTCCACATTTGTATTTCTACAATTTGAAGGGGACTTTCTCCATGGTTAAAACGATATATTTACCATTAAATTTGGAATACAATACAAAATAATTCAGCATAGGGAGCAAACTTAATGTACATTTTCCATTCCATCCACTGACTAACTTGACGTACTGAAGTAAGGCAGGTCACTCCAAAGAAAGACTTAAATTGCATCTACTGATTATAAATACGATCCACAAACCAAAGCTCAAGACACTGTTGTTACAGTATTGTTTCGTTTCTGCTATGGTAGCATAAAACTGGTTTGTTTTTAATAGTGATCCGAGTTCACTATTACGATAAATGTATATGAGCTCTCAAGAAACAGGTGTTACCTTGCAAATAATCCTGATGATGATCAATTAGAGGTCAACTTGTTGATTTTTTTGGCCAACAATGCGTTTGAAATCTTTTCTTGGAGTGACAAGCGTTCTTAATATGTATTTTTTTAACGGAAGAATTAAGATGGACTTTGCGCTCCGGGATGCTCCAAAGATCTACCTTCCTGCCTCTTGTGGTTTGGCTAACGTCGAAGAACTATAATATTGGAAGAATCACTCCGGCAATACTGGTCTTTCAGTGATCCAAAATATACATCAGCAGAAATCGGAAATGCTATTAGCTATCCGTCATGTCACCCAGTCTTGCAATGAGTTGGATAACATTGTTCAGTGTTAAGGAAATATCACGGGCCAAGGTTTGCCAAACTAATCCAAAGCAACTCTAACTCTAACAAACACCGAAATGAAAATCGGTCTGCAGACCTTATTACTGAAGCGTCAGGGGAAATTCAGTTCATGGTGCCCACCTGCACACCAAATATAAAGCCATATGTGGGTAAATGGCTCGGAAAAAGAAGTACGAGAAGAATGTATCTTTGTTTAAGATACCTTGCAAGCTGGGGATAAAGAAAAAATATTTTAGAAACCGTGCCCATTAATGTAATAAATGTTAAAACGATTTTTGAATTTATCGTATTTGAAATAAAGTTCCTTTTGTATTTCAACTAATTTTCTTTAATGTAAAGGTTATCAGCAGTATAAGTTAAATACTGGCAATTTTTGTTTCAAAAGTACCTTTCATTTTAAAATTGGTATTTTGTTACCAAAATGGCTTCTGCAGCTCACAGTATCATTGGAAATACATTACTATCGTTAGTTTATCAGCTAGTATCCGATGATAAACATTATATGAAGGCGGAAATACACTGGAGACAAAGAAGATCCATTGGCAAAATATTATTTTGTTTACCATATGTTATTCAAACTGAACCTTTTACAAAGTGTTAGTTGGAAAAGAGAACTGTGAAGGAGATTAAAAAAACACAGTTTAACACTAGTAAACTATTTAGCTTATCAGAAAACTGGTTAGGCAAATACGGTGGCATTTAATAAGGTAGGTTTGTGCACGGAGTGTTCAGGGCCGTGGAATGTTCAAGTGTTTCAATACGTTCGTGTTGTATCGATCAATTCAGTGACAAAGCAACAACAACAACGATCGACCAAGCAGTTCTTTATTTCATTATTGTTTTACGCCGTACTCAAGAATATGTCACTTTCATGACGATGTCCAGTATTATTCTGAAAGGCTATACCATTGAATGGATGCATGAATGAATGATTTGTTATGGCTTAAAGTCACATTATACCTCTTCTGGTTAGAATATTTAAAACCACGAAACAGTAAATGGTTTTCGTATAGATACTGAGAACACCCAAACGAAATAAAATATACGGACATGATTAAAACCATGTGTAAGGACTAAATCTGTATTAAATTTCCAAGACATAGATATTTATAAATATATCTTTATCCTGGAAAATTGTATGGTAACGTTAAAACTAATTGGTATACATGTGTATAAGCAATGACAGGGTGAATTCCAGGCAGTTTATTGTGAACTTGTTGAAACGCTGTCAAATTATATATGGGGTTTGCTCATGTTCGGCAGGGATTTTACACAGTGAAGTCAACCAGTGTATCCTTGATGCAATATTCGGCATCGCATCCAACACACAGGATTAACGCTCCCATCAGGGATAAAATGGAAGAGAGAGAGTCACTGAATATCATGCCCACGTATAGTGAGGCCAAGAATATGAAGTGGGCTTACCAGAAAAGAGAGATTATGAAGATGGAATAGGAAGCACTCTTCTAGTACAGCTGAGGCCGAAACTACGTCTCCATTCCTTGATCCGTCGATATATATATATATATAAAATTCATATATGATCTGAGTAAATATAAGAAATTGAATACAGTTCATTTATAAATTAGGAAAGTTTCGTTGAGAGTAAGGCTGAGCCTTATCATATATGAATTTTGGCTGTGGGAGAAGCCAGGGAGGAGACTCCGAAAAAGACAACAAGCTTGACGTTGTCTTCTCAATATGGTTCTGGACCGAGGCATCCAATCAGACATTCGTACAGCAGCCGCCAACCGAAACGGGAATTGCGTGTCAAAATCGCAAAACCACTTTCCTAAACGACAAATAACGCAAACCACTAAAGAATTAGGAAAGTGTACACTGAAAAAATCAAAGGCAGTCCACAAATTTTAAATAAATGAAACTAAAATTATCACAAATTGTTTTATATTTTATAAACTGTACTATATATAAACTATATCCTATGGCGTAGGTGAACACCCTTCCAAAAATTAATAACCCTCGCCCACGACGCTGTCAAATACAAAGATTTATAGAATCTGCCGAATATGAGCAGCGTGTGCGCAGTCAAGAATGACATGTTTTCTGTTGAATAGGCAACACACTCGGGGGCACATCCCCCATCCAGGACAAAACTGGGTATTAAACTAGAATGTCCAACATGACATCTTTTAAAAGTTCTTGGTCTCTGTGAGACACACCTAGAGTGTGAGAATTATAGTCAATATCAGGGTGAATAGAATGCAGTTTGTTATGAGCCTGCAAGTCCCATTCACCTTGAAAATTCGACGAGTATATTTAGGGATATTAAACTATTAAAACAAGTTAATATGTGGAATTTTGACCCGAAATACATATTTACATAGGACAGCTATCGCCTCCCTGCTTGCGACTTTATTTCCGTGAATATCAGTATGACTTGGTGTCCAACAGAATATAATATCTTTATCTCTTTTAGTCAGTTTTCCATGTATGGCTAATGCTTTTAATAATATAATATTTTTAAATATATTATCTTGTATTGTCAAATGAGAAAAAAGAGAGTAACAGCGTATCACTGTCTTCTGGACACGCCCAGAGGAAACACAAGGACAGAAGAATAGCCCTGGCTTCTGCAGAAAAAAATAGAAGATGAAGATAGAAGAGGAAGAGAAGTGGCCCACTCTCAACAAATTTTAGTGATGACGAAAAGACGATGACCGAACGATGGGGTCTTGTTACGACTTTCATTTTATTTAACTAAAGATGAACACACAGTCGTGCGCAGGGCTTATTTGAGAGGTATAAGCTTTGTAGCATATAGAATACTCGGTTTTATACGTCTTTTCGTAACTATGGAAAATTGTTGACTTCTTCTCTTTGCATCAGTGCGCCCTAATTTTATATATGTATATTTTCTTTTAGGTGGTTTGTGTTATTTGTGGTTTTTGGCAAATGGTCTACAAATTATTGACCTGGAAGGCCAATTTTGGTTGTATGCGAATGTCGGTTCGACGTCTAGATTCTGATGCAAAAGTGGCACGTGGAACTATCCATATAAAATTCTAGCGGTGAGATAATTAAAGAACCAAAGTTGAGTCTCAAAACTTGCCGACGGGCAGAATCTCACATGAATGTTCAGTGAAAATTCAAATAGACGTGTATGAAAATCTTAATTTTTTTCAGTACTTCTGGAATCTCTCGACAAGACAAAGTAGTTTTAACAAAATATCGTACTGTGCATTCTCGTTTAACAGACAACTTTATCATTGACGGGCCTACTGCTCTCCTGTGTCTTATATGTTATGCTCATTGCGGAATCAAAACACATCCAGGCTGACTGTATCGGCTTTGCCCATATTCGGGAAAGATCCTACATACCGGATATATGAATTATTCGACAGAGAGAATCTGTTGGAATACATTACAAAATCTGATTTTGTAAAATTTATATAAAGCTTTTGAAATTTATATAAGGCTTATTTGTTTACCTTGTTTAAAACATATTCATAATAATTTGGAGCCACAAAATTCAACTAATCAAATAGTCCCTTTTAATCTTTAAATACATAAACATGAAGATGATACATACAAAGTTGTTAAATGATTTGTTTAGCCGTTGATGAGACGACTTAGCTGGAAAGAGAGAAGAGGCTGGAAACAAAATCCGGTATGACCGCCAAGTCACCTGACACAGATAAACAAAACGTGGAAATAATCTGTCATGTGTCCAACGGACTTATATCCTATAATTTCAAACGGATGTATGAGAAACTCTTCTTTTAGAGGAAGAAAGGTGTGAAAAGAACAGTATCTCAGCCCCCTAGACTCTCGGATGAACATCATGAGATAACATATTCTCGGTTTGTGTGAGAGAAAATCCAGGAGCTATGTGTTGGCAATGGATTGCGAGCCGTAATGGCGGAGAACAGGATCCGGGTGGCTGAGGCCGTGTTGGTCTCGCGAGATCCTCAGGCCCAACACTCCGTTTCGGCCCTGACTTAGCCACCTTATCCTCTCTGTCTCTCTTGGCAGGCCATCGGAGAGTGGTCCTAGTTGACACTCAGTAGCTGGTGAGAAACACTGTGCTATGAATCATTATATCTTTTCGTTATGTGTTCATATTACCTTTCTACCCATTAATTAAACATATAGCCACAGTTCAGCGTTCTGACTGACACATTCTTTCGGCTTCGAAGTGTAGGTTTAACACAATTTCCGCTCGTTGTCAACGTTATGGGAATGTTACTTACCTCAGAAATGGTTGCTTTTAAGTCTTTCTTTCCGTTGCCTCGTTCAAATTTAGCGGCAGTTTCTTCAGTGAATGAGAAAGCCATCGCATCTGCCGAAATCTCCATATTTGGGATTTACACACATTGAGTTTAGCACAGGTCAGCCTCAGTTTGCTCATTTGTTTTGTCATTTTACCGGGAAAGAGGTAATTTAGCGAAACTTAACCCAAATATGTGGTACAATAATGAAGTTTTAATAGTGAAATAAGTTCTGCATTATAAAGCAAGTGGCTTAATCTTCACATTCAGCCTATATTTGTTTAATTTTTACAATTTTTATTCCAGTACCTGAAAGGCGTACAATTTTCTCTCTGTTATCGGCTATGTGCTGAAGATAAAAGCGGCATTGTCTCTATGCGGATTTTCAGTACTTGACATATTGCGTGTGATACCCAGTGGTCTTATGTTCAAATCCGATTGATTAATTTTCATTTCGTGACACTTTGTCACAGTTTCTCTCCCTTTTGTCTGTTCTTCTTATTACTATTACCAACACCATTTGTAGATGCAAGACGTCGAGGGCCGTCCACAGAATTGTTGTCCAGCTATATCTTCAGAATGTTTTTGTCTTTGGCAATATTTAAAGTTTTGGAGCTTGGCCATCGGTTTGTAGTATAACAGCTTTAGGTGACATTTGCAAATGGAAACCAGGATTCATTACATGTCAAAGAAAACGTAGGTCCCCAGCTATAGCAAGCCTTTACCGTTTTGCTCACACTTTAAATTAACCATAGTTTCGTGTCCAGATATATTATTTAGAAATGTAGGTTTATCGTATTTAATTACTGTATTGTACCATGAATCGCTGACAGTCTATTATACTCTACTCAATACTACTGTCAGAATCCATGTGGAATTTATTCATTTCTCTATTGATTGGTGTTTAACGCCTTACTGAAGAATATTTCCAATATATGACGGCGACCAGCACTATGGTGGGAGGAAACCGGGAAGAGCCCGGGGGAACCCCACGACCAAATGTACATGGGTAGGTTCGACAGTAACTTACCAAAGGTGAGTGATGGACCTCCAGGATCTCAACCGCTAAAGCTGATATCCAGTTAGAAGTTCCTTAATATGGCATTAACAGATTATTTATCCATCTGTTTTTTTGTGTTAGGCCATACTTAAGAATACTTCACTTGTATGACAACGATCGGGCTTACGATGGGAAAAAACCCAGATGAGTATGATTTCAATAGTGTTTACAATATATTTTGGCAAAACTTGAGATAAAATACTTACTTGGAAAATATCACGTAGATCAGTGGGTTGAAACAGCTGTTACAGAGGCCAAAAGAATTTAGCCAGATGGATACTTTCTGACCCCATGATATATTGGTAAACATCGTTCTTATGTAAATGTTAATGACCGTGTCATACGTTACAGCTGGTCCCCAGCACACCATAAACGCTATCAGCACAGTTGACAGCATCTTGATTACCTACAAAGGCAAATAACATCACATTGGCGGTGAGGGTGTCACAGTAATAAGTGGTGGTATATGTATTTATTGGCGATGTACGCCGTAGATAAAAATATTTCACTGACGCAGAGGCAGTTGGCATTACCTTGGGACCATTCGCAGGTTGATGATAGGCATTCCCGAGTACGACCGGTGAGGGACCAGCCAGAACTGGTAAATAGTGCTGACTAGCCCTTAGATAAATGCACCTCCCATCTCCATAACACAGGTTGTCATGGTAGTTAAGGAAATGCTTCGCTAAATGCGCTTTATAAAACCTTGTGTTGTGCCATAAGACTTAGGGCACAACGTGGTACGGTCCATGGTCATTGTACAGCACCAGCAAGCTACCCACCAGAACACGGAGATCCTTAGGTTGCATATTTGCTCGCTTTCGCAATTTGCAGAAACTTATCTCTGAGGCGGCATAAATATTGGAAATTAGACAACGGTAAGGTAGATTGGTAAGGTTGGTGGTGTAAAATTGGATTAATCACTGACAGTTGACAAAGGTGTGGTGTTAAGTGTACCTGTGTTAACCAGCGGGCAGTCACTCTAGGTTTAAACTGAACGATAAGAGCGAACAACCCAGCTGTTGGCATGATTACAATCCCCTCTTCAACTTTAAATTACAGTCATTATCCATTGTCAAAATCCAATCACTCAACCGAAATGTTTGCAATCCCAACTGGAAATTACTAAACATAATGATATATATGCACGTTTGTACAATGTGACCCTTGTCTTGTATAGTTATAAATTGACACAGTAATAGTTTTCACACAGCTACAATAAAAATATGTTGTGATGGGATTCCGTACGTATGGGGTCATATTGCACCGGAATAAAGCGCACACCGACGTTGCCACTTACTTGTTTCCGAACTTGAACTGTTGAATCTTTTACTATCGTCTTGTCGTCGGCCACTCCATGTGAACTAAGAAAGTAAGAAAATGAAATAAGCAGCCAATCAATAAGCTAAGTTAAATAAAATGTCGGAATTGTTTGCATACGTTGTATCTTACCACACACGTTATGATCTCCACGTACATCTATTTTATACTCAATGTGTCCCGAGATTTCACTGCAAGATGCATGTATTGTTATGATCTGTTGCATGACCGTAGGTACTATAATCTCGTCTGCTTTATTTAGTTATCTTGTTTGGTTGGTGTTATACGCTGTTATACGTCGGCAGTTACATCATGGTGGGGACAGCGGGGGGGGGGACTAGCTTGCCGGTAGAGCCTTCAGGCGTGTGGGAGGTAACCCAGCGTGAGTTAGGCCTGAACTTACACCGACCACATTGTTGAAAGGTTCTCCAGTCATTCGTCTGCGCTATCACGCTAAACACAATGGCCACGGAAGACATCTTGGTTTTATATTAATTCTTGCAATCATGCCCGAACTTACACTCATATCATGTACAGCCCGGTTTCTTCCCGCTACAATACTGTCCGCCGTCGTATAAGTGAAATATTTTTTTCAATATATTTAAAGGGCAGCTGTCAAATAGATGGATAAATAAATCATATCATGCACGCTGTTTACGGCCTGTGGATTTTGTCATCTTTAATGAACGAAAAACAAGGAAATTATTATTCACTACTTTTTTTGCCCCATGAACTGTCTCACCCACGGTGACCATTGAACTATGGGTGGGGGTCAAAGAATGAATAAAGGATTTCTTTTCATTTTACTCCGCATAAGCACTACAGTGCGTTTTATTTCAGCTGATGTGTATGCATGCACACTTGGCTTTTTACATAGTACTTGAAAACTATTCAGTCCTATGACGACGAGGAGTCTTTACAATGTAGATATGCTGTGTCTCCCTGTGGAAGGGCGAGCCCATGCTGCCAAACTGCTGCCGTTCCCCGAGCATAATGCCGAAGACAACAGACATGACACGCACACACTCACATTAAACCGACACCGCGCCGACCAGTCATGATTCCTTCCTCTAACCTGTCACTGCCGAGCGCGAAGCTGATCACGGATTTCCCGACCTTGCTGCGGACGGTTTAACCACCAGGCCTCAGACACGGTTTATATCAGCAGACAGCACCATGGTAGTAATGGTTCTCACAGCTAGAGTCGTCCAGAGAAGCAAATTGAAACACGAAAAATAAAAATGAAAAATCTGCTAGTGGGGAAAACTGCGCACTTTCAGCGTATATTTTAATGCCGCCGCAGTCGTGAATAGGTTGTCACGTGATCGAAGTGGCAATCAAAGTGTGATTCAAGAGAGATAATTTTATATATCCTTGCATTTATTTAAAATTTGAAAGATGGACTAACGGCGGCTATGGCGTCAGAGATATTCTCTTTCAAAACCATTAGGACGACGAGCTCTACAACTGCCGCATGGATAAAATAATACTGGTGTGATCATCATCGGTCATTTCTGTTCGGGGAGTCTGGAGCAGCAACTCGGCTAATGTCCATTTAGGCGCGAGTGAAAAGCCGTAAATGTTCACACATTTTGCGGTTTTTGCTTCTGTCTCTGTAACTGTCACAAATGCCTTGTTTCAAACAGTTACGCCACTTCACAACCATGGATAGCCAGTCCAAAGCAGCTCTTGATAAAGTATATCTAACATTAAAACGCCAAATACCGACTTCAATTATGTTTTCCACCTTTGACCTACAAGTTCACCGTACACTACAAGCTGTTTACACTATAATTCTTATACTAATGCTATCGCTAAAATGAATGAATGATTATGATTACACCCGTAGATAGTTGTTTTCGAGGTGATGTTATGAATACTCAAAATTTGTATGTACACATACATTGCACGACATTAAATTAAGAATTAAGTGTCGATAGTTAACAGCTTTTGGGGTGATGTTATGAACACGCAAGCTAAACAAAACAAGCGTTTATTTCTTAAAACCGGTTAAAAAAACCAAACGTCTCGCAAACCATATTTTTTTGGTACACACAAAAAATGTTAAGCACCCACCCACATCCGCCCCCTACCAACCAATACCGGCAAAGTGGCGATTTTGTACACATGCAATTCATGTTCTTTTTTATCAAAATGGTGTAAAATCGTTTGATCCTTTAGCTAATGAAAAATGACAAAATGATTGGAATTCATGTGTTTTAATGATAACACACAACCATTTCTATAAATGCTGGTTTTTGATGCGAGACAATGCTCGCTTCAGAATCTTACATCTGAAGCCAGTGTTGAAGCAGTGATTGAAAGTTCTCAATGAGAACGTCATTTGGCATGTCATAAAGCATTTTGTCTCATTATCGTATGTATCCCCCGTGTTCCTGGTGACAACCTGAACCCTTTTCATACCACCTGCGAGCGCCAATATGGACAACGTCATATAATTCAACTATTGAATTGACTCTATAGCGCCTTTGATGAGCATAGACGATTAATACTACGTCATTTCAACCTGACATTCCAAATGCATACCCCCGTGGGGAGAGAAAAGAAATGGGCCCTAGTTCTCTAGGCAAGCTTGTCGTAGAAGGCCACTCCCCTAGGGCTCTCCCGTGTGGTTCCGGTGAATGGAGTAGTTCCACAGCCTCCCCGGGCTTGTCGTACGAGGCGACTAAAAGGGGAAACCTGTTTTCCCTGCGTTGCAACCTGTGATGGGGAAGGATGGGATCCTGGTGGCTGCGGGTTGATCTTGAAAGATCCTCACGGCCAACATTCCACATTCCAACGGCCCTTTCTTCTCCAAAGACGGGTGGTCGGATGACCCGCTCCGATCAATCGCCTTGTCTCTGCGTGGTTTCAAAATTTCTCCATATCAACACTCTTTAGAGAACAAATCATTTTTTAAAAATTTCGTTAGTGGGATTACGTTTGAGGCGGTGGCTCATGGGTAGTTCGTGTCTGATGTGCTACCTCCTTCATTGGGTGTGTGATGGAGGAGCTCGGGTGGGGAATGGGGTGTGCATATTAAGGCCATCTATTTGAGTATACCTCATGTGGAGTCCTTGGTGTCTTTCCTGGGTATCCCCAGGTTCAGGCATCGTCCTTGTTGGTCCGTGGTGGGTGGGGCACACGTGGGGTGAATTCCTACTTTATATTTATTATGACTTCCCTAAACCTTTCGCCAATGTCTTTAACATTGGATCTTCTCAGCCAACTTCAGGTCCTGATAAAAAGAGGAAGCTAGAAGTTTTGTCAGATGCACTTGACAATGAACAAGAAAGTTGGCCGGCTTTTATTGTTCTGTCGACAAAGAGTGAACCAAAGCCGGCCTCTAAAATTCATCGTTTTCTTTTAAAAAGGGCTTTACAAAGTGCAGCAGGTACTTTAAAAAACATTAGAACACTACGATCCGGAGACATTCTCATCGAATGTTTCCGAAAACAACAATCAAACAATTTAATACCATTAAATAAAATTTCCTATATATCTGTTTTTACATCTCCTGACAATACCCTGAACAGCTGTCAGGGAATAATACGTGACAGGGGTGAGGATATCGGAGAAGAAATCTGCACAGAATTAAAACCACACGATGTTGTCGGAGTGAAGCATTTCACAACAAAAAGCTGGCAACATCCTCAAACTAAACATATACATTTTGACCTTTAATAGCACATCTCTAACTTCGTATATCTACATTGGTCTGTATATGGTTAATATGGATTTATATATACCTAACACCAACACGATCTTTCACTTGCCCAAAATTTGGTCACGGCAAAGGCCAATGTAAAAATAAACCGGCTTGTTTCCGATGGGGTAGTGAACGTCATGGTGATTTTGACTGGAGCAGCAGTGTTAAGTGCTCCAATTGCGCCGCAGATCACATGGCCTCCTGTAAGGACTGTCCTTTTTTCATTAAAGAAAAGCAAATAATCAATTTGAAAACTAAAAACAACATTTCCTATCAGGAGGTCCCCAAATTGGCCTCGCTTTCTAGTACTTCACCGCAGACTTCGTTTGCCAATGTAGTCAAGCGAGCTACAACATCTGTTGCAACTCAAACTTCCTTGACTTGGCCTATTGGAAACGATAAACCTAGTTCGATCTCTTTAGGACCTTCGGCCAGGAACTCTTGTTCAACCCAGACCACCTTAGTGCAAGATATAAAACCAGTAAACAATTCAGAAAGAACTGATAAACCCGAACCTCAGTCCTTTCAAAATAATAATGACAGAAACAAGTCCAAAAACACACTTCAAAGTAATAATATTAAAACCAGTAAGACCAGTGACCATACAGAACGTCAATTTAAGGCCACTGGAGATCCTGTCCAAACATTTAATAAGTTTGGGTCGTTGGAGGACGTTGTCCCTTCAACATCAGATGTGGATGTGATGGATACATCACCCGCACCAGGGAGATCTTCCAGCCGATCTCCAAGGAAGGGTCGTCCTCGGTCCAGACATAAAGAGAAATCTCCCATACGCCTTCCCTCGTAATGTGTACATACGACAAAATTATACAATGGAATTGTCGAGGTCTTAAGGTTAATTTTATTGAAATAACACATTTCGTTCAATCATTAAATCCTATTGTCCATTGTCTTCAGGAAACTCACCTGAAGACATCTGACAAAGATAAAATAACTCTGAAAAATTATTCACTTTATCGTACATTTTGTCACAAAAAAGAGCGAGCTGCAGGCGGCTTTGTCTTTATAAATAACAATATTATCCACAGTCCTGTTGCTCTGGATACAGAGCTTCAGGCTGTGGCCGTTCGTGTTCCAGTGTCTAAGACAATCACATTGTGTTCGCTTTATATTCCTCCGAACACTTCTTTGTCAGCTTTAAAGGTGCATATTTTAAAAGAACAATTACCTGCACCGTTTAACATAATGAGCAATTTTAATTCCCATAACCCTTTGTGCGGAAATAATAACATAAATAATAAAGGCAAGGTAGTAGAAGATTTTTTAACCAAGGAGGAACTGTGTTATTTCAATGATGCTTGTAATACCCTTTTACATCCGGGTAATGGCGCTTATTCCGCTATCGATCTCACTATCACCGATCCATCATTTCTCCCGGATTTTTATTGGAGAGTCCTTGAGGATCTCTGTGGCAGTCACCATTTTCCTTTTATCCTAGAACATCTCAGTTCTAGTACTTTAGAACGTGTAGGTAGGTGAAAGTTCGAGAAAGCAGATTGGATGGCATTTGAGATGTTCTGTGAGGCTGATACCATTCCAGAGACTCTCAATACAGCAGATGATCCCATCTTAAAATTTAATGGGCTTATTTTACGAGCTGCAGATAGAACTATCCCTAAGACCTCGACCAGTTCAAATCCAAAAGTATGCCCTGGTACGACAATGACTGTGGTAAAGCCATAAAAGACCGTAAAAAAGCTGAACGCATATTCAATCATTGTCCTACTGATAATAATTTAAACAGGGGTTCGTATTCTAAGAGCTAAAACTCGTCGATTACTTAAGCCCAAGAGACGATCTTGCTGGTGGAACTTCGTTCCAGGCACTACGTCAAAAACACCCATGCGGTGAAACTTAAGGGCAAAGATAATAAAGCAAAAGTCCAACACTTGAAAGATGGATAAAATATACCAACTTCTCCATACGATATAGCTAATAAATTAGCTGAGACAATTTCTCAAAAATCTGCTTCTGAGAACTACACTTCAGAATTTCAGCATATTAAAAACCAGAAGGAGATAATTAAACTACCCTTTTCTTCTAAAAACCTAGAAGATTATAATCGTCCTTTTAACATCGATGAACTAAAAACAGCATTGAGAAAGGCACATGATACTGCATGTGGTCCTGATAGCGTATATTATAAGTTTCTGAACCATTTACCACCTGAACCACTTGCTGCATGATATTTGGATAACTGTTAATTTTCCATCCTCATGGAGGGAGGCATATATTATCCCGGTTCCCAAACCGGGTAAGGATCATACTGATCCAAATAATTACCGTCCCACAGCCCTTACAAGCTGCGTCTGTAAGACTATGGAATGGATGATAAAAGATAGACTTGTTTGGTTTCTTGAAACCAACAAGTTACTATCTAATATACAATATGGCTTTCGTCAAGGTAGATCCACTATGTATCACCTTGTTCGATTCTAAACTTATATTCGCGATGGTTTTATTAATAATAAACATGTGGTTTCTGTATTTTTTGACCTTGAAAAGGCCTACGACACCACATGGAAATATGTCATTTTAAAAAACCTCGTGGACAAGGGCCTTAAAGACCGATTACCAATATTTATATCAAAATTTTATCTGATCGTTAGTTTAAGGTACTGGTGGGGTCCACCCTTTCTGACTCTGATGAGCAGGAAGTTGGTGTACCCCAGGGCAGCATCCTTTCGCCTCCTTTGTTCGGCATAAAAATAAATAGTTTGGCTAAAACCGTAACATCTGGTACAGAGGTTTCTCTATTTGTAGATGATTTCCTAATATGCTAACGTGCTAAAAATATCAACAATATCGAACGTCAGTTGCAGCGTTGTCTCAAAAAGATCGAGAAATGGGCAACTGCAAAAGGTTTTAGATTTTCAACGTCTAAAACTGTCGGTATGCATTTTTGTAACAAACGGAAAATTCATCTTGAACCCGACCTTAATTTTTGTGGTGACTAGATAGAAATTGTTGGAGAAACTACATTTTTAGGTATAATATTTAATAATAAGCTATCTTTTATACCTCATATTAAAATGCTTAAAGCTAAAAGTACAAAGGCTCTCGATATAATTAAGGTCGTGTCTAGCACCGATTGGGGTGCTGACCGATCTGTTTTACTTAATCTATATCGTTCTCTTGTGAGATCTAAATTGGACTATGCGTCCAGCATTTACGGTTCCGCAAGGAAGTCGTATATAAAAATGTTGGATCCTGTTCATCACCAAGGTTTGAGATTCAGTCTTGGTGCTTTTAGAGCCTCAGCAGTAGAGAGTTTATACGTGGAAGCAAATGAGCCTTTTTTATACAACCTAAGTATTAAACTGAGCCTTCAATATGCTACAAAGCTCAAAGCTCATCCAACAAACCCTGCCTACTATTGTGCTTTCAATGCGTCATATGTAGACAAATATACTAAATGTCCTAACAAGATCCCTCAGTTTTGTCTTCGTATACGGGACCATATTGTGAAAGCTAACATTAAGCTGGAGGACATAGCTGCGGTATCTTTTCCGGAGTCTCCTCCCTGGCTTCTTCCACAACCTAAACTAATATTTCATCTACGTCATCATAATAAATCGAATACAAATCCTCTTAAAATTCAGCAAGCTTTTGCTGAAATTAAGGCTAATTATCCAAATTATAAATTTATATACACTGACGGGTCGAAGGATGGGGACAGGATTGCGGGTGCGGCTGTTTTAGAACAGCGGATCTTTTCTCTTTGTCTTCCATCTTCATCTTCTATGTTTTCTGCAGAAGCCAGGGCTATACTCCTGGCTTTATCATATGTTTCCTCTGGGCGTGCCTAGAGAGCAATGATATGCAGTGACTAGCTCTCCTGTCTTTTGGAAATACAGAATAATAAATTTAAAAACGCACTAATTCCTGAAATTTTAGCATTACATAGAAAGTTATTTAAAAGAGGCAGAGATATTATATTCTGTTGGGTAACAAGTCATATCGATATCCATTGAAACACAGTCGTGGAAAGGGAGGCAAAGGGTGCCCTAAACAAATCCTTATCAAAAGTTAAAATCCCGTATACTGACTTTCCATTGAACATTCTTGGATATATTCATCGGCTTTGGGGGGGTGAATGGGACTTGCAGCCGGGTAATAAACTGCACCCCCTCTGTATTCACCCCCTCATAGGCGATAATTCTTTTACACTGGGTATGTCTCGTAGAGACCAAGTAGTTTTAACAAGATGCCGTATTGGGCATTCTCGTATAACACACAATTTCATCCTGGATGGGAGCAATGCTTGGATGTGGTGCTGAATACGGCATCAAACATATCCTGGTTGACAATGTAGACTTTGCCCATGTTCGACAAAGATTCTACACAGTAAACTCCATTTATGATTTGTTCGATAGTATCTTTGGCGACGCTGTCATAAAATATTTGAAGGCCATTGTCCTATATCATAAAATATAAACTTTATTTTCATAAATATTTGTAGATCAAAAGTCCTAAAATTTCCTACATATGCTGGTTTTCAAGTTTTAACTGTTTCTTAGCTGTACCTGATTTTAACCATGTCCGAACATTTTTGTTTCGTTTTTGATATTCTCACGTCCATATCGAAAACCTGAAGCGTCTCGCGTTTTCACCTTGTTCTCGCCAGGGTATGACTGAAATATTGACGATGTGGCGTTAAGCCATAATCATTCATTCATTCATTCCAAATGCATAAGAATTGTAGCCAGTCACACGGTAAATAGCATGCTGTTCTGATCTCCCATTCATTCTGCCAAACACATTTAGGAATATTTGAAAGAAAATCAGAAAAGGGAATTTTAGCATTCTGTATGGGAGTATTTAAGGCACCTTTTGCTTTTCCATGGATACCAGTATGACTGGGTAGCCAACATAGTATAAAGTCTTTGTGTCTTTTAATTGTCTATGTATGGCTAATATTTGTAACATTACTGGATTGTTATATTTATCATTTTCTCTTCCCAAAAGGAGAGAGAATCACTGTACATCACTGCTTTCTGGGCACGCTCAGAGTAAACATATCATAAGGCCAGAAGAATAGCCCTGGCCTCAGCAGGAAAGGTAGAAGTGATTTGCGGTTCTAAGAAAGCCACAACCCTATCCTCATCTTTCGATCCATCAGTATATGTAAATTTATTACCTCCATCTTTAGCCTTCACATCATCAAAACCTTGCTGAATTATAAGAGGATTAGTATGTGATTTTTTTATGTTGACGAAGATCAAACTTTAATTTCAGTTGTGTAAGAAGCCAGGGAGAAGGCACCGGATAAGAAACCGGGGCTGCGTTCTCAAACTTGAAGGCAGCTTCCACAATATTGCCCTGAATACGAAAACCGAGCAAAGGGGTCTTGTTAGTACATTTAGAATATTTATCTGCAAATAATGGATTGAAACCACGGTCGTAGACAGGGCTTGGTGGATGAGCTCTAAGTTTCATATCATATCGAAGGCTAAGATTTATGCGTCAATTTTATAGTGACGGCTTAAATTATTAGTATAATAATAAATTCCATTAGGACGACGATTAAAACTGCTCTGTGCCTTTTATGGCCCTTTCTGGCTTTGGGACAGCCATTATTCTACCAGGGTTTATGTTTGGATTTCTATCAGTTGCTGTTATAAGCTTCTTAAACAAAGGATCACCTGCAGCATTGACGTTCTCTGGAGTAATGTTATCTTTATAAAACTTCTCAAATCCGACCTGTTCTGCTTCATCGAATTTCTACATAGCTACACGTTCTAAAAGAAGTAGACGTGAGATGCTGTAGGATAACTGGGAAATAATCACTTACCACAAAGATCATTGTGCTCTTTTCAGGCCTCTGACAACGCCTCTCTTGTTGGTAAATACGGACAGAATGTTCAGAATCTCTGGGACCCTGGTTAATAGGTGTGTCCAATTCCGTATAACCCGGGGCTAGGGACCATCGAGTTGAGTCTGATCAAGTTGGATATTTGAATAGTTGAAATCAAAGCGCAACTGAGACACATATTTGATTATCGACACCACATGTACTAAACTTGTGCAAGATTTGGGTGCTGATTTTTTCATCCCCCTAGGACATTCATAACGCCTTTTCGTCATTATTGAAAACGGTTGACGCCATCCCTTTGCATCAATCCTTCCTGATTTTATATTTGTACGTTTTCTTAGTTCTTTGCGTTTGTGTGTTATTTGGAAACTGGTCTAGCGATTATAGACTTGACACGCCCATATCGGTTGAAGGCTGGTCTACGAATGTCTGTTTCGACGCCTGGATTTTAACACGCCACCGAGTGTCAGAGACGATACTCCACGGTACTCTCGATAAGGTGGGGTTTTCGCTCATATACGAGCAGGTAGATCCCATTGAAGAGAATCGACTAACTCGACTGACCCTACAGCCACCGCCTAGACATATGAATGCCCCACTATAGCATTTCCGACAAAGTAAACAGTATATGGCAGAAGGCCTATACATGGGGAAATTGATTCTCGCATGTTTGGACTGGCGCGACCAGCCGATTCATCGGATACGGCCCTCCTACGGCCCGATTCCAGTATGAATGATTGGTTATGGCTAACAGACGCATCGGCAATACCCCAGTCGTATCGTGGCGAGACAATATTTAAATCAAGAAATAGTATGCTATTTTTGAGACAGTGAGAGCGAAGAAAGAAAAACAGTGATGTAGATGGATGAGTTTAAGACCAGTTGGAACAACCCAACCTGAGTTAAAACTGGAAAACCACATTATTTATAAAATGTATTTATACATAGTAGTTCAATCTGGAACAACTTATATACAGACTAAACGTACATCTCATCAAACAATCCAATATATTTCAGAAAATTGATGACAGCGTCAATTTGGAAAAAAATGAATATATGAATGATTATGCTTTGGCGTCAGATCGGCAATATCTCAGCCATATCGTGGCGAGAACATATTCAAACCAGGAAGCCTTCAACAGTGTTCGACATGATCTGATGAACATTCAAAAGCTACACGAAAACAAACGAACATTTTTTAAAAGCAGTTCCAAAAAACTAAATGTCCGTTAAAAGTCGGGAACCACAATTTTTTTTTCAATTTTATACACTGAAATATATATATAAACTATATTTTATTATACAGGTCAAGAGCCTTTAAAAATTAATTACAGGATCAGCAGCGACGCTGTTGAACAAGTTACCTATAGAGTGACTGTGTAGAATCTTTGCCGAATATCTACACAGTCAAACAGAATATGTTTGATGTGGTAATGGGCATCACATCCAACACACTTGGGAGCACTGCTCCCATCCAGGGTAAAATTGTGTGCTATACGAGAATACCCAATACGACACCTTGTTAAAACGGCTTGGTTTCTATGAGACATACCAAGAATATAAGAATTATAGCCAATGACAGGATGAATAGCATGCAGTTTGTTATGGACCTACAGGTCCCATTCGTCCTGCCAAAGACGACGAATATATTTAAGCAGATTAGATTTCAAATCAGTATCAGAAATTTTAATCCTAAATTAGTTTATGGACATGGGATTATTAAATTCAGATTTCGTTTCTCTGTCTACGACTGTGTTTCCATGAATACCAATCTGAATTGGTATCCAACAGAATATAATACCTTTACCTCTTAATTAACTTTCTATGAATGACTAATATTTCTAGTATTAACAGATTCTTAAATGTATCTTGTCTTATTGCCAAAAGGCAGGACAACGAGTCATTGCATATCACTGTCGTATAAGAAGACCCAGAGGAAACAAATAATAAAGCCAGGACTATAAAGCTCTGGCCTCGGCAGAAAAGATTGACGATGAGGATGGAAGAAGAAGAGAGGTGACAGGCGCAGCCGCAGCCCTGTCCCGTCCTTTGACCCATCAGTATATATAAATTTATCATCTGAATAATTAGCCTTAACTTAGCGAACCTTTGCTAAATTATAACAGTATTTGTCTCTGATTTCTTATGTTGACATAAATCAAATATTAAATTACATTGTGGAAGAAGCCAGGGAGGAGAGTCCGGAAAAGAAACCGGAACTATGTCCTCCAGCTTAATGTTAGCTTTCACAATATGGTCCCGAACATGAAGGCCAAAAGAAGGAATCTTGGTAGGACATTTATTGTATTTATCTATGTATGATGGATTAAAAACACAGCCGTTGGCAGGGTTTGTTGGGTGAGCCTTAAGTTTTGTAGCGTACTGAAGGCCCAGTTTTAAACGCCTGTGATATCAAGAAGGCTCATTGCCCTCTACGTATAAACTCTCTACTAGTGAGGTTCTAAACGCACCAAGGCTGAACCTCAGACCTTGGGGATGGACCGGACCTGACATTTTAAGATATGATTTCCTAACGGAACCATAAATGATGGAATCATAGTTCAATTTACATCTCACCAGAGAACGATATAAGTTAAGTAAAACGGTCAGCAGCCCAACTGGTGTCAGACACGACCTTAATTATATAGATAGCCTATATATAGAGAGAGTACATTTAGCTTTAGGCATTTTAAATGAGGTATAAAAGTTAATTTGCTGTCAAATATTATAGCTGAAAATTTATTTTCCCCCACAATCTTCACTGGTTCACCATAAACTTTAAGGTCAGGGTCTAGATGAAGTTTCCGGTTATTACAGAAATGCAATTGCTCGATCTTATTGAGACAACGCTGTAGTTGCCACTCGATGCTATTCATATTTTTAGCACAACAGCATATGAGCAAATTATCTACATTTAACTCCCAGTGCCAGATGTTAATGTTTTATCTAAGCTAATAATTTCATGCTGAACAGTGTTGGTGAAGGAATACTGCCCTAAGGCACACCCATCTCCTGCTCATGAGAGTCAGCAAGAGTAAAAATTTTGATATAAACAGAGGAAAAGCGACCTTTTAAACCCAGATCAAGGCGATCTAAAGTAGACTGAGATTGACGAAAACCACACTGTATATTCGACAATAGGTTGCTGGTCTCAAGGAATCAAACAAACCTATCATTTATCATCCATTTAAAGACGCAGTTGGTATGAGCTATGGGACGGTTATTTTTGGGATCTCTATTATCCTTTTCCGGTTTGGGGACCGCGATAATACACACCTCCCTCCATAACGGTGGAAAATTACCAGTTATCCAAATATCATTAAATAAGTCCCAGAGAGTCTCTAGTGGCTCAGATGGTAAATGATTCAGAGGCTTATAATATATGTTATCTGGGCCATACGCAGTATCGTGTACCGTTTTAAAGAAGTTTTAAGCGCTTCAATCGAAAAAAGACAATTATAACCTTCTACATTTTTCGAAGAAAAGGGCAATATAATTCTCTTCTTCTGGTTTTTAATGTGCTGAAATTCAGGGGAATAATTCTCAGAGGAAGGTTTGTAAGATTTTTCCAGATTTTACGCATGGGTAATTTGACGTAATGCCCAAAACAAAGTTGAGCCAATAAGATCGTCTCTTTGGCTTATGTCATCGACGAAACTTAGCTCTAAAAATACGAACCTGGTTTAAGTTATTATTATAAAAACAATGATTAAATCTGCTCTCCGCCTTTTTACGGTTCTTTATGGTTTTGCGACAGGCATTGCCGTATCAGGGTGAACTTCTGGATTTGGATTTGTCGAGGTCTTAGGGATGGTTCTATCAGTTAATATAAGTTCATTAAATTTTCACAAAGGATCATCTGCTGCATTGAGAGTCTCTGAGTGATGTAAGCCTTACAGAACATCTCAAATGCCATCCAATCTGATTAATCGAACTTCCACCTAAATACACGTTCTAAGGAATTAGAAGTGAGATGCCCTGGGATAATAGGAAAATGGTCACTACCATATGAGATCGTCATGCGGCTTGCAAGAAAAAGCAGAGAGAGGTGATAAATCTCTTATAGCCAGATGGATAGCAGAATATGAACCATTACATAGGTATTACAACAATTATTGAAATGACTTAGTTCATCTTTAGATGAGAAATCCTCTACAATTTTACCCCTCTCATTTATATCATTACTATCCCGTAGGGGGCTAGGTGCACTAAAATCTCCCATAATTATGAAAGGGGTTGGCAGTTGCTCTTTCAAAAATGACAAAGACGAATGAGGGAGAATGTAAGTCGTGATGGAATGAAACGTGATTGTTTCCTATAGAGAAACACGGACGAACGCAGCCTGAAGCTTCGTATCAAAGGCAACAGGACTGTGGACTGTGAATAATATTATTATTCACAAAGATAGAAGAGCAGCCACAAGCTTGCTCTTCCTCATCACAATAGGTGTATAGTGTTTAAAAGGTATTTTACCTTTGCCAGACGCCTTCAGGTTAGTTTCCTGAAGACAAATGGCAACTGGATTTATATATCGAACTACCCCTGTTGCTTCAATAAAACTAACATTAAGACCTCGACAATTCCACTGTATAATTTTGCCTAAGAAAGACATCACGGAGGAATACCAATTGGGAGCTTATATTTTGACCGGGGACAACTTTTCTTAGGAGATCTACTGGGAGACCTCGTAGGTGCAGGTGATGTATCCATTACGTCTGCACCTGCTCTATACCAGTTGGCCAAGTGAATGATGTTTGAACCCCTACCCAAACGGATGCCTTCTTGGCGACATTGGCACAAGTAGGCCATCCGTGGCAGAGGCCAGACGTTTTGCTTCTTGATACGCTATATTATTCTTACATTTTATGATTATGATTTCCTTCTCTTTCTTAAACGGAGGGCAGTCTTAGGAAGAGGCCATGTGAGCTCCGCTGCAATTGAAACATTTTATTGTGTTTGTGCAGTCGAAGCCCTCATGACCTGCTCCCACACATCTAAAGTAGACCAATTTATTGAGGTATAGACTCCTGCCATGGCCAAACCTCTGGCAGGATACCCTCTGGTCGGTTTGGATATAAACGATTCCACCCGCACACTGTAGGGCCTGATAAATATAGATGTTGGGAGTGACGAGGTATGTCTGTTTTAATTAAATTACCATCTCTCTTAATACTGAAACGTTTAATATTTATTAACCCCTGGTCTGTAAGATCCCCTGTTGTTTTGCTTTCCGTCATATCATATAAATCCTAATAGTGTCCTTCGTGGATTATGCCGTGAGAGCAGTTTGAGGTATTATGCGAAGTAACAATAATATTTTGTTCACCAATGTTTTGAATTTTTAATTAATCAATATACTGCTATTTTCTACAGCACTCTAACAAAATATTTCCCGACATTCTTTAACCTGTTTTAGGGTCCCTGCGTAACTCTCCAGCGTTTTCATCAATACAAAAGGATCGATTTTCAGTCTAGCTTGATTTTCATTCTTGTTTGGTATTACTAAAAGTTGGATATTAACTATTTTCTATTTCAATATCTAGTGGAATTTTATTTTTCGCTTCCTTACACACAACCGTTGAAGGTTGTGATAAGGACATAGATACGTTGGAAATGAGTTAGAAGACACAACCAACTGATTACACTGATTAAACTCATTCAGAGCGGCGTGTTTCTCACCAGGTTGGAGTGTCATTGGATGTATGACGAAACCTCTCCTGCGAGTAATCACCAGAAAGAGAGACAAGAGTTGCACGCCATCTATCGGTAAGATAGATTTTTCGCTCAAACTCGAGCAGGCCGAATGTAACAAATTAGAAGCGACCCACTCGATTGAACCTCCAGCCACCGCATAGACATCCGAACATCTTTAATTCTTTTCATTATTTTTCTATGTATTTTTAGTATTTCCAGAATTAAGGAATTTTTAAATTTATTGTTTCAAATGCACAAATTCAAAACAACGAATCACTGCATATAACTGCCTTTTGGACATACCCAAAAGAAACATGTGATAGGGTTAGGTGTATATCTCCGGCCTCTGCAGAAAAGATAGAATATGAGGGTGGAAGACGAATACAAATGTCTCCCTGTTCTAAGACAGTCGAAGACGCTGCTCAGTCTTCATTCTTTGATCCGACAGTATATATGTATATTCATCATCGGGATAATTAGCCTTAATTTCAGCGAAAGGTTGCTGAATTACAAGAGGTTTTGTACTAAACTTACAATGTCTAGGTAGATGAAATATCCGGCACTCCGGAAAGAATACTCTAGCTTGATGTTAGCCTCCAGAATATGGATCCGAGCTCGAAGACCTGACGAAGGAAACTTCTTGGAACAGACACTATATTTATCTACATATAATGGATTAAAAACCACAGTCGTAGGTAGTTTATTTTGGATGAGCTTTAAGCTTTCTAGCATATTAAAGGCTAAGTTTCATAGACCTATTATGTAATGAAGGCTCATTAGCCTCTACGAATAAACTTTCTACTAGTGAGGTTCTGAAAGCATCAAGGATGAACCAGAGAGCTTGGTGATGGACCGGATCAAAAATCTTTTGTACGGTTTCCTCGCGCAAACGTTAATGACGGACGTATAATCAAATTTAAATCTCAGCAGGGAACGATAAAAAATTGAGTAAAACAGATCGGCCAACTCCCCAGTGATTGCTAGACATGACCTTTATTATATCCAGAGCGTTTGTCCAATTAGCTTTAAATATTTTAATAAGATGTGTAGACGACATCTTAATAACCCCTAATATTTAATTTCTGATGAAATCTTGACTGCTCTACCTCGAAATTTAAGTTGAGGGGCTTGATAAAGTTTCTGTTGGTTGCAGAATTGCATATCAACTGTTTTAGATATAGAAAATCTAAAACCGTTGGCAACTGCCTATTTCTCGATCTTACTGAGACAAGGCTGCAGCTGCCTTTCGCTGTTATTTATATTAGCACGGTGGCATATAAGGAAATCTTAAACATATAAACTTTTACCCGTCTCATACGAATACAATTCAGAGAGAGTGGACCCCGCCGGTACCTTAAACTGACGGTCCGATAAAAATTCTGATAAAGGTAAACGAACCTTTAATGTCGTATAAGAAAAATTTTAAAAAACCCATATTTCCATGTTGTGTCTCAGGCCTCTTCAAGGTCGAAAATATCGAGACCACATGTTCATCATGAATAAAACCATCACGGATGCAGGTTTCAAATCAAACAAGATGATATAAAGTGGATGGACCTTGACAAAACCCACATGGAACATTAGATAAAAGTCTGTTGCTTTCTAAAAAGCAAAGATGGCCATTTATTATCATCCAGTCCATAGTGTTACCAGACTCAGCTTGCAAGAGCTATGGGACGATAATTATTTTGATCTGTATGATCTTTGCTCGGGTTCAGAACCGGGAAAACACACGCCTCCCTCCATGACGAGAGAAAATTAGCAGTTATTCAAATATCGATAAGTAAGTCCAAGAGGTTGTCAAGTGGCTCAGATGGGAAATGGTTCAGAAACTTATAACAAACGTTATCAGGACCACGCGTAGTATCGTGTATCCTTTTTAATGAAGCCTTAAACTCCCCGATCGAAAAAGGACGATCATAGTCCTCGAAATTCTTTGAAGTAAAGGGCAATTTAATTTTCCCTTTCTCTTCTTAATATGCTGGAATCTGGAAGAACAATTTTCAGAAGCTCAATTCATTATAAATACCACAAGAAGTTAGAATATTATCACCATCTTTCAAGTTTTGGACCTTCGCATCATTGGTTTTTGCCTTTAAGTTTCTGAGGAGCCTCCGTGGTTCAGTCGGTTCGCGGGCTAGCGCAGCGCAATGACCTAGAAGCCTCCGTCCAATGCGGTCGCTTGGAGTTCAAGTCCAGCTCATGCTGCCGTCCTCTTCGGTCGTACGTGGAAACGTTTGCCAGGAACGTGGGATGGTCGTGGATTTCACCCGAGCTTCACCCGGTTTCCTCCCACCATAATGCTGGCCGCCGTCGTAGAAGTGAAATATTCATGAGTACGGCGTAAAACACCAGTTAAAGTAAATAATTATATTTAGGTTTCTGAACCATGTTTCAGACCTTAAGCATGGGTGTTTTAGACGTAATGCCTAAAACAAAGTTCCACGAAGGAGATCGTCTCTTTGAGTTAAGTAATGGACGAGCCTTAGCTCTAAATATACAAACCTGGTTTCAATTATTATTACCAAGACGAGGATTAAAATTTTACTCGGCTTTTGTACGGTCCTTAATGGCTTTGTGACAGTCATTATTATCCCAGGGTTTAAGTCTGGATTTAATACTTATTAAATTTTAATAAGTTCATTTAATTTTAACAAAGGATAATATGCAACATTGAGATTTTGTGGAGTGATGTCAGACTCACAGAACATCTCAAATTCCATCCAATCCCCTTTATCGAACTTCCACCAAGCTATATATTCAAAGGAATTAAAAGTGAGATGCTCCAGGCTAAATAGAAAGTGCTCATTACCACAAAGATCGTCTTGCACCTTCCAACAAAAATCCGGGAGAAGTGATGGATCCGTTATGGAGAGATGGATAGCAGGATATGAACCATTTTATGTATGTAAATGGATATTAGACCCATCATTGATAACATAATTCATCTTTACATAAGAAATCTTCTGCTATGTTGCCTTTATCATTTATATTATTACTACCAAATAGGGGGTTGTGGGAATTAAAATCTGACATAATTATTTATATGGGGTTGGTAGTGGTTTATTTAAATTATGCTACTGCGTAAATGACAAAAAGCAATGAGGAGAAATACAAAGGGAAATAAAGTGATGGTTCAGGATAAGGAAACCAAACGGCCGCATCCTGGACACCGTATAGAGGGATAGAGGACTATGAATAATATTATTATTCACAGAGATAGAGGAACCCTCACAAACTCGCTCTTCCCCGAAAAATAAGTGCTATAAATTTTATAATTCTTAAATAATATTTTAGCTTTGTCAGATGTCTTCAGGTGAGTTTCTTGAAGACAAAGGACAACTGGATTTAAAGACTGATATAGCTGTGGTATTTCAATAAAATTAGCTTTAAAACCTTGACAAGTCCACCGTATACTGTCGTCTAAGGAAAACGTTATGGGGGAAGCGTATCGGGTATTTATGTCTTGACGGGGACCGCTCTTTTTGGGAGATCTACTAGTCGATCTCCCGGGTGTAAATGGTATATCCATCACGTCTGCCTACGACGTTGAAGGATGAACGGCCTCCAACGATCTTATTAAAAGTTCGGATAGGGTCCTAAGACGAGTGGCCAAAGACGGGCCACTCCCGGGCTCTGCCCGATTTCCTCCCACCGTAATGCTGGCCGCCGTCGTATAATTGAAATGTTCCTGAGTACGGCTTAAAGTACCAATAAAATAAATAAATAAATATATACAAAGACGGACGTTCCAAGGGAACACTAGATCTATTTCTTTTATGATCAGTTTTCGACATTTCACAGGCTGTAATCTGTGCAGGATCAACGGGTTTATTGGATTTTGATTTATTTGGAGAAAATTTCTGCTCAGATGATGAAAGAGGAGTTAAAGTAACAGGTTTGACAGTAAGATTTATGTCGGTTTGTGATGATGAGATTACCGGTACCTACAGATTTTGTTACCAGTTTCTGTGGCTGCTCTGTGCCAATGGGCTAAGTAAGAGATGTGCGCACCCACACAAAAGCAGAGGGATTCTTGGTAACATTGGCATATGAAGATTTGGTGAAGGCATTCGTGACACAGACCAAACGCTTCGTTTCTTGGTGTGATATATTATATTTACATTTTAAGGTTACAATTTGTTTTTCTTTCTTGAACAGAAGGCAGTCCTTCGAAGAGCCCATGTGTGATCCGCTGCAATTGTAACCTTTTATTGTGTTTGTACAGTTGAAGCACTCGTGACCTGCTTTCAAACATCTAAACCAGACCAATTTATTGTATCAAAGCCAAGGAGAAACCTCGGTCGAGTTGGGAAGGAACAATTCCTCCCGCACACTCTAGGGCAAAATAAATATGATGTTAGGAGTGACTGTTTGATAAATGTTAAGAGGTAGACCTTCGTTTCAATTAAATTATTACCCCCTGCTCTTTAAGCTCCCCTGTTATTTCTGCTTTCTGTCATATCATATAGGTTTTGATCTTTGTCAGGGATATAGCCGTGAGAACAGTTTAAGGTATTATACGGAGTGGCAGCAACACTATGTTCTACGAATTTCTGTTATTTTTAATAAATTTATATACTGTAATTTTAATTATTACACTGCAATCTAGCAAAATGTAAATTTAACTTTTTCACCTGTCTTCCGTACCTGTGGTACCTCTCGGGCGTTTTTTTTTTCCAATACAAATTCATCTATTTTCATTCGTTTTTTTTTTATTAGATATCACCAGAAAGGATGGGAAATAATAATTATTGCTTGATTCTATATCTAGTGGTATCGCTTCTTCTTGTCTTAACCATAACTGTCGAAGGCTGTCATAAGAACATAGGAACATTAAAGGAGTTAGAAGACACAACGAACCGACTTCATGATTTATAGCGCCGTGTCTCTCACCCCCCCCCTCTCGTGCCATTACATGTATGACGAAACTCCTTCCGCGAGAAACCAACAGAGAGACGAGAGTTCCAAGTTATTCTTGATCAGATGGATTTTTTCACTCATACTCCAGCAGCTCGGATCTTACAAGTTAGAAATGGCCCACTCGATAGAACCTACGGCCACCGCCCAGACATCCGAACATTTCCCTAAAAACGTCCTACACGGAAAACAGTAAATTTATACCATGGCGAGATCTATAAAAGTTGATAGCCGGACATCTGGACTTACTTGACCATCCGATTTATCGAAGCACACCCTCCGGCGGTCCAACTTTGGAGAAGTAAGAGCCGAAGTGGAGTGTTGGGCTTGAGGATTTCTCAAGAACAAAACAAAACAATCCTTAGCTCACAGGATCGCGTCCTCCCTCACCCACGGAAAACAGGTTGCCCCTTTTGGTCGACTTTTACGACAAACCTGGTTGAATGAAACCTTACGGCTTTATGACCAATCCGCAATTTTTCAACCATATCGTGGCGAGAACATGTTTTAAACCACGAATCAGTATATGTCTTGATGACGAAAAAGGGAACATGCAAAACAAGTGAAAAAGACAGACAGTTTAAAACTAGGTAAAAAAACTAAACGTCGGTGAAAAATTCGAAAACCGCAAATTTTTTTCTTTAAATTCTAATCCGTGTACATAAACCAGAAATATGTATGTACAATGTGAATGGAATTATATCTTCTCATATAATCCTATAAACGTTAAGTAATCAATGACAGCGCCGCCATAAAGACTCTCAAATGATTCAAAAATCGCCTGGACAGAACGCTTGCCGAATATGAGCAAAGTCTATACAGACAATAATAACATATTTTATGCCACATTGTACATGACATCCAGCTCATTCAGGACCATAGCTCCCATCCAAGATGAAAGTGTGTGTTAGACGAGAATGCCAAACACGGCATCTTGTCAGAACTCCTTGGTCTCTGCGAGAGATATCAAGAGTATAGGAATTACGCAGCCAATGACAGGATGAATAACTTGCAGTTTATGGATCTGCAAGCCCCATTTATCCTGCCAAAGGCGACAAATATATTGAAGAATACTGGATTTGAAATAAGTATAAGGAACTTTAATCTTAGATAAGGGTATATTACCGTGTTCCTATGGATGCCAGTATATCTTGGTATCCAGCAGAATGTAATGTCTTTACCTCTTTTAATTTGTTTTCTGAGTATAATTAATAATTCAAGGATAAACAGGTTTCTAAATTTATTATTCTCAATTGCCAAAAGGCAAGAAAGCGAGTCGCTGCATACCACTGCCCTCTGGGCATGCCAGAAGAGACATATGACAAGGCTAGCAGTATAACCAAGTTCCAAGACAACCGCAACCGCAACCCTCTCATCATCCCTTGACCTATCAGGATATATGAATTTATAATCTGAATAATTAACCCTAATTACAGCATTACTTTGCTGAATTATCAGAGGGTTCGTATTTGTTTTTTTATGACTTACGTGGATCAAATATCAATTTAGTTTGCGGAAGAAGTCAGTTAGGAGAGTCCGGAAAAGAAATCAGAACTATGTCCACAAACTTGATGCCGACTTCCACAATATGGTCCCGAACATGAACACTGAACGAAGGAATCTTGTTAGGACATTAAGTATACCTGTCCACATGTAATGAATTAAGAACATAGTCGAAGTCAGGAAATCGTGGATGTGTTTTAAGCTTAGTAGCATCCTGAAGGTTCAGTTTTATCTGTTAGGGAAAGAAGGCTCGTTAGCCTCCACATGTAAACTCTTAGATGAAGTTCAAAGTGCACCTTGTAACCTTCGTGATGGGCCGGATATAACACTTTGAGATATGATTTTCTGGCGGAATCATAAATGATGAACCCGCAGTCTAATTTGGACTTCACCAGAGATCGACATATATTAAGTAAAACTGGTCGGTCAGGACCCCAATCGGTGCCAGACACGACCTTAATTATATCGAGAGCCTTCGTACGTATAGCTTTAAATATTTTTACATTGGTTGTAAAAGATAATTTCTTATCAAATATAACAACTAAAAGTTTATTTTTTCTAACAATCTTCACTGATTCACCACGAATTTTAAGCTCGGGTGATGGGTGAAGTTTCCGTTTGGTACAGAAATTCATACCGACGGCTTCAGGTGTAGAAAATCTGAAACTATTGGCAACTGTCCATTTCTCGATCTTATTGAGACAAAGCTGCCGCGCGATGTTATTCGTAGCATGTAAGGAAATACTCTAATCATAAAGATCCCTTTGCGCCTGATGTTAATGTTTAAGCCAAGCTATTGATTCATATGATGAACAGTGTTTGTTAAAGAATACTCCCCTGGTGCACACCCATTTCATGCTCATGGGAGTCAGAAATAGGGGAAACCACTGACACAAACTGACGATCAGATAAAAATTGAGGTATAAAAGGCGGTAAGCGACCCTTTAATCCCATATCAGAAAGGTATTTTATGGTACTATATTCCCATGTGGTGTCCTAGGTGTCAAAAAAGACAGACACCACATGTTTATTCTTAATTAAACCTTCACGAAAGAAGGTTTTGAATTGAACAAAGTGATGTACAGTAGATCTACCTTGACCAAAACCACATTGTATGAAAGCTTGTTGGTTTCAAAAATCCAAACAAGTCGAGTATCGTGTATCATCCGTTTCATAGTCTTACATACGCGGGTGGTAAGAGCTGTGGGACGGTAATTATGTTGATCAGTATTTAGGAACCGGAATAATACATGCCTCCCTCCATAACGGCGGAAAATTATCAATTATCCAAATGTCATTAAGTTTAAGAGAATCTCCAGAGCATCAGATGGTAAACGGTTCAGAAGTTAATAACATATATAATCTGGCCCGCACCCAATATCGAGCGCTTTTTAATGTATCTTAAGGTCCTCGATTGTAAAATATCGATTATAATATAAAAAGGCATTTTAATTTTTAATATGCTGAAAGTCAGCGGTGTAATTCTCGGCGGAAGATTTCTCAGATATTGCTTCAGCTAGTGTATAGGTTATGCCAGATGGAGATGTTAATATAGTATCACCATCTATAAATGCTGAACTTTGGTCTGAATGCCTGTAACAAAGTTCCACAAACACGATCGTCTCCTGGAGAAAATTAACCAAGGAGCCTTAACTCTAAATACACGAGCCTGCTTCAAGTTGTTATTATTAAAATCTCCCATAATAATAAAAGGAGTTGGCAGTTGTTGTTTTAAATTGTGTAACTGCGAAAACGACACAGAGCAATGAGAGGGAATATACACTGAACGTAAAGTGATAGCTTCCGATAAAGAAACACGAATGGCCACAGCCAGACGCTCCGTATCGAAGGAAACAGGGCTGTGAATAATGTTATTACTCACGAAGACAGAGGACACAAGCTCGTTCTTCTTCGCTAGAAGAAGTGCTCCAAATTGTATAATTTTTAACTGATACTTTATCGTCAGATATCTTCTCGTGAGTTTCCTGAAGGCACACGGCAATTGGATTTAAAGGCTGGACTGGCTGCGCTCTTTGAACAAAATGAACCCTAAGGCCTCGACTATTTCACTGTACAACACCATCACATATCAGCATTGTGCAGGGAGGCGAATGTGTGATTTATGGTTGGACCGCGGACGACCCTTTAGTCAACTAGTTGATCTCCAAGATGCGGTATCTATCATGTCCGCGCCTGAAGTTTAAGGAGCAATGTCCTCCAAAGACCTAAACTTAGTAAAAGGTTGGATCGGGTCCTTGGTGGTCTTAGAGGGACGCTCTCAGGGATCACCAGGTTTCCCGTTATGTTGTTTACCAGGTTTACGCGTATTGGCCTTGCTTTTAGGGGATATAGATTTAATTGCTTTCTGGATTGACCAAAACTTCATTATTCATAGTTTCACATCAAGATGTCTGAGTAGATATTGTCATTTGACTAGATGACCTAACAGTCATCTTTTTTTGACCTAACAAAAAAAAGCAAAGATGTTGGTTTTTTCACGCCATTGGGCCAAGTTGAAGTGGTCTGCGTGCTCTACAGTCATGGAGGCTTTCTTGTCCACATTGGCGTAGGATGCCTTCCAAAGTGAATTGGGGGAAGCGTAAATTTTGCGATGTTATTTTTCCCTTCCGTCGTGATAATCTGTTTCTCTTTGATGCAAAGTGCACATTCTCGAGAGGAACGCACGTGGGCACCACTTGGAATCAAAACCCTCGTGGCCCCGCCCACAACATCGAAAACAACTTATTTCATTTCTACACTGGCCCTACCGTGTGCGAATTTCTGACAGGTGAAACACCTATATGGGTTAGTGATGTAAAGGCAAACCCAGACATTGCAAGTGCCAATGAGAATAGATTGAGGCAAAGTGGTTCTGTTGAAACTTTACAAGGAAATGTTTAACTTAACCACATTGACGTCACGTTTGGTTGAGAACCGTTTCACCTTTGTGACGCCTTGGGATGACAACTCGTCGCCGATTTCATCTTTGGTGTGGTCATCTAAGTCACAATCCCGGTCTCGAATTATCCCTTGACAACGATTATTTGGAGAAACGATGACGATAGTTTTAAGGGGCAATCGGTTTATGAACTGTTGTCTCCTATAACATTCTATAAGCCCTGATCTTATTTTTTTTAACGTGCTTGACTGAAATTGCACAAGCCTCAAAGGCTTTTCCTAAGACCAGGACCTTGAGTTTATAAGCATATCGGTCAAGTTTTCTAGCTGAGAGAACCAGAAAAGTTGGCAAATGATCCGTAATAAATTTTCCGATAACGCTTCGTTTTTCCTCTTTTAAGAGACACTCGATGTGATCGGCCGAGAGAAGGACACGTTAGAAATATTGGAAGCAACTGAGGGTAGGTTATTAGAAGACATGACAGCTATTTATAAAATTCATACCGCCGTACCTCCAACCCGCCTTTGAATGTCAGCACGGACGACCCCCGCGAGTAACCAAGGGAAAAGAAGACTGGAACTCCACGACCACTTTAATAGGTGCACTTTACGGGTATACCCGAGCAGATTAAATTTGAAATATGGAGTTCGACCCACTCGATTGAACCTAAGGCCACCACTCAGATACCTGAAGACCCTTACCCCACCCCAACCCCCCCAAGAAATCCGTCATATGAGGCAGTAATTGATTGCACGATTACATCTACTAGACTTGTTCTTGGATTGATTGTCTCCGACAGCTTGACTCTTGAGACTGTTGGACTGTTGGGTGCAAGGATATGGAAAGACCAACCCGTCCTCAGCATCCCGTCCTCCCCAATCACGGATCGCAACCCACGGCAAATAGGTTTCCCCTTTTAGTCGCCTTCTACGACAAGCCCGGTGAGGCTGTGTAACTATTCTATTCACGGAAACCACCACGGGAAAGCCATGTAGATGACATGTCTACAAGTTTTCCGAGAGGGCTTTGGTCATATTCTTTTCAGACCCGGGGATCCCACGGGGTATACGTCAGGTGTCTTCAGGTGAGATTCCTGATGACAAAGTGCAATTGGATTTAAAGTTTGAACCCTGAAATTCCAGTATATAATTTTCTCTGGCTTCCTCTCCGGCCGTACGAGGGAAGGTCTGCCAGCAACCTGCTGGTCGCGGGTTTCCCATGGCTCTGATTGTTTTAGCTGGCCGCCGTCGTATAAGTGAAATATTCTTGAGTGCGGCGTAAAACAGCAGTCAAATAATGATGTATCCATCACGACCGCATGCGAAGCTGAAGGAGCGACATGTGTGGCGTAAGTCCCCCAACGATTGAAACTGTTTGCAAGCTTGAACTAGACCTCTAGTAGCCTTAGAAGGATGCTCAGAAGGGCATTAGATTCACCATTTTTATGTTGATTACTGAATGTAGTTTTAACAAGAGATGCAGGATAAGATTGTTTGGCTTTTTCTTTGTCAGATGTTGCAGGATCAACACTGATTTTAACATTTTCTGTTTTGGGCGTTTGAGTACAGCTGTTTGCCTTAGTGGTCGATATCACAGGGGATGAAATAAGTATTGCCTTTGTTTTTTCCTCGCCTATGGGCCAAGTAAGGGTAATCTAAATTCCAACAGAGACCTTCTTGGTCTTACTGGCATGTGATGATTGTAAATGACTACCATAGGAGCCACATGGTTAACGGTCTTCTTGATAGGAAATGTTATTCTTTACATTGACAGTCATAATCTGCCTTTCTTTTAGGACAATTCGGCAAATTGTCTCCGTTTTAGTTGGAACCCTTTACCGCGTTTTCGCAATCGAATCACAGGTGCCCTTTCCCAAAACACGAAAACGGAGGAGTTGATTGTGACATTAATTCCTTGTTACGAAAATCCTCCTATGAAACGTATTATAATTATGTGTTTGTATTTTGCGTATACTGGGTCAGTGTCTGACTTAGATTTTGTATACGTTATAAGCTGCACTGGAATTCAGTCTTGTGTTCTCGAGGCTTCTGTGCCGATGAGTTTCGCTTGACCGTACACTCAGCCTACATTCTGATGTACCCAATCTGTAAACCTTGACAATCTGAGTTGTCAAGCTCGTAGTCATATTTACGTCCAGTTAAGAACTTCGTGAATTATTGGAGCTCGGTTTGCACACCATTCGACATTAGTCAATTTGTACTCCATTTCTCTCTTCTTAGCAGCTTGTGTTTCTGCACTTGCTATTTTTTGGAGACGTTATTTTGGAGGGTACATTGGTCATCGTCTCCGTGCAACTAAGCACTTGTCATCCCAAATTATACTGAAAGTGATTGTTGTGGCAAGGACTAAAACATACATCTTCAGTTCGGCATCACGGGCGCTATCGTCAACACCCCCCCCCCCCCTGAGGTGAACCTGGACGGGCGTTGGATAAAAAACATCGCATGCGTACCGTGCCCACTACCGTTCATCATTTGGAAGTCAGTATCATCTTTACATTCGTTCATTCACATGAACTGTGGATTTCAGGTTACGTTGAGTGATTTTAACCCTTTAGAAACTATATATTTTGTAGTTATATGTATTGTTCATGTATGATATTGTGATTTCCACTCTCTGTGTATTTAGTTTAAATGTATATATTGAACTTATTCAAGTGTCTTCTCGTTTCTTTGTTTTATCTTGTGTAAGGTCTGTTTCTGTAGGGTTTGGGATGTAGAGGTCAACTTTAAAACTGTAAGGGCCAATTAATATGGACGGTGGCAGTGTTATTAAAGCTCAGCAGATACGTGTTATGCTTCACAATGATACCGTTCCGCTTAGAAGTGAGAAGTATCACTTTGGTAACACCCATTGCCCTTTACTCGGCGCATGATTCGTTCTCTGCAAGCTCGTCCAATTCGGCGGCTCTGTCTGATAACCCCGTGACAACATTTAAGCGAGTTGTGTTGGGAAACAGAGACCGAAGCGCCATTTATATTTTTTAAGTGTTAATAGATTGTTTTTGTAAAACTCTACGAATGAATGGTCTGATCTCAATTTCTTGAGATTTTGACCTGTCCTGCATCGGCTTGAACAGCATTGCCGAGAGCAGTGGCTTTGATTTTGGGTGCAGGAGAGTTGATCAGTATCTATCAGTAGACAGGACAACAAACTGAGACAAGCTATTCAGAGTTTGATCTACATCCAGTCACACATCATTTTTCCTTTTTTTAGAAGCACTCGATGTTGGTTCAGATCAAGACTTTGAATATCGTAAACAATAGGAGCACGGGATTTTAAGGGAGACATACAGAAGTAAGACAAAGGTTTCATAGCGGCCATGTGTGTCAGCTTAGAGAAACTGGAGTTCCACGCCGCCCTTAGGTTTTCTTTTATACTTGAGTAAATGTAATCTAAAGAATAGAAACTAACCCTGCAAGCACCGTCTAAAAATCATCTGAAACATCCTAAATTCTCTCTGAAAATTCATAACGATGAAGAAAGTGGTTCACATGAAGAATAAAAATGTGAGATAGGTTCTCATACATCTGAACTGGCGTCATCAACCGATAGATCGGAGCGGATCAACCGGGGTACTTTGAGCAAAAAGTATCTGTAACCTTTATTTTGTTATCAACACAGCGATTACTGATAGGATTTGTGAGACACAGTGCAACCTATACAACGACACCAAGTGGTGATAGATATGACCAAAAAGAATTTATCACCTCATCACCATTCCCCACACTTTGGTCACGGCATCACCATTCCTATTGTTAGCATATGAATGGCGCGTTGTCCGTTGTTCGCACATTTGTATGGCCGGCATCTATTAACTTTTATTTTAAAGCACTACTACTATTACGAAGGTTGCCATCATTGAACACTACAATCATGATACACAATTCCTAGTAACGATTTTGAATTTTATTTATCGGTTGTCCGTCTTGTCAGTTCATCCAGCGTATGTTCAGATGTCTTTCTTTACTCCTCTTAAAGTTTTATGTCAGATTTCAACGGAATTTGGTTCAAGTGTAGACTACAGCAAGTTGAATAAATCGAAGTATCGACAGTCTGTTGATCCAGCATTTGTTGAGGTTTCTTCCAAATCTCCACTCGTCCCAAATTATTTGTCTGACTTTAGTGAAAACTTAGTTTAAGTGTAGACCACGTCAAGACACGTTTTATGGAGTACTGACTTTCAATTTCGATGATCACTTGTTCATCTATGTGTCAGTTCATCCAGATTATGCCATAGTTTCTTTTTTCCTAGAACTTCTACTATTAAAGAGTAAGTCGAATTTCAACAAACCTTCGTGCAAGTGTTGACTATATCATGATACATACTTCGTATGTATTGATTTTCATTTTCGAAGGCCTCTTACCTCTCTGTAGGTCTGTCCACCATTTGTGAACAACTATTTCAAAATGCAACTCCTCCAAGACAATGTGCTTTTAGTGACACTTGTATTAATCTGATATAAGACATTGTACAATAAACTTTGTACAAGTAACATGTATACATACTTGAAAGTGTCAGTTCTCTTTTTCAGTACAGCATACTCTAATATTCTGTAGTTTACCACATTTTGAAATTGATTTCAGTGAAACTAGCCATAAATATTCTTGTAAACGATATGAACACCCAGCATAAATAATTTTACAATCGACTCCCTGATAATTTTGTCCCAACTAGTAGAGTTGCTGTCTCATTAGAAACTCTGGTCTGGACATGGGGCTGATTTTTGTGCCAAAAGTGTATAGTCGAGAGCTGCCGCCTCTGTCACAAAACATAGTTCTCTCTCCTCTACAGGATAAAAACATTGTGCTTTTTTAGTTTTTCACATGACATTTAGTTTTATTTTTTTCGGTGTGTTCCCAATATGGTGTCGAAAACATTGCGCTGTTTCTTGGTTTTAAAATGTTGTCGACGTGGTGTTAAGCCATAATCATTCATACAAGAAACTCAGTAGCCACAGGCACAAACATCGTGAAGCAAAATAAAGGCATTCTTGATTTATATGTGAAATAATTTATCTCACTCTGTTCAATGCTTCGTCAAGAATTTCCCAGGTTTGCATATTGATGGCTGTTAGTTTTATGCTTGGAAGGTAGTGAAGTAAAGCGCCAGCTTCTCGTATGAAATGTTTTTGACGAGTTGTTCCCCGTGTGACATTCGGACTTGTATGCTGTAGTGATCATCAAGTAACGTAAGACAATCGCCTACAGCTGAGTGACACAAAGACGCCTTGTAATATGGGGGCAGAAGTTAAGAAATTCCCTTCTGTACTTTGAGGATAGGGCGGTAGTTTTCTACAATATTCAAGGCATACAAAAATGTCTTACCTTTTCAGTTGCCCACTCTCCTTGCTACTTTTCCATAGCACCTTGAAAATTCTTAAGTATGCTGGCAACATAATAGAAACTGGCAGGCCGAACACTACCAGCAAAACACTAGTATAGTACAGGATCACGTAGTGTATTCTGGAAAAATACATCATGCATCCTACGGTTTCAGTGTTTCTCTGAAAAAAAGGTAAAGATGGCTTTCATGGAAGCTGATGAAAACAGAAAAACATAAGGGCTACTTTATATTATTTAAACTTAGCAGTATTACTCTGTATAAAATGGAGCCCAAGTTAATCCACAATAATGAATCTAGGCATGGTTAAAAACTCCAATACACCAGGCGTAAACAACATCTAACGTCCCAGCTCAATAATCACAAAAGCAATTTCTGAAACAACGTTCAAGACAAACCAAGACAGATCCAAAAAGTATGAAAAGTAAGAATTTGGGACCAGTTCTTGCAAAGACAAGCAGTCCACAGTTTTCATGGATAATAGGCAGATGCATGCAATATTGCATTATATTAAATGATTACTGCTTAAATGTGATATTTCGGCCATATAATGGAGGAAACAAAGTTTACACCAGGAATCAGTGAATCTTTTACCGTGCGAAGAGAACAACAGATTAGATATACGTGTTCCACAGAACTTCGGCAAAAACTCGAAATCCACAAGCCTTTTGAAAATTTCAAGAACAAAAAGCGCTTCAAATGTATTATTCTCAACGGCCAAAAGGCAGACCAACAGGTCATTTCGGATAATTGACCTGTTTTTCTGGTTCCTTCTACAAGAAACCTTGACCGGCCTGCATCAATAGTCAAGGCTCTTATTTTACGCAAGGAAATGAAGGTTTGTGCAGGTTCCCTTAAGGAAGTAAAAAACAAGGATTTGGGGACCCATCAATTGAATGTTTTACGAGACAGCAGTACATAAACCTGTTGTTTCCCCAAAACATCAATGATATCCCTGTCTTCGTTTCTCCCCATAACTCGCTAAACAATTGCCTGGCTACTATTCGAGATATGGATGGTGACTCAGAAGACGTCAAACCCATAAAGAAACCATAAATGAAGCACCCATATTCCAGTTTAGGCCTCACAAGAGAACGTTATATGCGGAACAAAAAGTATAAACGCAACACTCAATATTTTGATAAATTTAACTGATGCATTGAATTCTTTTCAACACCGTTTTCACGGGGAATAAAATGGACTCTTGGCGACACATTTCCATAACTGATGGAAACGGACAACCGATGGTAACCCTGAGGCGGAGTACGAAAGAGGGGTGAGGACAGTTTAGGAAATTCCATATTTCAGCACCGAGTTGATCCGCCGTTCGACCACTGCATTGCTACATATCATC
>JABBOT010000010.1:12147044-12298010 GCA_016165875.1 Acanthopleura granulata
TAAGCATTTTAATATGGGAAATAAAAGATAATTTGCTATTAAATATAACCCCTGAAATTTAATTTCCCCAACGATCTTCACAGGTTCACCACAAACTTTAAATTCAGTGTCTAGATACAGATTCCGTGTATTACAAAAATGGATATCGACGGTTTTAAAATGAATGATTATGGCTTAATGCCACATCGGCAATATCTGTGTCGTCGCGGCGAGAAAATACTGAAACTAGGAAGCAGTTAAGTTTTCGGCATTTTTAAAAACCAGTTAGAAAAAGCAAACGTCACATGGAAGTAGAAAACTGCTGTTTTATATTCTAAACTGAACCAATCTACATTATATATCATACGTACATATATGATATACAATGCATATCCAGTATACAAAATATTTTCTATGATATAGGCCAACGGCCATTGAAAATTTTCTGACAGCATCGTCAACGACGCTGTCAAACAAATGGAATATAGAGTCGACTGTGTAGAACCTTTCCCGACGGTCTTACAAGTAGATAAGCGAAAACCATTGGTAACTGCCCATTCCTCGATCCTAATGAGGTAGAGCTGCCGTTGCTGGTCGATGTTGTTCATATTCCAACAGGGTAGGATGTAAAGAAATCATTCTCATATAAAGATCCCTCTGTGACCGTTGTTAAAGTTTTAGGTAAGGTAATAATTTTTACTCTAAACAGCGTTGGTGATAAAACCTTGCTCTATGGCACACTCATCTCCTGCTCATAAGACTGAGAAAGAGTGGAATTCAAGCGTGCATTAAACTGATGGTCAGATAAAATTTCCGATATAAATAGAGGTAAGCTACCCTTTAATCCCATATCAGGAAGGTCTTTCAAAATACCGTATTCGAATGCCTCCCTCCATGACTGGGAAAATCACTAGTTATCCAAATACCAAAAATTAAGTCCTAGAGAGTCTAAAGTTGCTGGGACGGTAAGTGGTTCAGAAAGTATGATATTTCAGTTGCAGTATTAGGTACCTTTTTAACAAAGTTTTTAACTCTTCGATCGAAAAGAGGCATTTATAGTCTTCTAAACTCTTAGAAGTAAAAGGCAATTGAAATTTCTAGTCATTATTTTATAAATTTAGTTATTATTTATTGATTTCAATGGTGTTTTTTGCCTTTCTCAAGAAAATTTTACGGCGGCCAGCATTATGGTGGTACGAAATCGGGCAGAGCCTGGGAGAAAGCTGGCAGACCTTCCCACGCCCTGGTTTTTAATATATTGAAACTCAGGATAATAATTCTCTGAGAAAGACTTCTGAGATGTTGCTTCAGCTAGTTTATTGGCTATATCAAATGGAGAAGTTCACAATGTAACTCCACGTTTCACATATTGAACTTTGGTATTATTATTTTTACCCTTAATCGTCTGGACCATGTTCCAAACCTTACGCATCGGTGTTTTTGACGTAATACCCTGAAACAAAGCTCCGCCAACAGGACAGTCTCCTGGATTTCTTTCAGTGAATGAACGAATGGTTATAGCAAATAACCGCCATATCGGCAAATTTTCAGCCATATCGTTGCGAAAATGTGTTCACGTTAGCAAGCCTTAAATAGTTTTGGACACAATCTGAGGAAAGTTCAAAATGAAGAGGAAAACAGACGAAAATTTTCTAAACGAAGTAAAAAAAAAATATCAGTTAAAAGTCGAAATCCACTGTTGCTTTTTCCTGTATAACCCTGAAATCTATATGAAGTATATTCTGTTTTACGTACCAACAGCGAGCGATACTGTTTAACAAGTCAAATACAGATTTGACTATAGAATCTTTGCCGAATATGAGCAACACAGTCAACAAGGATATTGGGCGTCGTATCCAACACACTCAGGATCACTGCCACCACAAAGGATAAAATTTTGTGTTAGGCGAGAATGGCCAACACCGGATCTTATTAAAACTGCTTGGCCTCTACGAGACATACCAAAAGCATAAGTGTCATAGTCAATGACAGGATGGATAGCGTGCAGTTTGTTATGGCCTTGCGGGTCCCATTCATCTTGACAAAGGCAACGAAGCTGTTTAAGAAATACTAGACGTAAATTCGGTATGGGATCTTTTAAACTTACATAAGGGTTTATGAAGGGCAGCCCCCGTGGGATTCCCGGGAGTGAAAAGAATAGGACCCCAGTTTTCTAGGCAAGCTTGTCTAGTGCTCTCCCGTGTGGTTTCGGTGAACAGAATAGTTCAACAGCTTGCCCGAGCTTGCCGCACATGGCAATTAAAAGGGGAAAACTGTTTGCCATGGGTTGCGACCCGTGACGGTGGAGAACGGGATTCTGGTGGCTGAGGGTGGGTATGTCTTGGGAGATCCTCACACCCAACACTCGACTTTGGCAATTAAATAAGTTCCACCTCGAGTGCTTCGAGGGCCCGTCCGATCAATCGGCTGGTCACGCCAGTCCAGATGTCCATACATCAACCTTCATATATCTCACTGTGGTGTAAATGGACTACTTCCCGTGTTGGACGTTGTTTATGGAGATGTTCGGACGTCTGGACGGTGGCTGTAGGGTGAGTCGAATGGGTCGTTTCTAATTCGACCTCCTGGAGAGTGAGCGAAAAATCCGTGTTATCGAGGATGGCGTGGAACTCTCGTCTTTCTTTCTGCTGGTTACTCGCAGGAGGGGCTTCGTCATACATGTAATGGCACTCCGGGGCGAGCTAGAGACCTGTCCCTGTGACTAATATAATCTGTTGGCTATGTCTTCATCTAATTCCCTGTCTTCAAAGGTCTCTATGTCTTTATGACAGTCCTCGACTGTTGTGGGTAAAGAAAGGAAAAGTGAGATATAATTGTTCCCCATCCTTTTTAATTGTATGTAATAGAGACGAAAATCAGGTGAACATGACAATTAACATTTTACATTACATTAAAAAAAAATATTGCAGAGCTACGCAGGAACTCTAAAACAAGTTAAAGAAATGAAGTCTGGCAAAATTCTCATACAATTGGGAGGTATGAAAAATGAGATGCCACTAGACTTAGAATCGGGAAATACTTATTTCCTATTCTTTCCAGTGATATCTATTAACACTAAAGAGCAAGCTGGAACGAAAATAGATCAATTTCTTAAAGAAAAAAGGTGGAAAACAATGCAGGTTCTCTAAACAAGTGAAAAAGATAAAGATAAAAAACGGCAGTACATTTATTCATTAAAAATTCAGAAAACTGGAGAACAGAAAGTTAGTGTCACTCTGCACGATTCCTTGAACTGCTCTCACGGCATAATCCGTGACGGAGACCAGGGGCTATATGATACGAAGGGAAACAAAATAACAGAGGAACTCAAAGACCAGGGGGTGATAAATGTTAAACGTTTCGTTATTAAGAGAGATGGTAATTTAATTCAAACGAATTAACCCCTTAACAATCTATAAACCGTTACTCCCAACAGCTCTATTAGTTGAGCCCTACAGTGTGCGGCTGGAATTATTTATTCCTAAACCAACCCAGTGTTTCTCCTACCAGAGGTTTGGGCATGGCAGGGGCCAATGCCACAATAAATCGGTCTGTGTGTGGAAGCAAGTCACGAGATCTTGCACAAGCTTTTCACAAGACTGCACAAGCCCAATAAAATGTTTCAATTGAGCGAAGCCCACATGGCCTCTTCCAAAGACTGCCCTCTGTTCAATAAAGAAAAGTAAATCATTACCTTGAAATATAAAAGTAATACATCAAATCAAGAAGCGAAGACAAGTGTTTGGTCTCAGTCACGGATGGCTTCACAAGATCTCCATATGCCAATGTTGTCAACAAACCCTTGGTTTCTGTGGGGGTGCAAACACCTCTTACTTGGCCAACTGGTACAGACCAGCAACAGACTGAAAACAAAACCTGTAACACTCATCATCACAACCTGCAATAAATCTTTATGAAAAACCTGCTACTTCACCTGATTCTCCTGCTCTTTCATGATCTCAGCAAAAATCATCACGAAATAAATCAAAATTCGATGTCTCTGCAGAGATTTCATCGGATAAAAAGTTGAAATCATTCCAGGATCATGAAAAGGATAAACCTAGTTGGTCTAGTGACCTTCTGTCTAGGCCACTCGGAACCCTATCCAAATTTTTAAAAAGTTTGGATCGCTGGAGGACGTTCATCCTTCAGCGTCAGATGCAGACGTCATGGATACATCATTCGCACCCGGCAGATCGACCAGTAGATCTCCCAAAAAGAGCCGTTGAGATCCAGACATAAATCCACTATACGCCTTCCTCCATAATGTCTTCCGTACTCAAAATTATATGTTGCAATTGTCCAGGCCTTACGGTTAATTTTATTGAAATGACAAAGCTACTTCAACCTTTAAATCCAGTTGCCCTGGATTCATCTGACAAAGATAAATTATACACTTTATAGCACTTATTCTGATAACGAAGAGTGAGCTTCTGTTTGACAGCCACTCATTTAATCCCTCTTAAGAAAGGTCTTTCAAAATACAATATTTCCATGTGGTGTCTTAGGCCTTTTAAAGGTCGAAAATTATCAACAACACATGTTCATTCTCAATAAAACCACCGGGAATAAAACTTTCAAATTGAATAAGGTGATCTAGAGTAAATCGATCTTGACGAAAACCTCATTGCATATTAGATCAAAGCTTGTTGGTTTCAAGGAACCAAACAAGTCTATCGTTAGTCATCTGTTCCACAGCTTTACACACGCAGTTGGTAAGAGCTGTGGGACGGTTATTATTTGCATCAGTATGGTTCTTTCCAGGGTCAGGGACAATACACGGCCTCCATGACGGCGGAAAATTACCAGTTATCCATATGCCATTTACTAAGTCCAAGAGAGTCTCAAGTGATTCAGATGGTTCAGAAGCTTATAATACCTATTATATGAGCAAGAAGTAGTATCGTGTGCCTTAATAATGAAGTTTTAAGCTCCCAAATGAAAAATGTCGTCTATAATCTTCTAAAACCTTAGAAGAAAAGGGCAATGTAATCTTCTCCTTTTATTATTTAAGATGCTGAAACTGAGCAGTGTAATTTTCAGCGAAACATATCTTTTATATTGTTTCGGCTGGTTTGTTAACATCTCCATCTGATATAGCCAATGAAGTATCACGATGTTTTAGAAGCAGATCTTTGGTCTTATTGTGATTGCCCTTAAGCCTCTAAACCATGTTCCAGACTGTACACTTTGCTTCCGGCATTACGTCAAAAACACCCCGCCAACCAGATCATTTCCTGGACTTAATTAATCCACAAACCTGGCTTAAACCATTATTATTTGGGCAATAATTAAAATTTCGCTCAGCCTTTTTTTGGTCTTTAATGACGACAGTCATTATCTTACGAGGGTTGACTTCTGGACTTCGGATTTCTCGAGGCCTCAGGGAGGCTTCTATCAGCTGCTGTTAATGTAAATTCGTTAAATTTTAACAAAGGACCATCTGCTGCAGTGAAATTCTCTGCAGTGATGTCAGACTCGCAGAATACCTCAAATGCCAATCTGCTTTGTCGACTTAGGTACACGTTCTACGGACTTCGATGTGGGAAGTGATAAATCCGTGATGGTGAGACAGATAGCAGAACATGAACCATTACCTGGATATGAACAGGTACTAGAATGATCATTGAAATAACATAGTTCATCTTTAGATAAGAAATCTTCTACTATATTGCCATTATCATTTTTACTATTACTAACCCGTTGGGTGGTTATAGGCATTAAAAATCTCGCACAATAGTGAAAGGAGTTGGCAGTTGTTTTAAATTATGCAACTGCGAAAATGACACAGAAGAATAAGGATGAACATAAAGTGATTGTTTCCGATAAGTAAACACGAACGGCGGCAGCGGACAACTCCGTATCAAGGGCAATAGGACTCTCAACAATATTATTACTCACGAAGATACAGGAGTCGCCACAAAATCCCTCTTCCTCGTTGGAATAAGTGCTATAAAATGTATATAATTTAAGAGATATTTTATTCTTGTCGATGTCTTCAGGTGGGTTTCCTGAAGACAAAGGGCATCTGGATGTAAAGATTGATCTGGCTGTGCTATTCCAATAAAGTTATTTAATTTTGTCTAAGAAGGACATTAACGAGGAAGACGTATCGGCGACTTATGCTTGGGCCGGGGACGATCCTTTTGGGAGATCTAATATGAGATTTCATAGATGCAGATGATGTATCTATCACATCAGTTCATTGAAAGTTTGAATAGGGTCTCTAGCTGCCATAGAATGATGCTGATGGGACCACTAGATCGATGTCTTTATTCGTTCTTAGAAGGCTTATGTTTGTTACCCTCAGAATTCAGAAATTCAGAAAAAGCTTAAAGGATTTAGATTCATTTCTACAGATTTTCTGATCAGGAACACTGAGAGATTAAAGTGAAGTGAGAGTTTTTGCAGTCACTTTTATATCGGTTTCAGAAGATAAGTTGGCTGTGTTTCTTTAGGGTTTTGTGACCAATTTCTGTGACTCCCCTGTGTTGATGGGCCAAGTAAATGATGTCTGGGCCCCCATCAAAACGGAGATTTTCTTAACAACATTCGTATATATAATATCTTATTTTCGCATTTAAGCGTTGTGATTTCTTTTTCTTTACTGAAGACAGGACAGTCTTTGGAAGAGGACATGTGGGCTCCGCTGCAATTGAAACATTTTATCCCATTTTGCAGTCTTGTGACCCTCTTCCGCACATTAACAACAGATAGCTTATTACGGCATTTACCCTAGCCATGGCCAAGCGTCTGGCCGGAGAAACACCGGGTCGCATTGGGTGGAGGTAATTCCAACCGCACACTATACGACCGCACACTATAAATATCGATGTTGGGAGAGGCGTTTTATTGAATGTTATGAGATACGTATTTGTTTTAATAAGGTTACTGTCTCTGTTGATTACAAAACGTTTGACGGTCATTACGCCCTGATGTTTGAGTTCCTCTGTTATTTCTTGTTCGGTCATGTCGTATAGATTCTGGTCTCTGTCACGAATAATACCGTGAGAGCAGTTTAAAGTATTATGTGGAGTAACAGAAACAGTCTATTGCCCAATACGTGAAATTTTCCGTAAAGTAATGTACTATTGCTTTCTGAAACCTTTTGTTAGAATTTTACCAGACTTCATTTATATAACGTGTTACAGCTCTGCAATGTTTATTTTAATATAACGTCTCGCCACGACATGGCTGAAATATTGCCGATGTGGCGTAAAGCCATAATCATTCATTCGTTCATTCCATGGGGCGTCGAACCGCACAGAACGGGGAACAGATGCGATAGTGGAGATCAGCACAGTTCACGGAAGAGCTATTTATTATATGCTTTCTATTACAGCTACTTTTGGGGTCCTAAAATCCAGATATTTCTGCAGACTACTTTGTTCAGGACATAGTGTAAGGTAGTGTACAGGCCGTCATGACGCTCGCAAACTATTACGCACATGGATTTCGTTCTAAATATGGCTCATTTCAGAAGGTATGACCACCGCAGGAGACAGAAAGGTAACGCAAAAAGGAGGAAAAAACAATTAAAATAAAATAAAGTCTTGAGATGGATGGAACCATGTATACATGAAATAAGTTTAGTTGGTTTTCAAAAACAGAGATGCGATTTGAAAGCAAGAACTGTAAAGTTTATTTACATATCATCTTGCATCTGACAAGTGGCATTTTGAAATTGAATATAACACCTATAAAGTGGGCTAAAAAATCAAGTGAATAAGAGATTAATTACATGTTAATGACAGAAAGTTCCTTGAAATTATTGAAGTCTCTCAGCAGGAGGCCCCCGCTCATGCACTAAGTATATGGGACCCCCACGGCAGCAATTAAGCCTCCCAATAGTCCTACAGGAGCGAGTATACCGAAAAACATAGGTGAGAGCCCCTGGGGACGGCCCACCTCCCTCGCTGGCCCGGGCTCTCACCGCTCGTTTAAGCCTCCAAGCCTGCCCCCCCCCACCACGGCAGGAATTTATATAGCCCCCCACGGCAGGAATTAAGCCTCCCAGCCCACGGCAGGAATTAAGCCTCCCAGCCATAGTTGGCTACAGATATCGACGGATATACAATTTAGACAAATGATTATCTATGGTATATACCCCATGGCATCAACATGGCATCGCATGCAGCAAGAGCAAGACAACTTCGAGACGAGTTCAAAGCCGTCACGGGGATATGGCCCCGATACCCCCGGTCCCGCGTAGCCCTCCAAGAATATCGCGAGACCCTCGACCGCTACAAAGCGGCCATGGCTGCCCGCAAGGCCAGTTTCGACCGGAAAAAGTCCGACGAGGACTTCGCTGACGAGTTCTTTCGTCTGAGCAAAATCGAAGGCGACGACTTCGATCTCGACACGCCTACTAGTGCCGGGAAGCTTGAAGGGAAAGCTGGCCGGCTCCTACAGCGAGCCAAGGCCCAACATCGACGTGAGGGCGCTGCCCACGTCTTCAGCTCCTGGAGGCAGGAGTCGCCCGGCCCGTACGAGCTCGGCGACGTCGTCGTGGACGACAATATCCGCATCCGTGGCGGCAATGTCATCATTGATCACACCCTGACCGCAGAAAGGGCCGCAGAGGTCCTCAATAAACTCACAGGAGGAGGAGAATACATCGTCAAGGTGAAATTCCTCCGTGAGAAGGCCCCAGGCGCCTGGGTCTTTGAAGATACCTTCGCCCCCCTGAAACAGGGACGGGCCCGGGGCGGCAATGTCCTCGAGGTTATCTCAGCAACTCAGCCCGGTGCTCTGGAAGGGATTGACCGACTGTACTACGCCAATGCCTACCCTGTCAGTGCTGTTGTCTACGGCCTCTACCCCATCCGCGAGCCCGACGAGAGGAACCTCGATCCGATGCGAGACGGGGACCTCAATTGTGTTGCCCAGAGGGCTATCGAGCACTTCTAGTGGGCACGGAGGGGCCAGGGTCTTACCCCCGCCAGGCTCCAGAAGATCGAGGAGTGGGAGGGTAAGGTCCACGACACTGGCGCCACCCTTCAAGACGTTTCCGGCCTCGAGACCATCCTCAAGCCGGCAATCATCGTCCGCGACATCACGGGTGCCGACCTCTATGACTCAGGGAAGTATCAGCGTGTAGGCAATAGCACAAGCGGAATCATCGAGCTCACGCTCCACAACGGTCACGCCTGGGGGGGCTGACCTCCACTTCCCCAAAGCCCGCCAAGTCGTCATCTACGAAGGCGACGTGTGGGAAGCCCTCCGGGAAGCCACGCAAGACGGGCCCAAGGCCGTCTGGGTCCTCGGAGGAGGAGGAGGAGGAGGAGGAAAAGGTAGCCTGTGGCCTGTGCCTCACAGTCGACCAGTTCGTCCCCGAGGGTGGGCGGACTTACCGGACGCGAGCGACCCATGAAAGTATCCTGAGGACGTGCCACGTCCTGGCGCCGGAGGATCCTGCAGCTTTGGCCCAAAAGGTCTTCGGCGATAACCACGCCGCCAGCGTTGTCGCAAGAGAAAACAACGACTGGAAGCCTACGCCTGTCCACCTTCTCGACATGGTGCAAAGCGCGTGCATGGAACACGGCCATGGAGGCCTTTGGAATGCCGCGGCCTATAACGTGAACGACCTCGTCAGCATCGACATGAAGGCCTGCTACCCCGCTCGTTCCAGGGTAAAGGCGAGGCCGGTCCCTGGTTCCAGAGGTTCGGGCACCCGAAGCACCGGATGACACGCGTCGCAATCAACGGGCCCCTCCCCAAGGACACCGGTACAGGCTTTGCCCAGGTCCGCGCATGGGAGTTCGCCGCTGGGGTCCACCCCATGATCCTGGCCTGGTTCTGGGGGCATCTCCACAAGAAGCAATGGGCTTCAACCGCGCTGCACGCCTACATGCGAGAGACGGGACTGGTCACCCGGCTCGAAGTCGCCGAGGCTATCGTTTCATTCGACAAGCAGAAGGGGGTCTGGTTGCCGAAGAACCGTAACCAGGCGTGTTCGGTGATGGGTAAGTTTACGCAGGGAGACAAGGCCGACGGCAAGAGGCTTACGCGGCGGCTTGTCACGGACCGAGGTGAGCTCGACTTCCTTGTCCGAGATACTCGCCAAAGTGGGACCCTCGTTGGTGCCCCCGAGGTCTGTCCCGCGGGCTGGATCCTCATCTACTACGATGGCAGCCAACCCCAGTACGCACACCTGCGGGCCTCGATGCGTACGCACACATCAACCTGCTGGAGTTGGTCCGCCGGTTCACGCCAGAGGAGGCAGTACGGGTGGCCATGGACAGCCTCTACGTCAAAAAGACAGCGCTTCACAAGCTCGAGGGTGTCAAGAAGGCGTACGCGGCTCCTGAAGTCCATCCCAAGGGATATTGCACAGCGTGCCTAATCTGCCACGATCGACCCACGCCGCGGCCACCCCAAGAGGTCGCCCCGGCCCAGTGGAGCGACAAAGGTGAAGACATCTTTGCCTGTGAGGACCATGCGGTCTACCAGCCCGAGCCCGGTCACTGGGAGGGCACACACGAGCTGGAGGACAGGGCGGCGCCGCGCTACGGCGACCCGCTGACCAGATAGCAGTTGAGCTACTTAAACGGGGGCCGTGGCTCTGGGAAGACGACACGTGCAATCGAGCTGTTCCGCGGCAGGAAACCTCTGGTCTTCACCCCGACCCACCGCTTGGCCAAGGAGATGCGTACCAGAGGGGTTGACGCCCAGACGTACCACTCCTTCTTCCGGTGGTCTGGTCAGACGGAGTGGACGCCGGAACGCATGGGCCAGAAGTACATCCCGCGAGTCATCATCTGGGACGAGGTGTGCACGGTGCCACGGCCGGTGCTCGAAACGTTCCTCGACTGGCTCGATCAGAGGGGCGTCCAGGTCATCTGCTGCGGAGACCAAGGCCAACCACCGCCAATCGCAGGGGACTCGCCACACGCGTGGCTCCGGGAAAAGGCCGACTACTACGAGGAGGTTACCGTCGACCACCGGAGCCGGTGCGAGGAACTGAAAACCTTGAAGAGGAATATAAGGCTCCGGCCTGACCGGGTACAGTGCCAGGAGATGCGCTCGGCCCTCCCTGTATGCCGGGGCTGGGAAGACTTCGTCCAGGCTTGGCACCCCCGAGACCGCATACTAGTTTCCCGCAAGGAGCCGCGGGACCGCGCCCTGCGCCTGCTCTTCGAGCACCACCGCGGTGCCTTCCCGGACGAGCCAGTCCCACTCCTATATCGCCCTAGGGACACCTGCAGACAAAACGTCATGGTCCAGATACCCGGCGACGGCCAGCCAGACCAGCAAGAACTGGTCCTCAACGACGTCGTCCCGGTCCCAGTCAAGACCGCGGCCGAGGTCCTTGATGGCAAATGGGGGGGACGACTGGACTCTCGGGTATGCTATGACCGTACACTCGAGGCTCAGGGGATCGAGGACCCGCAAAAAGTCTGGATCTTCGACGACTACTTACAGTGGAGCAACTTGGCCTACCTAGCCGTGTCCCGGATCCGCTACCTCCGTCAACTGGCGAGATGTTGCCCCCCCCCCCCGCCGCCTGAAGCAGACAGCCATCCCGCCCCCTCCCCGCCTGTCTACGACGAGGCCCCAGCGAGGAGGAACATAGGCTATAAGCTCCAGAGTTACAAAAGAACGGACGCTGGCAAGGGCCTGGGGAAGTGCAACCTCCGCATGAAAGATATCCTTAGCCTCAAGGGTCAGCAGGGGAACAGGTGCGCAGACTGCGACGCCGAGCTCCTATGGTGTTATGCTCCAAAGGACACCCGGCAGTTCAGCATCGACCGGCTGGACAACTCGAAAGGGCATACCCGCGACAATATGAGGCTGTCTTGAGTGCAACCGAAAACGCGGAGCTCAGGCCTTGCCGCCCCCCACGGAAAATATGGCCGCGACCGGGGCCGCTCTGGGCATGTCAGCCAAAGGACACCCAGCAGTTCAGTGTTGACCGGCTGGACCCGAAAAAGAGGGGGTGCACAGTTCTCAACGCCTGAGGACCCCATCTGGTGGAAGCTGAGTGTCAGGGGGTACCACAAGGAGATCCTCACGGACAAACCCCCGCGGAGGGCCATCTAGCAGGTAGTACAACACTGGCTCATCGGGCTTGGTAACTGAGCGCCCAAGACGGTACACCTCTAAAGACCATATAGGGTCAGTTGCACGACGCCGGCCAACTTCCGGCTCTCCCGCCTGGTAAAGGTAGCGAACTCCCACACCAGAGAGGAGTTTTTGTTCCTCAAGACCAACCGGGCGACCGGGAATAACCGAAGAGGGCTTTTGTGTGAGCGGCGTCTTAGCCTTGATGGCATCCTTAGGCTTCTTACCAGTCAACCGGGTCTCCTCACCGTTCAGAGCCGCGATGACGGCGGGCAGCCGAGCAACCCACGAGGTCGACCTCTGGCCCTCAGGGAGACGCATCTCCTGGGCGTACTGGTGCCCGAACAGGCGCTCGGCCAGGGTCCGATTGAAGCGCTCCACAATCCCCTGGTCACGGTGGATGTCCACACGACCGCGCCTGACAGAAACCCCGTGCTTGGCGAGCAGCTGGTTCACCGAACCCATGAACTCTCTCACAGGGTCAACCTGGAGAAGCTTGGGCCACTTCAATGGCCCCCGTCTGTAGATCCGAGACAGAGCATCGGCAACCTCTGCTGCGGTCTTGCTGGCCAGGGGCTCTGCCGCTTTGTAACGCGAAGCAACATCGACCACGGTCAAGGCGTACTTGTTTGTTTGCTGTCTTACCTTATCGTGCGGAAGGAAAACGAGGTCGGCCTGGTGGACCTCGTTTGGCTCCCCAGCGTGGAACTTATGCCGTGGAATATGCCTTGGAGCAGGGAAATAAATCTGCTAGATGGCCTCCTTCTTCAGCCAGGCCCGGGTCACATCTTCAGAGACTCTCACAGCCTTAGCCAGCTTCTTGATGGCTGCGAGCCCCTTCAAATACCCCTTGGGGCTATAGTAAAGATTCGCCAGGCGGACAGAAAACTTCCTGGCGGACATGGTTTACGAGATATTCCAGAAGCCTAATCAATCTCCAACATACGGAAGCCACAGGCTCAGGAAGCTGTCCAGTTGTCAACCGGAGGTTGGTGGGACTAACCAGCACCCCTGCGGCGAAATGCATCGCGGTATTCTCATCCTGTCGCCAGAGTTCGAGCGACCTTTGTGCAGTGTTGATCATTGTGTGGGCCAGAGGACCAGGAATCTTGTGACGGCGAGAACAGAGGCCAACCCCCAACATGGCGAAGTAAAGCTCTTCGGGAAGACCAATTGTGGTTCTATACCAGGGCTGTATATAATATATTAGGGGAAAATTAAACCCACCTAGGTGGTGTCGGCAATGACACGTGTCGCCCCAAACACCGGGACCACTTGGCGAGCTTATAGGCCACGAGGTCGGTTGCGGCCATCCCGATAATAACGAACGCTATCTCGCGATCCTTCTGACCTTCGGATGGTGTACTTAGGACACTTAGGACAGGCTCAGATTTGACAGGAAGAGTATTACCCTTGACGTGTGCATACTGACGCATTGCAACATCCACGTCGCGAAAGGGGCGCTCAGCGTGACCCTGGCGGTGAAGTTCTTTATTAATCCAATCTAGGCGCCTTGTTCTGTTCCGAGACCATTCTGCCTGAGCAGCTTGGAGTTGCTCTATAGCTTTATCGTGGCGTTTACGCTCTTCGTCGACTCCCGAGCTTCGAAGAGCTGAGAACACGAAGCTACTACCAGAAAACGCCAGAGCATTCACTATTGCACCTCCAACCATCATCACAATCGAGGCCATGATTATAATCTACTTCACAATATTCGGAGGAATAATCCCCTGTTTAATTAGCATATCTTTTGTGAACATGGCGAGGCCAATGTCAAGGATGACCAAGCCTAGATCACGAGGGGGCGTGTAGTCAAGCTTTGGGACAGCGCCTCCGATGACCATCTTACCTAGTCGAGAGTAGCCGATGGCAAGACCGCCGACAACAGCACTATGATCCGCCGCGTTGGCGAGCATCTTTCCGTCAGTTTTTGGAGTTGACATAATTATTCACCTCATATCATGAGGATCCCTCCTAATGTCTAATATGTCTGGATTTCCAATCTGTTGTGGTGGATCGGGCCTCTGTTCCACAAGTACTACGCGGCCTAACGCCGGATGCTGGCGTAACCACCACCAAACAAGACCAAGACTGGCTGCAACGCCTCCAACAATCAAAAGAGTAGAGACCTCTGGCCATTTTGGTGTAGACTCCCGAGGGTCTTTGGGAGCTGCACTGGGGTCTACTCGGTGGCGCTCGGATCGTAATATCAGCTTGCTGCTTGGCCTTTTGGAGTTCCTGCTTGGCTTTTCTTGCAGCTGCTTCAGCCTTCCCCGCGGCAACTTTTTTGGGATCTTTAGTTTTAGTTATCGGTTGAGGTTCGGAGGCAGCCGGACTTTGATCGACTTGAGTCGAACTGTCTAGCTTCGTCTCCTCCGGTGGTGTCATTTTCTGCTCCGTCTCCTCCGGTGGTGTCATTTTCTGCTCCGACATCATTATCGTATGTAGTTCTCGGGCATGTATGTCCAAATTGACAGCATGCATATCCAAATTGACAGTGCTTCAAAGTTGTCAAAGTTGCTAGGAACATACCATAGCGATGATACAGTTCGCATGTAGCAGTGCTAAGCGCATGACCCACAAATGGATCAGCGCACAGGTCAGCAGCCAGCTTTGGCTGATTTTCCGGAGGAATCGGCAGGAGCAGTGACGCTAACCCAGAGTACATGGTCAGCGCGGTTTGTCCGAGAGTCTTGGTCATAGCTGCACCAAGTTGTAGCTCATGACGACCATACAGTTTTTCAATTTCTTTATCGCTCATAGAGCCGATCTGTTCGAGTGTAAAGGCTCTTCCGAGATACTGTTTACTCTGCCTACCAGCAACAATTGCTTCTAGGCGGTCTCGTTTTTGCATGCCACTTCCCACTCTTCTCTCCTGTTGTTCCGATGATTCGTTGTGGCTGGATTCTGCCGGCCCCTGGGGTTGGTCTCCAGTGTCACCACCATTCTGCAGGACCTCGTCGATAAGTTCATCACATTCCATGGTAGCAAATATAGTTCGAAATCTTATCACCAAATACTGTTTAAGTCTAATGTACTGCCAGGCAAACCACCCGAAGAGAGATAAAATCATATTTTGGGAACAAACTAAAGGCAACAGAGCGCCGCATGTGATCTGTTCACTCATGTGCTTAAGCAAGTTGCTAATGTGCTATAATCAGACATCATATTCAGCGGGCTGGTCAGTCTTTAACAGAAGCTTGGCATGTTTCGTCTTTGCGAGGCGTTGACGAACCTCCATTCCTTCTTCGTGACTGCCGATCACATCATTTTCTTCTAGGCAATAATTAAATGAGTTTCGGTCTTTGCAGTGGAAAAGGGCAATCCAACGCGTCTGTTCTCGCAGATCCTTGAGGACAGAGTTATAAATCTGGGTGAGCACCCAGACGCTTTGTTCTGCGTGTCGGCCTGAGAATGCCAGCTCAGAAAGCATATCCTTTTTTGTCAGCGCCCTTGTGGCTGAGCAGTCGTCAATGATGTACAGGGTGGGCTCACCTTTAAAGAGCGAGAATAGAGCTCGAAGGTAGTCATGCAACTTCTCGCCCGGGTTGAGGACTTAGATCTCAGGTTCGTCCCAGATCATCTACGCGTTTGGTAAGTTTTGTTGTACCGTATCGTGGGACACAGAATCACAATATGTTCGAAGGTCCCGCGGCATTGGCTCTCAAGCAGATCGAGAGCAAACACCGTTTTCCCACATCCTGTCTGCCCGCAGATGATGGCTGAGTGAGGGTCTTTTGGGATAAAGTGGTAATGGTTAGTAGATTGCGTTGACAAACCTGCCATTTTCAATGTTAAGCTGCGCGTCAATGACTATGTAGAGGTACATATTCAATGGAGCAGGTTCGTCAGCCTCCTTTGTAATCTGGATCGTAACTCCTTCGCTTGCGCGTGCAGCCTGTCATCATCCGTGCTTCTAAAGTCGAGCCACAGGGCATACTTCGTCGTGAGATACTCACCAAGCGAGACGTCTGCGAGTCCGGCATCTTTGATAACTTCTGCCGCTTCTGCGGGCCGCTTAAGGTCACCGGCGAAATTCTTTCTAGCCTCTTCCCACTGCTGGTAAGGACGCATGCCTTGACTATAAAGTTGGTTCGGAATTCCCTCAATGGTTGCCTCAACCTTTGTGATTTTCGGGGTACAGAAGTGTTCGGTGTTTCTATTAAAGGCCGATCCTGTGGGTTCCTCGAATAGCATAAGGACGCCTTTCATACTGCGTGCGGGGATGTTGATATTCCAAAGGGTTTTGTTGTACGAGATTTTGCGGTGGCGCAGGATCCTGTCGTACAGGATCGCCAGGCGGCCGTGGTACTGATTGCGGACAATGCGGGCCAGCTCAGCATCGGTGACCATCTCGTACTCCAGGGATATGTTATCGATCGTGTATTTCGCTTCAGTGTCATCGGTAGCCTTTATAACCCTGCTATAGTCGTTGAAGGTTAGCTCATACTCAAGGCGGTCTCCCAGTGCAGCTTGGTAGAAAGGCATGTGAGACTCCAGAAGCTCGAAATCGAGTGGAATGTAGAACCGGTTCCCATACGCATGTGAGATGGCTTTGTCAATCTTCTTGTTGTCGTTGAAATCAGCTGCTCCCACTCTGGCTTTCGTGACGTTCTGTTCTCGGCTGGTGTCGATCCTCTGGTACTGAGCGTTGTTGCGTTCCAGAGCAATCTTCCATAAGTCACCATAACAGTGGTAAACGTCGGAGTCGTCAATGCTCATGACCTCATTCCCACTAATCTTCATTGTTGTCTTTTTAACCACAGCGCGCCCTATGTTCTGGACAATAGTTCGGTTTTCATCTGCTGAATCTAGGGTGATTGTGAAGGCCAGACGTGCTGTTCCAGGATCGATTACATCGTGGTCACCGAGATTGGGAAACCTGACCAGTAGCTGCTGATTCTGGTCAATTCTGCTTGGGTTGTTGGTTATCACAACCGAATGCCGGATGCCCTTGACACCGAAGGCATCCCGCAGTTTGCGATGAGGGTTAAGTTTGCGTCCGTATTGTTCAGCCATGTGAGCTATATACTACTGTTGAAGTCTAATAATGTCTATATATAGACATAGGCGTTGAGTCTAATTGATAAAAAATGGATGTTGATCCGCAAAGCTTCGACATTGATGACCCAAACGTCGGAGATGATGATGTTGAAGACATTGATTCGCCAGGCCTCGACCTCCCATCACCTACGAGGGCATCCAGTCAATCTAACGACAAACCCGAGGAAACTAGAAAATTACAGCCGCTGCAACGGGAGCTTTTGGAAGCTGCTGTCAACGATTATTACGAGGCACTAAAGGAAAAAAAACGGAGAGGTACCGAGTTTGGGTATAGACTACAACAAGTTCATAATTAAAGATGACGGCTCGCTGCGCCTTGAAGCGCATCCAAATATTGTTTTATACAACAGTCGTGGAAAAAAAACCCCGCTCGCACTGTCAACAATATCTGGAAGAATTGGAGTTGGGGTGACCAACGCCATCCCAGACGAGCTAGGATTTGTTGACTGGCCAAGACAAAAGAAAAATATATCTTCCGAAGCTGCTGAAGCTCTCCAAACTGGTGACAAAAATCTAGGTGAGGTCGCAGCTAAGGTAGATAGTGTGGAACTGAAAGATCTTGGGCAAGTGGCACAGGACGCATCAAATGTGGTTCAAACAAAACCTCCTTGACTGACGATGATATAAACGCGGCTCTTGAAACATATGGTGATCCGCCTTTGACACCTTTCACTCCTCGCGAGATTAGAGGACTCGACAAGGCTCTGCGGACTATTCGTGGGGAACTCACAAACAACCTTGCCAAGCTGTCTGCACTGGACGACCGCATTGCTTCGGAAAAAAGAAAGTTAACTGAGGCGGGTGATGATGAGGAATCTAAACAGCGTATTAGGAATCGTCTGTCAGACCTTGAGGATGAGAGGGCAGCTCGTCTTGAAGCCGCATCGGCATGCCGCGATTCTCTACGCTCGCAAATCAATCGGGTGCGGGAAACAATGCGCGTCCGTTACTCAGACACCACACCCACTGAGCGCCTCCGTACTTTGTTTCTCGAACAAGGTATCGCTATAGCCAGCATCCTTACTGCGTTGGGTTTCATCGCATCAACATTGGTACTTGCTCTTACCGGTGGTGGTGGGACAGCTCCGCCGGCGCCTCCAACTCCCCCTGACAGCGGAGGCGGCGTAAAGGAGTGGATTAAAAAACACTTGAAATCCTTGGGCGAGCCGTTAGCTAAGCTAGCTGGTAAAGCCGCGTCTGCTCTCCGAGGTATAATAGGAAGTATCGTCTCTTGGCTCCTCGGTTTCTTAGGCAAGACCGTGAGCTGGCTTCCTGAAAATACCTGGACTCTTGTTCTCGCCGCTGGTGGTATTATTTACGCAGCTGTTCGAGCGCATCTAGCGTAGCCAAATAAATGCAAGCCCAATGGCGACTCCAATCAAAACCATGGCATTTATATTTTCATCATAGGTGAATTTTTCCAGTCTCGATACCAAGGGTGAAGAATCTGTAGCTGGTACAGGTACTGCAGGTTGAGCCGGCACAGGCACCGAAGCAGGGTGTGGTTTTACTTTTAGCTCCTCAGTTGGCACTGAAGGTATGGGTATAGAGTTTATCACATCATTTACCCCGAGACTCTGACTGGTAGTTGCTGTGACAATCTTGTTGTTGTCGCCACTGATTTTTCCAATGCGGAGATCCATATCACTTGGCGCCATGTACAGAAGAATGCCGAACACATAATCAACTTTGGAACAAGCGTAGCGCAAGACATTCTGGTACCGCTTTATAGCTGAGGGGAGGTCGACAGGGCGACTAATGGCGTCCTCAACATTAGCTCTGTACTGTTTCTGGGCGTCAAATGCAGAACCCGTTCCTAGAATACTAGCGCGGGTCTGCGCCTGTGCTCCTAGAGTCGCCCACACATAGGTTCTGATACTATCGTTCACACGTTCTACGCCGGCTTGAGTGAACCCCTCCGACTTGTCAAGCATGAAGGCTTCCCAGCCGTGGTCGGTTTCCTCGCCTTGCGCAATAAAGTCAATATGTAACTTACTTTTTTTCGCTCGACTGAAGGACATGTTGCTTGGGTCGTAGAGGCCTCGTGATGTTTGCATATAACCAGCTCTTGTTGCGTAATAGTAAGCCTCACCCAGCCCGTCATTCGCGCTCTTCTTTTCGCGCCAGTCAGTGTTCGGAGAAACCCCCAACTCTCCGCAGATCCGCTCATATGCCCTCTGGCCGTACGGGTTGTTCGTCGCACTCCAGGCTTTGTCTTGTGGTTTAAACACGTTTAAACTGATGCGTTATTTAGAAAACACGCTTTTCAATTAGACGCAGAGATTGTTTGAGACCGTGACACCATTAGCCAATCAAAACGCTTTTTACCTAGGGGCCTTGAAAAGTCGGTGACGTATCGGGGGCACCATAGTCTCTTTTCTCAGTGCGAACAAATGTTAATACCACAGCGGATTGTTTAGTGATTTCTGACTAATGACATGCATACAAATTAGTACTTAGGAGTAGACGTTTGACATTGAACTTACTTCACTTGATTAATAGTAAATTTTTAAGGTTTTGAATTTTTGTCTCTCTTGAAAGTAACATTATATCACTTCAGTAAAATGATTAACCCAGGAAGCATAAGCTAGCGTCTGGTCCAAGAGAACGAAGTTTCTCTTACAAGCAATAACCGACAACGTCCCATGTGACTCTTTGACTCGTCCAAATAAAGGCTGAACAGGTAGTTGTCAAGCATATCCTGTGTCACAGCATACCAAGTGTAATGCCATAACTCATACACAAGCAAATCAATCGTACGTGACCGCTTCGGACGTATCCAGTGTAAGAGATTGAGAGAAGGGGGATAAAGTTTCATGCTTTCGGGAAGCATTTCATAAAATGTGATCTTCTTGTGATCGTCTGTGGCCCCTCTTGTGCTAATAATGATATGACGCATTAGGAAAACGCTGTTACAACATGACGAAATGAAGGGGTTAGAGCTAAATTATTTTACCGAATAACCAGGTAAAAAATATCTATACATTAACGTTTTCTCCTAAATTTCGGATGTGTTTGTAAGGAATTAATAAAAGTTTGATATTTGCGCGAAAATGTCATAGATATAAGCAAGAAAAATGGCTTGGCCGACTGTTTGAGAACTCGTCCTGCGATCCCGTCCTCAAACAGTTGCTCCGTTCTGGTTTTACTTGTTTGTACATTCGCATAATAGCGCTGTAATGAGTTTGAGGAGAGTAGTGCTTCTCTGGATATAATAATTGGTGATGGGCTGCTGTCATCACGAATAACTGGTGAAGAGAAAATGAATGATTATGGCTTAACGCCACATCGGCAATATCTCAACCATATCGTGGCGAGAACATGTTCAAGCCACGAAGCCGTAATTGATTTTCGACATGATATGATCAACATTCAAAAGTAAAGCACAACAGACAAAGATTTATCAATGTAGTTAACTAAATATCGGCTAAAGTCGAAACCACGATGTTTTCATGGCATATAATTGCGCTATATATAAATGATATCGGCCCTGTCATATAAGTAAAGCATTCAGTCAACTGTGTAGAATCTTTGCCGAATGTTAGCCATGTTTAGAGAGTCAACGAGGATATGCCTGATGCCGTAATGGGCATCGCATCAAACACACTTTTGGCACTACCCTCATCGAGGATAAACTATGTGTTAAACGAGAATGCCCAGTACGGCACCTCATTAAAACCGCTTAGTCCCTTCCAAACCTCCCAAGATTATAAGAATTCGAGCAAATGACAGGATGAATGGGACGCAGTATATTGTGGACCTGCAGGTCCCATTAACCCTGTATGGGTTTTTTTATGGGTAGCATTAGCCTCCCTGTGCACGAAATCCATCCGTGGATATCAATATAACTTGGTATCCAGCAGAGTATAATGTTCTTACCTATTTTAGTTAGTTTTATATGTAAGGCTAATACTTCTAGAATTAATGGATGTTTAAGCTCATTATTCTCCAATGACAAAAGGCAAGATAATGATTCACTGCATATCACAGCTTTCTAAGCACCGCAGAAATACAATCTCGCCAGGAAGAAAAGATTGACTGAATGAATGAATAAGTATGGCTTTACGCCACATCGGCAACTTTTCAGCCATATCCTGGCGAGAACATGTTTTGAACCACGAATCAGTGAATAGTTTTCGAGAAGGAAATATGAACATGCAAAAACAAATAAAAAAGTAAGACGTGTTTAAAACCATGTAAAACAACTGTACCTTGGTTAAAACTCGAAAACCACAATAATTTTTAAAATCCTAACGTATATTTAAACCAGAAATATATATATGTATAACGTAAAGGAATTATATCTTATGATATAATCCTATATACTTTAAGTGATCTATCACACATCGCCAGCAACGCTGAGCCGACTGTGTAGAATCTTTGCCGATTTATGAGCAGACAGCCCACACAATCAACAAGAATATGTTTGATGCCATATTGCGCAGCACATTCAATGCACTCAAAAGCACTGCTCCCATCCGGAATAAAATTGTGTGTTTGACGAGAATGCCCAAAACGGCTCCGTGTTAAAACGACTTGGTCTCTTCCAAACATACCAAGAATATAAGAATTATAGCCAATGACAGGATGAATATCATGCAGTTTCCTTTGGATCTGCAGATCCCTTTCATCCTCCCATTGCCCCCCCCCCCCACGTGGGGTTCCCGGGAGTGAAAAGAATAGGGCCCCAGTTCTCTAGGCAAACTTGTCGTACGAGGCGACTAACCTAGGGCTCTCCCGTGTGGTTCCGGTGAATAGAATAGTTGCACAGCCTCCCCGGGCATGTCGTACAAGGCGACCAAAAGGGGCAACCTGTTTGCCGTGGGTTGCGACCCGTGATAGGGGAGGACGGGATCTTGGTGGCTAAGGATGGGTTCATCTTGCGAGATCCTCACGCCCAACACTCCACTTCGGCCCTTACTTCTCCAAAGACGGGCGGTCGGATGGCCCGCTCCGATCAATCGGCTGGTCACGCCAGTCCAGACGTCCGGATATCAACCTTCATATATCTTCATTTGGTATAGAGTCATTGCTTTCCGTTTTGGAAGTTTTTTAGTAAGATGTTCGGATGTTTGGGCGGTGGCTTTAGGGTCAATCGAGTAGACCGTTTCTAATTTATTAGATGCGGCCTGCTCGAGTATGAGAGAAAAATCCATCTTATCGAGGATGGAGTGGAACTCTCGTCTCTCCTTCTGCTGGTCATTCGCAGGAGGGGTTTCGTCGTACATATATCGACACTCCGGGGCGGGTGAGAGACACGGCGCTATGAATCATCCAACCGTCTCGCTATGTCTACCTCTAATTCCCCTACTCCAAATGTTTCTATGTCACAGCCTTCCCCAGTTGTGGGGCAAAAAAGGAAAAACGAGATATCACTGGATGTGGAATCGGGAAGTTCTCACTTCCCATCCTTTCTGGTGATGTCTAGTAAAAATGAGAATCAGGCAAAGATGAAAATCAATCCTTTCGTATTGAATAAAACTTTGAAGAGCTACGCAGGCACTTTGAAACAAGTGAAAAAGTTAAACTCTGGCAAAATTCTTGTAGAATGTTTTCGAAAACAACAGTACATTAACTTACTCAGAATTGAAAATATTGGAGAGCAAGCTGTTTCTGTTACCCCACATAAAACCTTAAACTGCTCTCACGGCATCATTCGTGACAGAGACCAAGATCTACACGACATGACAGAGCAAGAAATAACAGAGCAACTGAAGGACCAGGGCTTACTCAACGTCAAACGTTTTACCATCAAGAGAGATGGGAACCTCATTAAAACAAATACGTATCGTGTAACGTTTAATAACCCGTCTCTCCCAACATCAATGTTCTTTGGGCCGTACAGTGTGCGGGTAGAATTATTCATACCTAACCCGACCAGGTGTTTCTCCTGCCAGAGGTTTGGCCATGGCAGGGGTCAATGCCGAAATAAACTGGTCTGCTTCAGATGTGCGGAAGCTGGTCACGAGGGCTTCGCATGCACAAACACCATAAAATGCTGGAATTGCTGCGGAGGCCACATGGCCTCTTCCAAGGATTGCCCTGTGTTCAAAAAGGAAAAGGAAATCATAACGCTTAAATGCAAAAATAACATGTCGTATCAAGAAGCCAAACATCTTGTCTCTGTTACTAAATCTACCTATGCCAATGTTGTCAAGAAACCCTCCGTTTCTGTAGGAGTTTAAACATCATTCACTTGGCCCATTGGTATAGAGAAGCCACAGAAACTGGTCGTAAATCCCTTGGAAAACATAACCCCCTATGGGGTAGTAATAATATAAACGATAAGGGCAAAATAGTAGAAGATTTCTTATGTAAAGATGAACTATGTTATTTCAATAATGGTTCTAATGCCTGTTTGCATCCAGGTAGTGGTTCATATTCTGCTATCGATCTCACTATCACCGATCCATCACTTCTCCCGGGTTTTTCTTGGAAGGTGCATGACGATCTTTGTGGTAGTGGTCGTTTTCCTCTTGTCCTAGAGCATCTCACTTCCGGTTCTTTGGAGCGTGTAGCTAGGTGGAAGTTCGATAAAGCAGGTTGGATGGCATTCGGGATGTTCTGTGATGCTGACATCGCTGCAGGGAGTCTTAGTGCTGCGAATGATCCTTTGCTTACATTTAATGAACTTCTATTATTATACCCCTGGTATGATAATGACTGTCGTAAGGGTATAAAAGACCGCAAAAAGGCCGAGCGCAGATTTGGTCATTGTCCTGATGATGGTAATTTAAACCGGCTTCGTATACTTGGAGCCAAGGCTCGTCGATTAATTAAGTCCAAGAGACGATCTTGTTGGCGGAACTTTGTTTCAGGCATTGCGTCCAAAACACCCATGCGTAAGGTCTGGAACATGGTTCAGAAACTTAAGGGCAAGAACAGTAAAGCCAGAGTTCAGCACTTAAAGGATGGTGATACCTTATTAACTTCACCACATGATATAGTCAATAAAATAGCTGAAACAGTATCCCACAAATCTTCATCTGGGAATTATTCTCCTGAATTCCAGCATATTAAAAACCAGAAGGAGAAAATAAAATTGGCCTTCTCTTCTAAGAATTTAGAAGACTATAATCGTCCATTTTCAATTGAAGAGCTTAAAACTTGTCTAAAAAAGGCACACGATCCTGCGTGCGGCCCGGATAATATATATTACAAGCTTCTGAACCACATACCATCTGAGCCATAGGAGACACTCTTGGACTTACTTAATGATATTTTGAAGACTGGTAAATTTCCCCTATCATGGAGAGAGGCGTATGTTATCCCGGTCCCTAAACCGGGTAAGGATCATAGTGATCCGAGAAATTACCGTCCCATAGCTCTTACCAGTTGCGTCTGTAAGACTATGGAACGGATGATAAATGATAGACTTGTTTGGTTTCTTGAAGCCAACATGCTTTTATCAAACATTCAATGTGGTTTTCGTCAAGGTCGATCCACTATGGATCACCTTGTTCGACTTAAAATCTTCATTCGTGATGGTTTTATTAATAATGAACATGTGGTATCGATATTTTTCGACTTGGAAAAGACCTATGGCACCACATGGAAATATGGTATTTTAAAAGACCTTGCTGATATGGATTTAAAAGGTCGCTTACCTTTATTTATATCTCAGTTTTTATCTGATCGTCAGTTTAAGGTACGAGTGGGGTCCACACTTTCGGACTCTTATGAACAAGAGATGGGTGTGCCCCAGGGCAGTATCCTCTCACCAACACTGTTCAGCATAAAAATTAACAGCTTGGCTCAAACATTAACATCTGGTGTTGATGGGTGTGCCCCAGGGCAGTATCCTCTCACCAACACTGTTCAGCATAAAAATTAACAGCTTGGCTCAAACATTAACATCTGGTGTTGAGGGTTGTTTATATGTGGATGATTTCCTAATATGCTACCGCGCTAAAAATATGAATAACATCGAGCGGCAACTGCAGCTTTGTCTCAATAAGATCGAGAAATGGGCAGTTTCCAATGGTTTTAGATTTTCTACGTCTAAAACCGTCGGTATGCATTTCTGTAATAAACGCAAACTTCATCTAGGCCCTGAGCCTAAATTTTGTGGTGAACCAGTGAAAATTGTTGGAGAAAATAAATTTTTAGGGGTTATATTCGACAGTAAATTATCCTTTATAGCTCACATAAAAATGCTTAAGGCTAAATGTACAAAGGCTCTGGATATAATCAAGGTCTTGTCTGGCACTGAGTGGGGTGCTGACCGATCAGTTTTACTTAATTTGTATCGTTCTCTGGTGAGGTCTAAATTGGACTATGGGTCCATCATTTATGGTTCCGCTAGGAAATCATACGATAAAATGTTGGATCCGGTCGATCACCAAGGTCTGAGGCTCAGCCTTGGTGCCTATAGGACCTCACCGGTACAGAGTTTATACGTAGAGGCTAATGAGCCTTCTTTATATCACAGGCGTATAAAACTCAGCCTTCAGTACGTCGCTAAGCTTAAAGCTCACCCAACAAACCCTGCCTACGACTGTGTTTTTAATCCATCATACGCAGATAAATATAATAAATGTCCCAACAAAATTTCCTCCTTTGGTCTTCGTGATCGGGACCATATTGTGGATGCTAACATCAAGCTGGAGGACATAGCTCCGGTTTCTTTTCCGGAGTCTCCTCCCTGGCTCCTTCCACAAGCTAAATTAATATTTGACCTACGTCAACATAAGAAATCCGATACAAACCCTCTTATAATTCAGCAAAGTTTCGCTGAAGTAAAAGCTAATTATCCGGATTATAAATTTATATATACAGACGGGTCAAAGGATGGGGATAGGGTCGCGGCTGCGGGTGTCTTGGAACAGCGAGTCACCTCTCTTCGCCTTCCATCCTCGTCTTCAATATTTTCTGCCGAGGCCAGAGCTATACTTTTGGCTTTATCATACGTTTCATCCGGCGCTGCCCACAGAGCAGTCATATGCAGTGACTCGTTGTCCTGCCTTTTGGCAATAGAACAAAATAAATTTAAAAACCCCTTAATACTAGAAATATTAGCCACCCATAGAAAGCTAATTAAAAGAGGGAAAGATATTGTATTCTGTTGGATACCAAGTCATACTGGTATTCACGGAAACACAGTGGCAGACAGGGAAGCAAAAGCTGCTCTTCGTAAACCCATTTCTGAGATTAAAATTCCTTATACTGACTTTAAATCTAATATTCTTAAATACATTTGTCGCCTTTGGCAGGATGAATGGGACCTGCAGGTCGATAACAAACTGCGCGCCATTCACCCTGTCATAGGCTATGACTCTTATACGTTTGGTATGTCTCGTAGAGACCAAGTGGTTTTAACAAGATGCCGCGTTGGACATTCTCGTCTAACACACAATTTTATCCTGGATGTGGGCAGTGCTCCCAAGTGTGTTGGATGTGATGCGCAGTACGGCATCAAACATATCCTGGTTGACTGTGTGGACTTTGCCCATGTGCGGCAAAGGTTCTACACAGTAAACTCCGTATATGATTTGTTTGACAGCATCGCTGGCGACGCTGTCATAAAATATTTGAAGGCCATTGGCCTTTATCATAAAATATAAATTTTATTCTGAAAATAAATATTTGTTATAAAATTCCCTTAATATGCTGGTTTTCGAGTTTTAACTGTTTTGTTTTTCTTACCTGTTTTTAACCCATGTCCGAATATTTTTGCTTTCTTTTTAATGTTCTCCAGTGATTATTGGAAACCTTTACTGTCTCGTGTTTCCACCTTGTTCTCGCCACGATATGGCTGAGATATTGCCGATGTGGCGTTAAGCCATAATCATTCATTCATTCATTCTCAATTGCCAACAGGCAGAATCAAGAGTCACTGCATATCACAGCTTTCTGGGCATACCCAAAAGAAACATGATAGGGCCAGGAGCATAGCTCTGGCCTCCGCAGAAAAGATTGAAGATGGAGAAGGAAGACGAAGATAGGTGACTCGCTTTTCCAAGACAGCCTCAGCCGCAACCCTGTCCCCATCACTTGACCCGTCAGTTTAAGTAAATTTATAATCCGGATAATTACCCTTAACTTAAGTAAAATATTGCGGAATGATAACATCATTTATATGTGATTTATTACGTTTTTTATATATCAAGTATAACTTTAGGATGCGGAAGAATTGAAGAAGGGGACTCCGGAATAGAGACCGAAGGTTTGTCCTCTAACTCGATGTTCTTTCCCGCACTATGGTCACGAACGAAGGGATCTTGTTAGGACATTTGGTATATCTACCCACATATAATGGAATGAGAACACAGTCGTAAGCAGGGTTTGTTGGGTGTGCTCTAAGCTTAGTAGCGTATTAAAGGCTCAGTTTTATACGCCTGTGATGTAAGAAAGGTTCCTTAACCCCTACGTATAAACTCTCTACAGGTAAAGTTCTAAAAGCAGGCTGAGTCTCAGACTTTGGTGGTGGACCGGATCCAACATTTCAAGATATGATTTCCTAGCGGAACCATAAGTGATGGAAGCATAGTCCAATTTAGGTCTCACCAGAGAGCGACAAAAATTAAGTAAAACTGATCGGTCAGTCCCCCATCGGTGCTAGACTCGACCTCAATTATATCGAGAGCCTTTGTACATTCAGCTTTAAGCATTTTTATGTGAGGTATGAAAGACTATTTCTTATCAAGTATAACCCCTCAAAATTTATTTTCCCCAACAGTCTTCACTGTTTCACCATAAAATTTAAGTTCGTGGTCCAGATGAAGTTTCCGTTTATTACAGAAATACACGTAGAACATCTGCAAATATTGGCGACTGCCGATATTTCTCGATCTTATTTACACAAACTTCAGTTGCCGCGCGATGTTATTCATATCTTTAGCACGATAACGTATAAGGGAATCATATACATATAAAGAATCCTCCGTGCCAGGTGTTAATGTTTTACCCAAGCAATTTATTTTCATGCTAAACAATGCTGGTAAACGAATACTGCCCTGGGGTTCATCCACTTCTTGCTCATGAGATTCAAAACGAGTGGACACCACCCTTAATGTAAATTGACCATCAAATATGAACTATGGGAAGCGACCATTTAAACCCATATCAGAAAGGTCATTTAAACTGCCATATTTCCATCTGGGGTCATAGGCCTTATCGAGTTGGAAAAATATCGACACCACATGTTCATTATTAATAAAACCATCAAAAATAAAATTTTCAAATCGGACAAGGTGATCTAAATTAGATCGACCTTTACGAAAACCACATTGTATATTAGATAAAAGCTTGCTGGTTTCAAGAAACTAAACTATCCTATCACTTATCATCCTTTCCAGGGTCTCACAGACGCAGCTGATAAGAACCCTGGGACCGTAATTATTTGGATCAGTATGATCCTTTCCCAAGTTTAGGGACCGGGATGATACAGGCCTCCCTCCATTACGGGGGACATTACCAGTTATCCAAATATCATTAAGGAAGACCAATAGAATCTCAAGTGGCTCAAATGGCAAATGATTCAAAAGCTTATAATATGTATTATCCGGGACACATGCAGTATCATGTGCCTTTCTTAATGAAGTTTTGAACAGTTCAAGGGATTTTTGCTTTCTGGTTTTTAATATGCTGAAATTCAGGAGAGTAATTCTCAGATGAAGATTTTTGAGATATTGTTTCAGCTAGTTTATTGGATATATCATAAACTATCATCATTTTTTAAATGCTGAACTTTGGTTTTGTTGTTTTTGTCCTTTAGTTTCTGAACCATGTTCCAGACCTTACGTATGGGTGTTTTTGACATTATGCCTGAAACAAAGATCCGCTAAAACATCGTCTCTTGGTTTAAATTATCATTACTAGGACAATGAGTAAATCTACGCCACGGCTTTTAACGGTCCTTAATGGTTTGCGACAGTCATTATCCTTCTTATACTTCTGGATTTTGGATTTCTCGAGGTCCTATGGATCGTCTGTCAGCTGCTGTTGATATAAGCTCATTAAATTTTAACAAAGGATCATCTGCAGGGGTGAGATTCTCTGGAGTGATGTCACTCTCACAGAACATCTCGAATGCCATCCAATCTGCCTTATCGAACTTCTATACGCTCTGAGGAAGCAGAAGTGAGATGCTGTAGGATACTAGGAAAATGGTCATTACCACAAAGATCGCCATCCATCTTCCAAGGAAAGGAGAAGTGATAGATTCGTGATAGTGAGATAAATAGCAGAATGTAAATTATTATTTGGATGTAAATAGATATAAGAACCATCATTGAAATAACATAATTTATCTTTATATAATAAACCTTCTATTATTTTACCCTTGTTTATATTCTTTTGACCCCACAGGTGGCTATTGGCATTAAGAGCTCCCATAATAATGAACGGAGTGTTAAATTATGCAACTGCGAAACTGACAAAGAAGAATGAGGATTAACGTAAATTGATTTATTTCATTTATTTATTTATTTGATTGGTGTTTTACGCCGTACTCAAGAATATTTCACTTATACAACGGTGGCCAGAATTATGGTGGGAGGAGACCGGGCAGGGCCCGGGGGAAACCCACGACCATCCGCAGGTTGCTGGCAGATCTTCCCACCTTGGAGTGGGAAGGTCTGGAGAGGAAGTGAGCATGAGCCGGACTTGAACTCACAGCGACCGCATTGGTGGGAAGCTTCGGGTCATTGTTCTGCGATAGCGCGCTAACCGACTGAGCCACGGATGCCCTCAACGTAAACTGAACATAAAGTGATTGTTTCAGATAGGGAAACACGGACGGCCACAGCCTGAATGTGAGTATCGAGAGCAACAGTTCTGCAAATTATATTATTATTCACGAAAAAAGAGCATCTGCCACAAATTCGCTTTTCCTCATTAGAATAGGTGTTATGAAGTGTGTAATTTTTAAGTGATATTTTGTCTTTGTCACATGTCTTCAGGTGAGTTTGCTGAAGACAAAGGGCAATTAGATTTAAAGATTGAACTAGCAGTGTTATTTCAATAAAATTTACCTTAAGACCTCGACAATTCCACAGTATAATTTTGTGTAACGAAGACATGGAAGGAGGCGTATGGGGGATTTATATCTGGACCGGAAACGACCCTCTTTGGCAGATCTGCTAGAAGGCTACCCATGAATCTATCATGTATGCATCGGGTATTGAGGGAAAAATGTCCTACCAAGATCCAAGGTTATTAAAAATTTGGATGGGGTACCAAGTGGCCTGTTAGAGGGACGCTGTTAGGGACCACTCGATTTATTTTTTTTATCGTTCTTAGCAGGCTTATGTACCCGCAGAAATCTGTACACAATCAACGGGCTTACATGATTTATAGTCATTTTTACAGATTATCTGGTCAGAAACATAGTGAGATTCAGGTAGAGTGACAGGTTTGGCAGTTAGTTTTATGTCGGTTTGATAGGATGAGCTGGCTGTGTTACTTAAAGGACTTATGACTAATTTCTGTGGCTGCTCCGTGCCAATGGGCCAAGTATATGATGTTCGAACTTCCACTGAAACGGAGGGTTTCTTGACAACATTAGCATAGGGATATTTAGAAAGGCCGTCTGTGGCAGAGATCAGACGCTTTGTTTCCTGATGTGATATATTATTTTTACATTTCAAAGTTATGACGTCCTTTTTATTGGAACAGACGGCAGTCTTTTGAAGAGACCAGGTGGGCTCCACTGCGATTGAAAAAATTTATTGGACTTGTGCAGTGAAAGCCCTCATGAGCAGTTTATTACGGCACTGACCCCTGCCATGGGCAAACGTCTGGCAGGAAAAACACCGAATAGGGTTGGGAATAAATAATTCCACTCGCCCACTATAGGGTCCAATAAATATAGATGTTGGGATAGACGGTTTATTAAAAGCCAACATATAATTATTTGTTTTTATATAATTGTTACCCTTTTAGTTATTAAACGTTTGACGTTTATTATCCCCTGATCTTTTCGTTCTTCAGTCATTTTGTCCTCTGTCATTTCGTTAAAATCCTGATCTCTGTCACTGATTTTGCCGTGAGAGCAGCTTAAGTTGTTATGTGGAGTTACAGAAACAGGCTGTTCTCCAATTTTTTCCATATTTAGTACATTAATATACTGATTTCTTAAATATTCTAATAGGATATTACCAGACTTCATTTTTTAACTTGTTTCAATGTCCCTGTATAACGTTTTCCATAAAAATGAATCGATTTTCACTCGACTCTTATTCTCGTTTTCATTAGATATTACACGAAAAACTGGAAAATGATTATATCTCTTTTCAGTATTTATTGGAGTTTCATTTTTCCTTTTTTTACCCACAGCAGAAACATTTGGAGAAAGCGAACTACAAGACAAAGCGAAACCATTTTACGATTCATAGTGCCAGGTCTCTCACCTGCCCCGGAGTGCCATTTTACGTTGGACGAAACCCCTCCTGTGAGTAACCGGCAGAAAGAGAGACGAGAGTTCCACGCCATCCTCGATAAGATGGATTTTTCGCTCATACTCGAGCAGGTGAAATCCAATAAATTGGAAACGGTTCACTCAATTGACCCTACATCCACCGTTCAGACATCCAAACATCTCACTAAAAACGTCCATCACGGAAAGTAGTCAATTTATACCATAGCGAGATATATGAAGGTTGATATTGGGACACCTGGACAGGCTTGACCAGCCGATTGATCGCATCGGGCCGTCGGACCACCTGACTTTGGAGAAGAAAGGGGGGAAGTGGAGTATTGTGCCTGAGGATCTCGCAATTCTAAACCGCCCTCAGTCACCAGGATCCCGTCCTCCCCACCACGGATCGCAACCGATGGCAAACAGATTGCCCATTTTAGTCGCATTGTACTACAAGCCTGGGGGGGGGGGACCACACGGAAGACCTCTAGGTTAGTCGCCTTGTACGACAACCCTACCTAGAGAACTGGGGTCCTATTCTGTTCACCCCCGAGAACCTCGCGAGAGGATGGTTTTGTAATATGCCGAATTGCCTCCATGAGCGAGGCTGGTCTGCAACACCAGCGAAGCCTTACTGTTAGAGGCAGCCCGACATATTGTAAGACCACCGGCACTGTGCTACAAAGAAGATATTCAGGGCATATCTCATGTGATCGAGAGATCAAATTGTGCGTTACCTTAATATTTTGGAAAAGACCAACTGAGAAATTGTGGACAAAAATTTTACGTTGAACAACATTATGTCATACTGCTGTCTTATGTTCACCAGGACTTGTATGTGACTGTATCGCTGGCCATGGCGTCTTTGACTTTTTAAACTCTGTTGGATTATATTTAAAAAGATATAATTTCGATATAGAATACAATTTTCTAGATTAAAGATATATCTTGAAATAAATATAGTGGTTGTCGAATTTTTAACTCCGGTTTATATCCTTTATTTTATTTTGGTTTGCATGTTTTCATTGTCGTGTTGAGATACCAGAAAGTTTCCTGATCTAAATATGTAAACACTATATGACTGAGATACTACTTTTTCCTGATGGCCATTTTTCCTGCTAAACGGTAAAAGATTTGGATTTGAATAATGAATTTATTCATCAGAACCTAGAACATTCGTTAAAAAACTGAAAACTGATGACTGCTTCTCTTTGAACGATTGCGTTCTAAACTTTATATTTATATGTTTTCTTAGCTCTTTGATGGTTTGTCTTATTTGTCCTCTTTGGGAGCTAGTCTTGCGATTATTGACCGTTCATACTGGTTGATTGCCGGTGTAGTAATGTAAGTTTCGAGGCCTATGTTCATCTAACGTTTATGTAGCAAAAGGGTCCTCTAAGGATGCCTGAGAGCGTCTTTCTCCAAGTTATAGATTCAAAACTGACGTTTATCTAACTTGAAATCTGCGTGATCCCATCATTATCTGTCGTTTCTCCCGGGCTCTGTGCGGTTCCTCCCATCATAATGCTCGTCGCTGTCGTATAAGTGAAATATTCTTGATTAAGGCGTAAAACACCAACCAAATAAATAAGTAAATGAACCATTATCTGTCGTAAAATGTTCACGGTTACTGTTACCAGTATAAATCTATTCGGGTAAACGTTTCTTATGCTGTTCAGTAATAAATGCCTATAGTCTGTTTTGTAGGCTTAAATTCGCTTTTCATCCTTGTTCTTTTGGATGAAATATTATGTCGTTACACTGTCACAATGTCTGGATAGCCCTGAGACTAAAAATATCAAGTCAACTGCCATGCGAGCAAAAGAATCTGGTCAAACATTTTGGCTCGGCTTAGTCGACCCAAGCCTTTCTGGCACACCTTGTGGGATGATGCGTCTTTCGAGTCCCAAATCCAATCGACGCGAAATGTTTGGTTCGCACAAGTGCCTCTTTTCATGGTCTAGACCGAAAACAACCATGTCAGTTTTTTTAAGACATAGAAATCTACCTAAACAATGTCGGTTGAATTAATGAGTCAAACTTTCTAGCTCCTTTAATGCACTCGCTCCAAAATAACCAGTCCAGTTTCTCGTAACATGTAATTTCACCCAGATTCTTTAAGTCAACTTCAACTAAGCAAAATTATAAGAGGTACATACTTGACTGAAAATATGGGAGATATTCTAAGGGAGACAAATGTAAGAAACCCCAAATTTACTGTAACTACATATTTCAACATTATGCGAGGGCCCTCCTTTGACGCTTGTCAGTCTTTGACGTTTCACTAGTGATGTCATGGGTTCGAATCCTTGTAGCTCATCTGTGTTGTTCGATTGTTGCTTTAGGATGGGCCTAATGCACAGTTAAATACAACAAAAAATAATAAAAAAGGCTCATAAGAAGCTCGTTTCTGGATATATTACAGAAGTAAGCGCATGCACCAAAACAGGTTTGATACCAAACAATATATAACTCAAAAACCGATCAACCTACTGCCGCCAAACGCATACAAATGTTTGCACATTAACTCTCTCTTCACTTAACATTCACTTAACTTTTATATAAAAATTCGAAATGAGATTTTTTCCCATTTGATACATTTTGACAGCCTTCTGCACAACTATGTTAAACCTTGTAATAACAATATAACCTGTCAGAGTGTACAGCAGTTAACAGCTAAGGTCGCAAGACCCAACGTGGACTGTGATATGCAGTAAATTTTAAATTAGCCGCTTAACAAAAGGTAATACAAAAAGAAGCCTGTCATATTCTTTCATAGGGCACTCTACTGATCCACATTCGTCGAGATTTATGACAATAGCAGTGTAAAATCAACCATTGCATACATGATATGACATACCATTGGTTGTTCAGTGGTGCAATCTTTAATACTTTCAAAGACAACAAGACAAGGCAATTGTAAAGAATGTGTTGATGCATTTGTTATTTATAGAAAGCAGATTTGTCAATGATTTGACGTTACTCTATCACTTGAGAGCAGCCTCAGCTTAATAACATCCCATGTTTAGAGTAAGACTAGCGAACTTACACGGCTAGTTTTAAGACTGTGCTTTGTGACTGTTTAAACATTTTACAGTAGTACCATACAGCTGTGTAAGACCTGTAGGAAAGTCTAACTGGGAAAGTAATCACAATGTGTCCAGCCTTCAGTTATGATGGTTATAATGCCATGTAGACCTTAAGACTCTATAAATTTGAGTAAAAAAAGAAACAGAGTTTCGCGAATTTAGCTTCCTGATTTTTATTACCTCTGGCTCACTGTGAGCAATCTGAATACTTGAAACTATGAATTGACAAACTCTGTGCACCATTCCATGTGTACGGTTTTGTAATTAATAGGTCTGTTCATCATGCTGTTGCCTTTCAAAATGGGGTGCACCTTCCAATCAAAACTGACAACTTTTTTTACTGTGACACTATTGAGTAGGGTATGAAGAGTAGACATATATAATAAAGAAATTAAGTGATTTAAAATTATTATGAATGTGTAGTTCTGCTTGTTACTTGGTATAGTTCTGCATTCAGCTTGTTACTTTTTTAACAATTAAAATTATTTATATTCTTTCAGATGTCTCAACATATGGCTTAGTGAGGCCACAGGAAGTGTGTGTAGATCTGTATACATCAGCAGCAACTTTGCGAGACTGATGCGCAAATATTGACATTGTGGAAGTCACTGTTTATAGAAGATGTTTGTGTGCCAAACATTACCTGCTTGTTAGAGGCAGCGATTTCTTACCACTACATCCAATGTGCGCCTGAACTTACTGAGGGAGCATGAACTTAACTCGAAATTGAGGGAGAGACGATTACAAAGATCGTTTCTCTCACAGATAGTTCAAATACATGTACATGTGTCCAGTGTAAACGTGTGCTGAACTGCTAAGACTATACAGTAACACCCTAAGACTTCTTGCATACCAGTGTGTGACACAGCTTTTAATGAGTGGTGGACCTCTTTTTTCTGAAACGGAGCAATTTTATTTACCCCATCCCTTTAACTAAAATTTATATTTGACTGTAAATGTACATTGTACTAATTTGGTGAGTTTCGAAAAGATAACACTCTTACTGTTGTTGTATGATTTCAATGAAACTGGGTTCAAGTGAAAATTACATCCAGATACATAATTCGTAGTATCGATTTTGAACCATTGTGACCAGTTGTCCGCCTGTCTGAAAGAAATTTTAAGATATGCTGCAAAAACAAAGTGCTACTTATTACTGTTACAGTTTTTGTCCACTTTCAGCAAAACTTGGTTCAAGCGAATACAGATATGAATATCGTAGAAATAATTTTCAGTTTTGATTGTCCAATGTTTGTTATACATACATAACTTTGTATAATCGACTCCGTGATAATTTTGTCCCAACCAGTGGAGCTACTGTCTTGTCAGAGACTCTGGTTATGTAATACACTTTGTTTGTGTATGCTTGTAAATCTGTAAAACATAAGAATACTTTCAAAAAGCAGCAGGATCTGTGCATGAGTTCTATACATTTCTGGAATTTCTTGATTCTGATTGTTCATTTTTTTAGATAACTACTTTATAATATGGTGAATTTTTTTATGAGAGGAGAATCACAAGTCTCATAGGTTACAGTGAGTTTGGAGCCTTGCTTCAAATGTTTAAAATTCTTTACTTTGTCCTCTGAATATACTTGCGTATATTCTAATTATTTTTTGTTTACTTTTTTCTGCGGATCCAAGGGTCAGATTCTCTCTAATTTGCTCCAGAGGAATTTGTTAGGTCGGCTGCTTATTTAAAATTTATAGTTGGATGTAAATGTACATTACACTAATTTAGTTAAGAGGAAGAGGCATGGTATGCTGTAGGATTATCAAAATCTAGGTTGGTGACGGCACGGACACTCGCTCACAATCTTTTTGTACTATCTTCCTGTATATTTATGCCTTGTTATGTGCTAAGAATAAAATTAGTTTTGGTTCAGTTTCACTTATGTGTTATTTTGCAGAAAACTGGCAGAACTTGTGGTGAAGTTGTCTATATAGTGTGACCCTAAAGGTTTGGGTTGGAGCTACTAAAATTACTGGGATCAGGCAATCCTAGTCCATGTCAGAGCCACCCTAATGGAGTGGGACGGTGCGACCCATTAATGCTTTCTGTCGGGGCGAGCCAAATAGTTTGGGTTAGGGACATTAGTTGCCCCTAAAAATTTGGCTCGAAAGCCTACTGGGAATTTTAGGGTACGTCACGACGACACCCAAAATCTTTGGGTCGAAGCAGACCAGGTTCTTTTGGGTCGAACCGACCTGATCCTTGTAACAGTGTACTTGTATATTAAAGCTCACTCACCTCTCGACAGACATCGTGGTCATTGTAAAACTTGACATGGCTATGGAGAAATGCCTGACGAACTGAGCTGCTTTACAACTATCAAGGGAGATGAGTTGACGACCAGCAAAGAAATATATCATCACCTAAAACAAGAGTAAACACCCATAACCTGAAGTAATTTGCTCAATACACTTACCTCTACTGCAAAACAACCCGTATATTACAATGGTCATAAAATAAATATTATATTATACCTTGTATTTTCCTACTACATACAACGTTGAACGTAAATTCTCAGACGCACGAATCAGACTATACAACCATCACGACTCGCGTCACAACCCTCGAGCTTGGGCGACGTCATCTCGACGTGGTGGGTATTCAAAGGTGTTTATCCCATTTGTCCATCAAATTCTTTATTTCTTTATTTAATTGGTGTTTTACGCCGTACTCAAGAATATTTCACTTACACGATGGCGGCCATCATTACTGAGGGAAGAAACCAACCCGAGCCCAGTGGAAACCCACGACCATCCGCAGGTTGCTGGCAGGCCACAATTTCATTACCTCATGTCTATTCAGCCAGGCAAATAAATAAATTAATAAATCATACAGTAAAACTTGAATACCTAGATACTGTTCGATTAAGATGAAGATGATAATTCTCACGCAACATTCTGTTTATTATCTACATTTTACCAATATAATAATTTTTGGATTTAAAGAAAATTTTTCAGCAATGTTTTTAGCTGTAGGCCTTCGTAGACATGATCATGGCGTGAGGTGGTATACATGAGGATAGAACTGTTACAATTTACTAAACTTGTATTATGACGGAGGCCTCCGTGGCTCAGTCGGTTAGCACGCTATCGCAGCGCAATGATCCGAAGCTTCCCACCGATGCGGTTGCTGTGAGTTCAAGTCCAACTCATGCTGGCTTCCTCTCCAGCAGTACGTGGGAAGGTCTGCCAGCAACCTGCGGATGGTCGTGGGTTTCCCCCGGACTCTGCCCGGCTTCCTTCCACAGTAACGCTGGACGCCGTCGTATAAGTGAAATATTCTTGAGTACAGCGTAAATCACCAATCAAATAAATAAATGTATTATGACGTCATCCCGTCCAGCTCAGGTTGGAATGTTGTAGAATTAGCTTCATGTGCGAGAATGATTTTTCCCCACAGGCCAGCGATTTTACAGACAGTGGACAAGTGAATGTAAGAGAGGTAGAAGGTTGTTTAATTTGTGCTTCCTTTGATCATTTTCCTGCTTATTTATAGTAAAAGACAGCTCATAACTGAGTTATTGCACATTAAAAAGATTATAAAATTCTTTTCTGAATGTAAATGTCTGTTTGAAATTGTATGCATTCGTTGTTGAATTATCTTCGGTTGAAGTGTTGAGTATTGTGCTGTAGGCTGAGGATCTGAACGCGACCGTCAAGATTTTTATCACAATTTGACCAGCAAGAGAGCTAGGAGAAATTAGCTGCTAATAAGCTGCAACGTAAATGTTCCTAGTCGTCTGTCACTGTAACACGTAATAACATCGGGGCAGCACACTGTTTTAATGTTACAATTTTTTGTTTTAATTTTAATTTTAAAGTACATGGGTGAACAACACTGCAAAGTATTTCCAAATCATTATGTTGTGACAGGAGTTAGTTTCTTGATTATTTCATGTTATAAATTGGCATATATACTTAAGTTACAAGCATAATTCTAGCAGCTTAGTACAGGCTCAGATGACAAGAGTGCTCCGCGGTCAATTACGACAATTACGCCACAGCCTAGACAGAATGGCTGCGTTTTACATCAGGCAACGGAGCACGGTCAGATGCTAGCTTCCGCTGTCGTAACTGTTAGAAAAAAATATTTCGCGAAATAAACGTAATATTGTCGAACCTTTTTGGCAAGCTTAGAACATAAGCTGTCTTTCACTTTAATATGCAAAAAAAAATAATAAAGTAGGTATAATATGAAAGAAATAAGGATTCTTTACATAGTCGATGTTGCTCGTTTTACTAGTGTAAAGGTGGAAGAGTTGAAATTTTAGAACTCCCACGCCTTCGTCGCCTTGTCCAAAAATTTTTAATCTTCCACATTCACTGAGGTAAAGGCAGCAACAATGACTAGATACAGAATCACTAGCTTATTTTCTTAAGCGTTTGGTTAGTAAATAAAATTACTGAAAATATAAACTACAAACGCAAACAGTATCTCTCAACATGTCTACTTTGAATGGGAAGAAAAGTGTTTTAAATTGGTCACTTCCTGGAATTTAAGCTCTGATGATATTTCGTCTTGTGCTAAATCATCCAGATCCTGATCTCTGGTGAACGCAGTAGTTCGGTTTGTGTGAGAAGCAACTGGGGAGCGACCTGTTGGTCACAGGCCGCCACCCGTATTGGGGAGGACGGGATCTTAGTGGCTTGGTCTTGCGAAATCCTTATGCCTAACACTCCACTTCAGAGTTCTTTCTTAGTTCTTTCGAGACGGGCTGTCGCATGGCCCGATCTGATCAATCGGCTGGTTACGCCAGTCCAGATGTTCGAAAAAAAATTCCCTGTGTTTAATCTTGGTGTCAGTTACTGGTCCTTGGGTTGGAAATCTTGGAGTAAGGTGTTAGGATTACAGGGCGGTGGCGGTAGGGTTAATCGAGTGGGATGATTCTTTTAAACGAGATGGCAAAGGTGTCAATCTCAACACGTAGATGATCTGTTTGAATGAAACATCACTACCTTCGTCTATTTTCCGTGGCCCGTTCAGTGTTCGAGTTCACCTGTATATTCGGAAACCCACTCGGCGTTTCCATTGTGAGAAATTCAGACACACCAGTGGCCAATGCAAGAATTAGGTGGTCTGCTTCCAATGTTTACAGAAGGGCCATGTGGGTTTCAACTGTAAGAACACTGTGACGGGAGACCATATGGCTTCTTCTCGTTGGTGTCAAACACCAAAACGAAAAACAAATTATCCCGATTAAAGTAAAACAAATCCTATCAGAAACGACGGATGTTCATCTTTTGAAGACTACCTATACTGATGTGGCTACGAAAGTGTCCACCTTCCGCTGGCACCCAGACTATCATGTCTTCTCCCACTGGCAAAGAGAGGCATAAAGATCTAGAAATTTCCCCGTCTGGGAAGCCATCTGGGCCACCTTTTCAAAACATTACCTCTATTAAATAGGTAATACGGTACAATCCGTCAATACGGATAATGAAATAAAGGTAAAACTGTGAAACCCTGTGACCCTATAGAACCCAGACAGCGATTCAAACTTGTAAAAAGATTGAATAGTTGGAGGACTGTTACGCACCCGGGTTTTAAAGTATTGCATTGTAGTTTTTATTTGTTTTTGCCTAACCGGGTCAGTCTCTGACCTACATTTTCCCTCTGTGACCTGCACTGGAGGCTTCTTTATTTATTAGTTTTGCGTTATTGTACATAGAGAGTACATTCTGGAAAAAAGTACCCGTGTTGTAAATATGTTCACGATCAAACTTTCCAGAATTTTCTTTACGTTAATCTATAAAATTGAGGGACGAGGTTGTAAAGCTCGCAGTCTTTTATTCAAGTCCACTTGAAAGCAGTGATATTTACGTCCACTTCAAGCTTTTGCTAGGATATCGTTGGAGCTTAGTTTTCACGCCATTCGACCTTTTATAATCCTATTTTATGTACATAGCACTTTGTGAGCTTGTGTTTCTCCAATTGCAATTTGGTTTGAGACGTGCTTTTGGAACTTTTATCGCTCATTGTCTCTGTGCGATTGCGGACATTTTATCACAGTTTACCCTAAAAGTGACTGTGCATATTACCGAAGACCGAAACATTCATGACCAAATCGGCGTCACAGAGGTTATTGTCATCCCGTCCTCGGGGCCTCCGTGGCTCAGTCGGATAGCACGCTAACCAGCTGCAATGACCGAAGCCTTCCACCAATGCGGTCGCTGTGAGTTTAAGCCCAGCTCATGCTACCTTCCTATAGGGTCGTACGTGGGAAGGTCTGCCAGCAACCTGCGGATGGTCGTGGGTTTCCACCGGGCTCTGCCTTGTTTCCTCCCACCATAATGCTAGGCGCCGTCGTATAAGTGAAATATTCTTGAGTAATTCGGTGTAAAACACCAATCAAATAAATAAAAATAAATCATCCCGTACCCTTACAAAGTTTCTACTCCTTCGGTAGTGGATCCACATGTGATCGATACATCTCCTGCATCAGTGAGGTCAAAAGGCAGAGCTCACAAGAAAGGGCGTCCTCGGTCTAAATACAAAGATAAATCTCCTATTCGTCTCCCTCCATATTGTCGTCGCGTGAAAAAATTATGCAATGGAAATGTCGAGGTCTTAAGGTTAAATTTATTGAAGTCCAACCCAAGAGAGACGAGATTAGAGTTCAAAACAAGAGAGATAAGATAAGAGTCCAGTCTCAAAACCCAACTACTTGGTGTCTTCAGGAAAACTCACCTACAGACGTCTGACAAAGAAAAGATATCCCTTAAAAACTATACACTTTGTAGCAGTTATTGTAATGAGGAAGAGCGAGATTGTGGTGGCTTTATCCATCTTCGTGAATAATAATACTATTCACAGTCATGTTGCCCTTGACACGGAGCTTCAGGCTGCAGCCGTTCGTGTATCTTTATCGGAAGTAGTCACTTTATGTTCGGCTCATTTTCCGTGTCATTCTTCTTTGTCACTTCGGCATAGACTGCCAACTATTTTTTTTTATCATTTTGGTAGATTTCAATGCTCATAACCCTCTATGGGGTATTAATAATATAAATGATAAAGGCATAAGAGTAGAAGATTTCTTACATGAAGTGGAAGTGTGTTATTCCAATAATGATTTAAACACCTATTTACATCCAGGTAAGGATTCATATTCTGCTATCAATCTCGTCATCACGGCTCCATTAATTCTCAAGCATTTTTCATTGAAAGTGCATGACGATACTTGTAGTGCAGTGACCATTTTCATGTTGTCCTAAAGCATCGCACTTAAAATTCTTTGGAAAGTGTCGCTAGGAGGAAGTGCAATAAAGCAGACTGGATGGCATTTGAGATGTTCTGTGAGGCTGACATTTTAGTTTTCGTTTAGTTGGATCTACTTTACGTCACCTTGTTCGATTTCAAGCCTTCATTCGTAACGGATTTATTAATAATGAACATGAACTATCTGATCGTCAGTTTAAATGTACGAGTGGGTCCACTCTTTCTCACTCTCATGAGCAGGGGATTGGTGTTTTTATGAGCACGAACACTGCTTAGTCTAAAAATTTAATAGGAAAGCTAAGACATTCATAAGGGGTACAGAGGGTTCTTTGTATGTATATGATTTCCTTACATGTTATCGTGCTAAAAATATGAATAACATCGAGCGAAAACTGCAACTTTGTCCCAATAAGATGGAGAAATGGGTAGTCGTCAATAATTTTAGGTGTTTTACGTCTAAAACCGTCGGTATCCATTCATCCATTAAACGGAAACTCCATCATGACCCTTAATTTAAAGTTTGTGGTGAACCAATGGAGACTGTGGGAGAAAATTTTTAGTACTTTTATTTGATCACAAATTATCATTTACTGCCCATATAAACTGTTTAAAGCTAAATGTACAAAGGCTGTCGATATAATTAAGGTCGTGTCCAGCACCGATTAGTTTGCTGACCGATCAGTTTTATAACATTGAGCAAATTCTTCACAGTCAACCAGGATATATTTCATGTCGTACTGGGCAACACATCCAAGGCACTTGGGATCACTGTTCCCATTCAGGATAAAATTGTGTGTTAGACGAAAATGCGCAATACGACATCGTGTTAAAACGAACTGGTATCTACGAGACATACCATAAGAATGATAGGTTGATATTACTAAATTATTAATGACAGGTTGAGTAACATTCAGTTTATTAGATACCTGCAACTTCCACCCACCCTGTGGTGAGGCGAGAATTGTATTTAAGAATATCATACTTATTATTAAATGGGATTTTAACTATTTACTAAGTTGTATAAACTAAGGTTTATGTAGGGCAGCTTTCGCCTCCTTGTCTACGACTGTCTTTCCATGGATACCAATATAACTTGGTTTCCAAAAGAATATAATATCTTTACCTCTTTTAATCAGTTTTCTATGCAAGGTTAATATTTCAAGAATTAATGGGGTTTTAAATTTATTATTTCCGATTGCCAAAAGGGAGGATAACGGGTCACTGCATATCACAGCTTTGTGGGCATACCCAGAAGAAACATAAGATAGGGCCATGAGTGAAGCTCTGGCCTCGGCAGAGAAGATTGAAGACGAGGACAGAGGACGAAAAGAAGTGACTCGCTGTTCTAGGACAGCCGCAGCTGCAACCCTGTCCCCATCCTTTGGTGCGTCAGTATATATAAATATATAATCCGAATAATTAGCCTCAATTTCAGAAAAAAACTTTGCAGATGGTTTTTACTGGATTTCTTATGTTTACGCAGATCAAATATCCATTTCGGTTGTGGGATAAGCCAGGTAGGATAGTCTGGAGAAGAATGTTCTCAAGTTTGATGCCGCCTTACAGAATATAGTCCCGAATACGAACGCCGAACGAAGGGATCTTGTTAGGACATTCAGTACATTTGTCCACATATAATGAATTGAAAACACAGTCGTGCTTTAAGCTTAGTACCATACTGAACGCTTAGTATTATACGCATGTGATATAAGGAAGGCTCGTTAACCTCTATGTATAAACACTTCGTGAAGTTCTAAATCTACCAAGGGTGAGCCTCAAACCTTGTTGGCGGATCCATAGTTCAATTAAAATTATTTAAAACTGATCTGTCAGCCCCCCAGTCGGTGCTGGACACGACCTTAATAATATCGAGAGCCTTTGTGCAGTTAGCTGTAAACATTTTAGTACGGGATATAGAGATAATTTACTGTCCCCTTAAAATCATTTTCCCCAACAATCTTCACTGGTTCACAATAGAATTTAGGCTCGGGGTGTAGATCAAGTTTCTGTTAATTAAAGAAGTGCACTCCGACGGTTTTAGAGGTAGAAAATCTAAACCATTAGCAACTGCTTATTTCTCGATCTTATTCAGACATAACTGCGATTGCCGCTCTATGTTATTCATACTTTTAGCACGAAAGCATGTACATCTAAATAGAAAGAACTCTCTGTGCCAGATGATAATTTTTTTATCCGAACTACTAATAATTATGCTAAAGAGTGTTGGTGAAAGAATACCGCCGTGGGGCACACCAATCCCCGTCTCATGAAAGTCAGAAAGAGTAGACCCAATGGAGATAAGCGACCCTTCAATCCCAAATCAGAAACATCTTTTAAAATACCATATTTCCATCCGGTGTCGTAGGCCTTTTGGAGGTGGAAAAATATCGACACCACGTGTTCATTAAAACCATCGCGAGTCAAAGTTTCAAATCGAACAAGGTAATCTGAAGTAGATCAGCTTGACGAAAACCTTGTATGAAAGATAAAGGTCGATCGTTAGTCATGCGTTCCTTTGTGTTACAGACACACCTGCTAAGAGCTATGAGGCGGTAATTATTTGGACCAGCATGATCCTTTCCCGCCTTAGGGACCGGGATAATACCTGCCTCCCTCTATGACGGCGGAATATTATTAGTTATTCAAATATTACTAAGTAGATCCAAGAGAATCTCTAGTGGCTCAGATGGTAAATAATTCAGAAGCTTATAATATTATTATTCGGGCCACGTGTAGTATCGTGTGCATTTTTAATGAAGTTTTAGGTTCTTCAGTCCAAAAAAGACGGTTATAGTCTTCTAAATTCTTAGAGGGAAAGTTCAATTTAATTTCCTCCTTCTGGTTTTTAATGTGCTGGATTTCAAGGGAATAATTCTTAGATGAATATTTCTCAAGTATTGTTTCACCTTGTTTTATTGGCTATATCAGATGAAGATTTCTGATTTCAGCTATTTGATTGACTATATCATAAGCTGAAGTTTGTAAACTATCAGCATCCTTTAAATGCTGAATTTTGACTTTATTCTTTGACTTCATTAATCCACTAGCCTTAACTCTAAATATACGAATCTGGTTTAAGTTATTATTATAAGAACAATGATTAAACCTGCACTCCGACTTTTTACGGCCCTTTTTGGGTTTGAGACAGTCATTACCGTACCAGGGTGTACTTCTGGATTTGGATTTGTCGAGGCCTTATGTATGTTTCTGTTAATATCACTTTATTAAATTTGATCAAATGGTCGTCTGCAGTATTGAGATGTGACGTCAGTGTCGTCAGCCTCGCAGAACATCTGAAATGCCATCCAGTCTGCTTTATCGAACTTCCACCTGGCTAGACCTTCTAAAAAAGTGGGATGCTCTAAGACAATAGAAAAAATGGTCACTACCGCGGAGATCATCATACACCTTCCAATAAAAATCCGGAAGAAGTAATAGATCCACGATAGTGAGATCGATAGCAGAGTATGAACCATTCCTTGGATAAAAATAGGTATTAGATCCAACATTGAAATCACCTAGCTGATGTTCAGATAAGAAATCTTTTATTCTTTTGCCTTTGTCATTCATATCTTTACTACCCCGTAGGCGGTGATGGGTCTTAATTATGAAAGGAGTTGGCAGTTGTTGTTTTAAGTTATGCAACTGCCAAAATGACAATGAAGAATGAGGAAGAACATAAACTGAACATAAAGTGATTGTTTCCGCTCAGGAAAGACGGACGGCCGCAGCCTGAAGCTCCGTAACGAGGGCAAGAAGACTGTGAATACTATATTATTATCGAAAATCTTCCTCATTATAATACGTGCTATAAAGTATACAATCTTTAAGTGATATTTTATCTTTGTCACGTGTGTTCAGGTGAGTTTCTTGAAGACACAGGGCAACTGGATTTAAAGACTGAACAAGCTGTGTTATTTCAATAAAATTAAGACCTCGACAATTTCACGGTATAATTTTGTCTCCCGGAGAAATTGTGGAGGAAAATTTATTGACGACTTTTGTTTGGACCGTGAACGATGAGATATTATAGGTGCAGGTGATGCATCCATCACCTCTGCACCGGGTGTTGAGGGACCAACGTCCTCCAACGATCCAAACTTATTAAAAGTTAGTTGCCCTAAGGGACCACTAGATATATCTCCTTTATCGTTTTTAGTAGGTTTATGTTTGTTACCCACAGAATTCTGCACAGAATCAACGGGCTTACAGGGTTTAGATTCATTTGTACAAATTTTATCTTCAGAAACTCTATGACATTCAGGTGAGCTGACAGTTTTTGAAGTCACTTTGATGATGGTTTGAGAGGTGGAGCTGGCTGTATTATTGAGGGGTTTAATTATCAATTTCTCTGGCTGCTCTGTGCCAATGGGCCAAGTAAATCGAAACGGAGGGTTTCTTGACAACATTGTCATGGGCAGATTTAGTAAGGCCATCCGTGAAAGAGACTAGACGCTTCGCTTCCTGATATGATGTATTATTTTAACACTGCAATTGAAACACTTTATTGGCTTCGTACAGTCAAATCTCTCATGACCTGCTTCCCAACCTATAATGGAGAACAGCTTATTACGGCACTGACCCTTGCCTTGGCCAAGCCTCTGGTAGGAGAAACACCGAGAAGGCTGAGGAAGAAATAATTTCATCCGCACACTATAGGCTCCAATAAATACAGATGTTGGGATAAACGCTTTATTAAAAGCTAACATTTAAGCATTTATTTTAATAAGGTCACCGTCTCTCTTAATGAGAAAACGTTCGACTTTTATCACGTTCTGGTCTTTAAGTTCCTCCGCCAGACTTCACTTTTTAACCTTGTTTTAGAGTACCTCTAAAGCGTAGCTGTGCAGTGTTTTTTTTTAAACAAAGGGATTATTTTCATGTTCACGTGATCCTCGTTCTTACTACATATCACTAGAAAGGATGGAAAACAATTATGTCCCGATTTTGTATCTAATTGTATCTCGTTTTTCCTTTTTCGCCACAACCGTTGCAGGTTGCGATAAGCATATAGAAACATTTGAAGAAAGGTAATTAGGAGAAGACATAATAAACCGGTTTTGTGATTCATAGCCCCGTGTGTCACTACATCTATGACGAAACGGCTCTTGAGAGTAACCAGCAGACAGAGAGACGCGGTTTCCACGCCATCCTCAGTAAGATGGATTATTCGCCCATACTCGAGAAGGTCGAATCTAATAAATTAGAAACGGCCCACATGACTGAACCTGCAGCCCCCGCATATGTATCCGAACATGTCAGTAAAAAACGTCCACAAGAGAAAGTTGTCAGTTTATACCATAGCGAGATATATGAAAGTGGATATCCAGACATCTGGACTGGCGTGACTAGCCGATTGATCGTAGCTGTCCCTCCGATTGCCCGTCTTTGGAGAAAAAAGGGCTAAAGTGGGGTGTTGAGTGTGAGGATCTCGGAAGACCAATCCGCCCTCAGCCATCAGGACCCCCCCCCTCACGGGTCGCAACCCCTGGCAAGCAGGTTGCTCATTTTAGGCGCCTTGTACGACATGTCTGGGGAGGCTTTGGAACTGTTCTGTTCACCGGAACCACGCGAGAGATTCCTAGGTTAGACGCCTAGTACGACAAGCTTACGTAAAGAACTGGGGCCCTATTCTTTTCACTCACGGGACGTATAGGCCTCATGTATCAGCTAATGATGATTGGGCAAGTTTTCATCAAGTTGTGTTACCTCAACGTTAACGACAGGAAGTGCTTAGAATGGCTCATGAGATTCCCACAGCCGGACACTTAGGCATTCGAAAGACAGCAAGTAAAATCACTCGCCATTTTTACGGGCAATATATCCACAATTATGTGGTTAATTTCTGTTAGACATGTCACACCTGTCAGCTGGTAGGAAAATCACAGTATAGTGTAAGGCATGCACAATTAATTCCTATTCCTGCATTTGGTGAACCTTTTTGGTAAGGTACTTATTGTGTTGGGCCAATACCCAGAATAGGATAGAAGTCAGGATACAGGTAGCTTTTGACTATTATTTATACAGCTACTAGATTTCCTGTAGCGATCCCACTGGAAGAGATAACTAGTCCTCGGATAGTTAAAAGTCTGTTAGAGTGCTTCACCAGATATGGTTTACCTAAAAAAGTACAATCTGACCAGGGATCAAATTTTATACCATGCTTACTTCAGGACGGTATGTATGACCTGGGGATTAAGCAACGTATATCCACAGCGTACCAAACTCAGTCCTACGGTGCTTTAAGGCCAAATTGTGAAGAAAGCTCTCCAAGTTTATTATATGGAATGCCCAGAACATTGAGACGAGGGGATTGCATTTGTATCGCTTGCCACTAGGGATATTCCCAATGGGTCCACTGGGTTTAGTTCATTTGAATTGGTGTATGGTCATGAGGTTAAAGGTCTAGTTTTGATAAAGGATCGCATCTTGGCCAAGGAAACTGACGGAAAATTGTTAGATTATGATTCACAGCTTAGTCACATGGTAAGAAGGTCGGGGAAAAATCTTGTGCTGATTTAACAACCTCACAGGATGATATGGAACTGTATTATGATAGGAAGGCTAAGCTAAGAAGTTTTTCTCTTCGAGATTAACTTTTGGTTTTATCACATCTACCTCAGAAATTATTTAAGGCCTAGTGTAGAGGGACGTATCATGTGGTGATTGAATGATTATAACAGACACCCCTTCACATTCATAATTATGTAGGCCGGAGCGCAAACAGGACTGAACCTTTAATTAGAGACAGAGCAGAAACATAACATAGCTCGACCAGCCGGCTGCCCTATTTCTACGATGTAAATAGCTCGCGTGGGAGCCACACTGTTTACATAGCTGGCGAGATCAGCTGCCTGATAGTTATTTAACTACATAAATAAAGCTTACAGTGTGATATATCCTGTATTGCTTACCAGCTTTCGGGGTAGAGTACAGCTAACCGAATTCAACATGTGTATCACACAGCCAGAGAATTAGTTAGATTAATTAGAGAAGTGCAATTTTTCGGGATAAAGACCACAACAGACAATGATGCAAACAGCTCGCGTGGAAGCCAGTTGACATAGACTATTTACATAGCCGCCGAGACCACTCAACACATTTAGATTACAGTGGACTCTATACCCTAAACGTCTAATTAGAGAAATCTTAACGGATAAACACCACAGTGGATCGAAAGAAGTGCACATAGTTAATGCGCGGGGTGAAGACATGTGAGATATATGTGCACAGGTTTGGATGTATTACCGGTGAGTACTGCCCGCGCTCGCCTAGAGAACTGGCGCGAAAAGCAGTGCACTTTCAGAGCAGAGTTTGCACGACTAGCAGCGATTGATATTTCCATTTAGAGAAAAATGATCTTAATGGACAAGGTCTGTAGTATGAGGACATACATAGAACAGTTGCTGGATGAACATTCAATTTCGGGAAATATGATCGTAAGGGAATGAATGATTATGGCTTAACCCGCCACATCGGCAATACCTCAGCCATATCGTGGCGACAACATGTTCAAACCAGGAACCCTTGAATATTTCTCGACATGATCTGATGAACATTTAAAACTAAAACGAAAACAGACGAACATATTTTAGAACCAGTTAAAAAAAACCAAATGTGAAGTAAAGGTCGAAAACCCCAAATGTTTTTTTATTTTATACATAGAAATATATATATATATATATATATATATATATATATATATATATATAAACGATATTCTATTATAGCGATGCTTTCAAATAAGTCAAATATAGAGGCGAATGTGTAGAATCTTTACCGAATATGAGCAAAGTCTACACAGTCATGCTTGATGTTGTAATGGGCATCACATCCAACACACTCGGGAGCACTGCTCCCGTCCCGGATAAAATTGTGTGTTACAGGAGAATGCCCAACACGGCATCTTGTTAAAACTACTTGGTTTCTACCAAACACACCAAAAGTATAAGGATTAGAGCCTATGGCAGAGTGAATGGCATGCAGTTTGTTGTCGACCTGCAGGTCCCTTTCAACCTGCCCAAGGCGACGAATATATCTAAGAATATTAGATTTAAAATCAGTATAAGGAATTTTAATCCTAGATATGGGATTATTAAGAGCAGCTTTCGTTTCGTTGTCTACGGCTGTATTTCCGTGAATACCAGTATGACTTGGTATCCCACAGAATACGATATATTTACCCCTTTTAATTAACGTTCTATGAATGCCTAGGGGCCTCCGTGGCTCAGTCGGTTAGCGCGCTATCGCAGTACAATGACCCGAACCCTCCCACCAATGCGGTCGCTGTGAGTTCAAATCCGGCTCATGCTGGCTTCCTCTCCGGCCGTATGTGGGAAAGTCTGCCAGCGACCTGCGGATGGTCGTGGGTTTCTTCCAGGCTCTACCCGGTTTGCTCCCACCATAATGCTGGCCGCCGTCGTATAAGTGAAATATTCTTGAGTATGGCGTAAAACACCAATCAAATAAGTAAAAAAAAAAATATGAATGGCTAATATTTCTAGTATTAAGGGATTTTTAAATTTATTTTCTCGTATTGCCAAAAGGCAGGAAAACGAATCATTGAATATCACTGCCCTCCGGGCAGACCCAGAGGAAACTAATGATAAAGCCAGAAGTATAGCTCTGGCCTCCGGAGAAAAGAGTGAAGACGAGGATGGAAGGCGAAGAGATGTGATTTGCTCTTCCAAGACGGTCGAAGCTGCGACCCTGTCCCCATCCTTTGACCCGTCAGTATATATAAATTTAAAATCCGGATAATTACCCTTAACTTCTGCGAAATTTTGCTGAATTATAAGAGGCTTTGCATTGGATTTCTTATCTTGACGTAACCTTCCACAATATGGTCCCGAACACGAAGAACAAACGGAGGAATTTTGTCAGGACATAAATTATATTTATCTCCGTATGATGGGTTAAAAACACAGTCGTAGGCAAGGTTTGTTGGGTGAGCTTTAAGCTTTGCAGGGTATTGAAGGCTGAGCTTTTTACGCCTGTGATATAAAGAAGGCTCATTGCCCTCTACGTATAAACTCTCTACTGGTTAGGTTCTAAACGCACCAATTGTGAGCCTCAGAAGCTGGTGATTGACCGGAACCAAGATTTTAAGATATCATTTCCTTTCGGAACCATATATGATGGACCCAAAGTCCAATTTAGACCTCACCAGAGAACGATATAAATTAAGTACAACTGACAGGTCATCACCCCAGTCGGTGCTAGACACGAGCGTAATTATGTCGAGAGCCTTTTGTACATTTAGCTTTAAGCGTTTTTATGTATAAAGGGGTATAAAGGATAATTTACTATTTAATATAACCCCTAAAAATTTTCACCACAAAATTGAAGCCTAGAGTCTAGATGAAGCTTCCGTTTATTAGAGCATTGCATACCGACGGTTTTAGACGTAGAAAATCTAAAACCACTGGCAACTGCCCATTTCTCGATTTTATTGAGACAAAGCTGCAGTTACCGCTCGATGTTATTCATATTTTTAGCACGGTAGCGTATCAGGAAATCATCTACATATATAAATATATAAATTAAAATATAAATATAAATATATAAAAATACCATTTTCGGGGCCTTTTCGGGGTAGAAAAACTTCGAAACCATATGATGGTTTTATTAATAATGAATTAATAAACCGAGGTGATCTCAACCTGCTTTAAATTATTATTGTCTGAACGATGATTAAATCTGCGCTCAGCCTTTTTACGGCCCTTAATGGCTCTGCGATAGTCATTATCATGCCACGGTTTTCTTTTGTATTTCGGATTTGTCGAGGTCCTAGGGATGGTTCTATCAGCTGCTGTTAATATAAGGTCATAGAATTTTATCAAAGGATCGGCTGCAACATTGCGCTTCTCTGGAGTGATGTCAGCCTCACAGAATGTCTCGAATGCCATCCAGTCTGCTTTTTCGAACTTCCACCTAGCTACACGTTCTAAAGAATTGGAAGTGCGATATTCTAGGCTAATAGGAAAATCGTCACTACCGCCAAGATTATCACACACTTTCCAATAAAAATCCAGGAGGTGTCATGGGTCTGCAACAGTGAGATCTATACCAGAATATGAAACAGTACCTGGATGTAAATATGTATTAGAGCCATCACTGAAGTAACATTTTTATTTTTGCATAAGAAGTCTTCTACTATTTTATCCTTATCGTTTATATTACTACTTAATTGGGGGTTATGCGCATTAAAATCTCCCATAATTATGAAAGGAGTTGGCACTTGGTCTTTTGAATTATGCAACTGCGAAAGTGACAAAGAACAATGAGGAGAAACATAATCTGAGCATAAAGTGATTGTTTTCGATAAGTAAACACAGACGGCCACAGCCTGAAACTCAGTATCGAGAGCAACAGGGCTGTGAATTGTATCCTTATTCACTAAAATACAGGAGCCGCAATAAGCACACTGTTCCTCATTAGAATGCGTGCTATATAGTGTATAATTTTTCAATGACATTTTATCTTTGTCAGATGTCTTCAGGTGAGTTTCCTTAAGACAAAGGGCAATTGGATTTAAGGATTGAACTAACTGTATTATTTGAAAAAAAATTATTTTAAGATCTCGACAATTGCACTGTATAGTGTTGTCTAAGGAAGTCATTATGGAGGGGCGCGTATGGGAGATTTATGTTTGGACCGTTGACCATCCTTTTTGTGAGACCTACTGGTAGAGCTCGCCGGTGTAGATAATGTATCGGTCATGTCTGTATCTAACGTCGAAGGACCAACATCCTCCAACGATCCAAACTTATTAAAAGCCCATAGTAACCTTAGAGAGCTGCCCTGTGGGGCCACTAGGTTAATCCTTTTTCTGATTCTTATCAGATATATATTTATCACCCGCTGCATTCAGGGAAGATTCAACGGCTTTAGAGGGTTTTGATTTATTTGCACAAGGTTTGTAGTGAGATAGATAAACAGCTGGAGAATCGGGTAAAATAGCAGATTTTTCAATAAGATTTATATCGGTTTGTGATAAAGATCTGGCCGTGTTTCCCAACGGTTTCATGACAAGTTTCTGTGGCTTCTCTATACCAATGGGCCAACTGAAAGATGTTTGAATCCATACCGACAACATTGGCATGTGTAGATTTAGTAAGGCCAGGCGTTTAGCTTCTTGATACGATTATATTACTTTTGCATTTAAGCGTTATGATTTCTTCTTCTCTCTTGAAGACAGGGCAGTCCTTGGAAGAGGCCATGTGGGCTCCGCTGCAATTCAAACATTTTACTGGGTTTGTGCAGGCGAAACCCTCGTGACCCGCTTGCGCACATTTAAAACAGACCAGTTTATTACAGCATTGATCCCAAATATCTGGCAGAAGAAACACCAGGTCGTGTGAGGTATAAATATTCTACCTTCACACTATACGGCCCAATAATTATTCATGTTGGGAGAGACGGGTTATTAAATATTACTAGATACGTATTTGTTTAATTAAGGTTACCCTCTCTGTTTATTACAAAACGTTTGACGTTAATTACGCCCTGGTTCCTCAGTTCCTGTTATTTCTTGTCATGTCATATAGATTTGGTCTCTGTCACGGATAATGCCGTGAGAGCAGTTTAAGGTATCATATGGGATAACAGAAATAACCTTCTCTCCCAGAGAGTAAATTAATGTATTGTTGTTTCCGAAAACATTGTATCAGAGTTTTGCCAGACTTCGAGTTTTTGACTGTCAAAGTCCCTGCGTAGCTCTGGAATGTTTTTTTTTAAATAGAAAGGGAAGAACTTTCATCTTTACCTGATTCTCAATTTTATTAGACATCACCAGAAAGGATGGGAAATAATTATTTCCCGATTGCACCACCAGTGGTATGTCGTATTTCCTTTTTTTCCCACTACTGTCGAAGGGTGTCACATGGAAACATTTGTAGTAAGGGAATTAGAGTAAACACTTTGATGATTCATAGTGCCGTGTCTCTCACCTGCCCCGGAGTGTCAATACATGTACGTGAAAGACGAGAGTTCCACGCCATCCTCGATAAGATGGATTTTTTGCTCATACCCTAGCAGGTCGAATGAGATAAATTAGAAACGGCCCACTCGATTGACCTTACAGCCACCGCAAAGACATCCGATCATCTCACTAAAAACTTCCAACACGGAAAGGATTGAATTTGTACCAAATCGAGATATATGAAGGTTGATATCCGGATATTTGGACTGGCCTGACCAGCCGACTGATCGTTCGGGCCATCCGACTGCCCGTCTTTGGAGAAGTAAGGGCTGAAGTGGAGTGCTGGGCGTGAGGATTTCACAAGATCAACCTGCACTCAGGCACCAGGTTCCCGTCCTCCCCCACCACGGGTCGCAACCCATTGCAAACAGGTTGCCCTTTTAGTAGCCTTGTACAAGTCGGGAGAGGCTGTGGAACCATTCTATTCACCGGAAACATACGGGACATCCCAATTTTAGTCGCCTTGTACGACAACCTTGCCTAGAGAACTGGGGACCTATTCTTTTCACTCCCGGAAACCCCAAGGGAGTAATCTTAATGGTTACTATGGATGGATACGTCGATCAACTATTGGCAGAAATGCCAGAAACTCCAGCTCTCCGTGATATAGTCCAAAACATCCTGGAGGAGGCCTGACCCGAGGATCGTCTGCTAAAGCCCTTACAGTCTTGGATATACCTACCTCTCCCTCCACCACGTAAGAAGAGGGGTAGGAGGAGGAAGGCCATAGCGCAAGAATTTGACGTAATCCTTCGCTCCAAAACTGAAAACGCACAATCCAGGACTACCAGAAGGATGTTCTAGAGCTGTTTGAGAGTGCCAAGGCAGACGAGCTCACGTTCCAGGAAAACCCCTGAGGAATAGGAAGGTACCTCCATAGCTGACAGATGGCTGAGCCATCCCAAGGGTATCCCAAAGGTGCAGACCCTACCGGCTTTCTCAAGAAAAGCTCGAAGAAGAACTACACGCCTTCAAAGGTGTAAAGTTTCAACTCACCCTCAAGGTACAGGTCCGGAAGTACAAGCCTGATGTTGGTGAGGAGTAAACCGATCCTGTACCCCTAGTGAGGCACTAGGCAAGGCTTTCCCTCACACCTTGGAGACTTGAAAAGTGGACGATGATAGGGGCAGGATGAATCGTCGATCGAGTGGAAGCTCTTAGGCTGGACATCACTCCATACCAGCCGCTGAGAGGTGGATCTCACATCCCACTTCCAGCGGCTGTGAGGAATAAGAAAGCAGTTGTGAACGCGAAGAACAAGGATGACCTTTGCCTCCGTTGGGCCCTTCGGTCTGCCTTGCACCCGGCTGAAGATAATGTGGACACACTCAAAATATACCCAATTGAGAATGGCCTAAACTTTGAAGGGGTCGACTTGCCAACTTTCATCCCCCAGGACCCGACAGTTGAGGAACAAAACATCCTAGCCATCAACGTATTCTGTTGGGACAAAGGAGTTATCGTCCATAGCCTAAGTAAGCAGCCGATAGGCACGTTCCTCATCAGTGAACTGCATACAGCAATGCCTCAAACTCCTATGTCTGTGAAAAGCCACTTGTACTTGCAGGGCAACGGGATTCTGTCCGCGACCACTGCCACATCACCGGAAAATATAGGGGTGCTGCACATAATGCCTGCAACTGGAAGCCTCAAAGTCCCAAAACCACTACAATGCCAGTTAATTTCCATAACCTGATGGGCTATGACTCTCACCTTCTGATACAGGCGATCTCGAATGTGGATTGTCGTATACCCTGTACCCTCAAAAGACCGGGAAATACATTCCCCAGTTCTTGCTGGCATCTCTCGACAAGCTCCATCATAAAGCGGTATGAACCAAGCCAGCAGTGACGTGAACTGCTCACCACAGTTATGAATAAATGGACTCCTGGCAACGCTTTGGTGAGCCTCAACTCCTCACAGAGGAGGCCTTCCACAGCACGCTTTCGGGCACGCACATCAGCGACGAGGATTATACCCATACGCAAAGGGCCTGCAATGCAAATCACTTGGGAACTACCACGACCAGCCCAGGTCTCTCCTCAGATGCTCTCTTCAAGAAAACAGGTATAGAGCTTGAACTGCTGAAACACTACCACAAGCACCACTCCATCGCGAAGGCAATGACAGGGGGTATCTCGATGATCTCAAAACGTGAAGCCCGGGCTAACAACCCCAGGGTGGGAGGCTGAAAACTTCTCCAAAGACGGGTGGTCGGATGGCCCGCTCCGATCAATCGGCTGGTCACGCCTTGCCTCTGTGTGCTTCCAAAATTTCTCCATCTCAACACCTTTTAAAGAAAAACTGATTTTTCTTAATTTTTGTTCGTGGGATTATGTTTCAGGCGTTGGCTCATGGGTTATCCAAGTAGTCCGTATCTGATATGCAACCTCCTTCATTGGGTGGGTGATGGAGGAGCTCGGAAGGGGAATGGGGTGTGCATATTAATGCCATCTACTTGAGTGTACCCCATGTGGAATCCTTGGTGTCTTTCCTACTGGGTATCCCAGGATCAGGCATCCCCCTTGCTGGCACTCCGTGGAGGGTAGGTAACACGTGGGGTGAATTTCTAATTATTTATTATGACTTCCATAAACCTTTTACAAAATGTCTCTAATTATCGATCTTCCTCTCAGCCAACATCATGTGCTGACAAAAAGCGGAAGCTGGAGGTTTAATCAGATCCATTTGACAATGGACAGGAAAGCTGGCCGGCTTATATTGTTCTTTCAACAAAGTGTGAACAAAAGCCGGCCTCTAAAATACATCCTTTTCTTTTAAAAAGGGTTTCGCAGGGTGCAGGAAGTACTTTAGAAAACGTTAAAAAAAAATGCGATCCGGAGACGTTCTCATCGAATGTTTCCGAAAACAACAATCAAAAAATTTATTATCATTGAATAAAATTTCCGATATATCCGTTTTTACATCCCATCACAACATCCTGAACAGCGGTCAAGGAATAATACAGGGATGAGGATATTTTCGACCTATCTGAAGAAGAAATCAGTAGAGAATTAAAACCACAGGGTGTGTCAGAGTGAAGCGTTTCACAACAAAAAAGCTGGCAACATCCTCAAATTAAACACACACCTTTTGACCTTTAATAGCACCTCTCTACCATCATATATCTACACTGGCCCGTATAGGGTTAAGTGGATTTATACATACCTAACCCAACACGATGTTTTACTTGCCAAAAATTTGGTCACGGCAAAGACCAATGTAAAAATAAACTGGTTTCTCTCCGATGCGGCAGTGAAGGTCATGATGGTTTTGACTGCAGCAGCACAGTTAAGTGCTGCAATTGCGCCGGAGATCACATGGCCTTCTGTAAGGACTGTCCTTTTTTCAGTAAAGAAAGGCAAGTAATCAATTTAAAAACTAAAAACAACATTTCCTATCAGCAGGTCCGCAAATTGGCCTCGCTTTCTAGTACGTCACCGCAGATCTCGTTTGCCAATGTAGTCAAGCGAGCTGCAACATCTGTTGCAACTCGAACTTCCTTGACTTGACCCATTGGAAACGACAAACCTAGTTGGATCTCTTTGGAGCCTTCGACTCATCCTGTCCGTAACTCTAGTGCAACCCAGACCACCTCAGTGCAAAACATAAAACCAGTAAACAATGCAGAAAAAACTGATAAACCTGAACCTCAGCCCTATGAAAATAATAATGAAAAAAAGAAGCCCAAAAACAAACTTCAAAGTAACAATTTTAAAACCAGTAAACCGAGTGGCCCTACAGAACGTGTGTCTAAGGCCACTAGAGATCCTGCCCAAACATTTAATAAGTTTGGGTCGTTGGAGGACGTTGTCCCTTCAACATCAGATGCGGATGTGATGGATACATCACCCGCACCAGGGAGATCTCCAGTCGATCTCCAAGGAAGGGTCGTCCTCGGTCCAGACATAAAGAGAAATCTCCGTAATGTGTACATACGACAAAATTATACAATGGAATTATCGAGGTCTTAAGGTTAATTTTATTGAAATAGCACAGCTGGTTCAATTATTAAACCATATTGTCCTTTGTCTTCAGGAAACTCACGTGAAGACATCTGACAAAGATAAAATAACTCTCAAAAATTATTCACTTTATCGTACATTTTGTCACAAAAAAGAGCGAGCTGCAAGCGGCTCTGTCTTTATAAATAACAATATTATCCACACTCCTGTTGCTCTGGATACAGAGCTTCAGGCTGTGGCCGTCCGTTTTTCATTGTGTAAGACAATCACATTGTGTTCGGTTTATATTCCTCCGAACAGTTCTTTGTCAGCTTTCCAATTGCATAATTTGAAAGAAGAATTACCTACCCCCTTCATAATAATGGGCGATTTTAATTTCTATAACCCCTTATAGGGAGGTAACAACATAAATAATAAGGGAAGGTAATAGATGATTTTTAACCAAGGAGGAACTGTATTATTCCAGTGATGGTTGTAATGCTCATTTACATCCGGGTAATGGTATTTATTCTGCTATCGATCTCACTATCACAGATCCATCCCTTCTCCCGGATTTTTCTTGGAGAGTGCATGAGGATCTTTGTGGAAGTGACCATTTTCCTATTATCCTAGAGCATCTCACTTCTAATTCTTTAGAACGGGTAGGTAGGTGGAAGTTTAATAAAGCGGATTGGATAGCATTTGAGATGTTCTGTGAGGCTGCTATCACTCCAGAGACTCTTAATGCAGCAGATCATTGTCCTACGGATAATAATTTAGACCATGTTCGTATTCTTAGAGCTAAGGCTCATCCATTACTTGAGCCCAAGAGACGATCTTGTTAGCGGAACTTCATTTCAGGCATTACGTGATAAACACATATGCTCAAGATCTGGAAGATGGTTCAGAAACTTAAGGGAAAAAGTAATAAAAGACAAGTCCAGCGCTTGAAAGATGGAGATAATACACTAACTTCTCCATCCGATATAGCTAATAAATTAGCTGATACAATATCTAAAACATCTTCTTCTGAGAATTATACTGCAGATTTTCAGCATATTAAATACCAGAAGGAGAAAATTAAATTGCCCTTTTCTTCTAAAAACCTAGAAGATTATAATCGTCCTTTTAATATAGAGGAAGTAAAAACTGCACTCAGAAAGGCACATGATACTGCATCTGATCCTTATAACGTATATTATAAGTTTCTGAACCATTTACCACCTGAACCACTTGGACTCTCCTGGAGTCGGTGAATGATATTTGCATAACTGATAATTTCCACCCTCATGGAGGGAGGCGTGGATTATCCCGGTTCCCAAACCGGGTAAGGATCATACTGATCCAAATAACTACCGTCCCATACCTCTTACCAGCTGCGCCTGTAAGACTATGGAACGGATAATAAATGATACACTTGTTTAGTTTTCTTGAAACCAACATGTTACTATCTAATATCCAATGTGGGTTTCGTCAACGTAGATCCACTATGCTATCAGCTTTTTTGATTTGAAAGTTTAATTCGCGATGGTTTTATTAATAATGAACTAATAATGAATTAATAATGATGTTGTGATGTTATATTTTTTGACCTTGAAAGGGCCTACGACACCACATGCAAATATGGCATTTTGAAAGACCTCGCGGATATGGGCCTTAAAGGTCGATTACCAATATTTATATCAAAATTTTTATCTCATCTTCAGTTTAAGGTACGGCTGGGGGCCACTCTTTCTGACTCTTATGAGTAAGAGACGAGTGTGCCCCAGGGCAGTATCCTCTCACCAACACTGTTCCACCTAAAAATTAACAGCTTGGCTAAAACATTAATGTCTGGTATTGAGAGTTCTTCATATGTAGATGATTTCGTGATATGCTACCGTAATGAAAATATGAATAACATCGAGCGGCAACTGCAGCTTTGACTGAACAAAATCGAGAAATGGGCAGTTGCCAATGGCATTAGATTTTCTACCTCTAAGACCGCCGTTATGCATTTCTGTAATAAACGCAAACTTCATCTAGACCCTGAGCTTAAATTTTGTGGTGAACCAGTGAAGATTGTTGGGGAAAATAAATTTTTAGGCGTTATATTCGATAGTAAATTATCTTTTATACCTCACATGAAAACGTTTAAAGCTAAATGTACAAAAGCTCTCGATATAATGAAGGTCGTGTGTAGCAGCGATTGGGGTGCTGACCGATCTGTTTTACTCAGTCTATATCGTACTCTGGTGAGGTCTAAATTGGACTATGGGGACATAAAATATGTTTCCGCGGGGAAATCATATGATAAAATGTTGGATGCGATCCATCACGAAGGTCTGAGGCTCAGTCGTGGTGCCCTTAGAACCTCACGAGAAGAAAGTTTATACGTGGAAGGCAATGAGCCTTTTTTATATGGCCGACGTATTAAACTGAGCCTTCAATATGCAACAAAGCTTAAAGCTCACCCAACAAACCTTGCCTACGACTATGTTTTCAGTCCATCATATGTAGGCAAATATACTGAATCCTCCCTCCGTTTGGCCTTCGTATAGGGGACCATATAGTGGAATCTATCATGAAGCTAGAGGAGATAGCTCCGGTTTCTTTTCCGGAGTCTCCTCTTTGGCTTCTTCCACAACCTAAACTAATATTTGATCTACGTCAACATTATACATCTAATACAAATCCTCCTATAATTCAGCAAGCCTTTGCTGAAATTAAGGCTAATTATCCAAATGATAAATTTGTATACACTGACGGGTCGAAGGATTGGGACAAGGTTTCGGCTGCGGCTGTCTTGGAACAGCGGGTCTCTTCTCTTCGTCTTCTTTTTTCATCTTCTATCTTTTCTGCAGAAGCCAGGGCTATACTCCTGGCTTTATCATATGGTTCCTCTGGGCGTGCGCAGAGGGCATTGATATGCAGTGACTCGCTCTCCTGCCTTTTGGCAATGCAGAATAATAAATTCAAAACCCCGCTTATTCTGGAAATTTTAGCCTTACAGAGAAAATTTATTAAAAGAGGCAAAGACATTATATTCTGTTGGATACCAAGTCATATTGGTACACATGGAAACACAGTTGTGGACAGGGAGGCAAAGGATGCCCTAAATAAATCCATATCGAAAGAAAATCCCGTATACTGACTTTCGATCGAACATTCTTAAATCTATTCGTCGCCTTTGGCAGGAAGAATGGGACTTGCAGGTGCGTAATAAACTGCACGTTACTCACCCCGTCATTGTCCATAATTCTTATACACTGGATATATCTCGTAGAGACCAAGTACTTTTAACAAGATGCCGTGTTGGGCATTCTCGTCTAACACACAATTTTATCCTGGATGGGAGCAGTTTTCCCGAGTGTGTTGGATGTGGTGCTGAATACAGCATCAAACATATCCTGGTTGACTGTGTAGACTGTGCCCATGTTCGGCAAAGATCCTACAGTGTAAACTCCCTATACGATTTTTTGACAGCATCGCCGGCGACGCTGTCATGAAATATTTGAAGGCCATTGGCCTATATCATAAAATATAAATTTTATAGTCATAAATACTTGTCATAAAACTTCCTTAATATGCTGGTTTTCGAGTTTTAACTGTTTTGGTTTTCTTAAATCATTTAATCTTGTCCGAATGTTTTTTGTTTGCTTTTAATGTTTTTATATCCCTATCGAAAACCTGAACTGTCTCGTGTTTCCACCTTGTTCTCTCCACGATGTGGTTGAGATATTGCCAATGTGGCGTTAAGCCATAATCATTCATTCATTCATTCGTGGGGTCTTTCATTTTGTTACAGTCTGTCCGTCTTTAGTGTCTCCTCCAATGGGTTCGCTTGGTGCTGCGAAGGAAGAGACGGGTTCTCCCCCATCGTTCATGGTTAAAGGGCACTGTTGTCCAAATTGGCACTGCCTGGTTGTGCTAATAGCAGCTGTTAGCGGAGCTAGTAACATGCTGTAGCGAAGATACAGCACACAGAAACCACTACATATCGCGTGTACAACAAAGGAGTGGGCCTCCAGGTCACGCGCAAGCGCCCGTTGGTTTGAAGAAACATGGTGGGCACTCCTGAGTACAATTGTAGTGCAGCCTGCCCTATCGTTTTCGTCATGGCCGCGCCTAGTCTTGCCTCGTAGAGGGCGTAGAGCTTCTCGACCTCGTCCTTGTCCAACGAGTCAATTTGGTCCAGGGTCTATGCCTTCCCAAGATACTGTTTGACCAGGCATCCCGCTGCCAGCGCAGCAAGCCTTGCACCTTTCAAAGGCGTGAGATTGGCAGCACGCGCTTCTGCCTGTTAATTCAATGGCTCCTTTTGCTTCTTTTGTCCAGCCGAGGACTCAGCCTCAGCTTCTTCGTTATTCAGTTCGCCTTGATTCGCCTGCCGAATAGTTTGAGTCAAAGACTTTATGCAACATGCTCCATGGACCACCATTCTCTTACCTCTAATATATTCGGGTGCATCTCATGCGATTACACTAAAGGTGATTATTTGCAGGGACAATTTCAACAGCCAACTGCTGTTAAGCAACAGTGATTTGCACGTGGTATGCAGCCGACTGATCAGTTTTCAAGAGAAGTTTGGCATGCTTTGTTTGGGTGAGCTGCTGCAGTACTCTTGTCCGCTCTTTCGGAGGGATCACATCATTTTCTCGGAGGCATTGGTCAAACCAGCCCGTCTCTTTGCAGTGGAAGATGGCGACCAGCGCGTCTGTTCGTGTAAATACTTTAGGACTGAGGTATAATTCTTGGTTAGCACCAAGCCGCTTTGCTGCGCGTCGGCTGGAGAAGGCCAACTCAGAGAGCATATCTCTTTTTTTTTGGTCAGCGCCTTAGAAGCCTAGCTTTCGTCAATGAAGTATAGGGTTGACTCGCCTTGGAACACCGCCATGCAGCCTTGCACCTGGGTCTACGACATAGACCTCTGGGTCACCCCACACCCAGGGACACTCTTGATACACCCGATTGTACCATATAGTGGAGCAAAGGACAACAACTTGTTGAAACAAGCCGCGATAGGAAGCCTCCAGGTGGTTGGGTGTGAAAAGGGTTTTCCCACACCTCGTCATTCCGCAGACAATTGCGGAGTTGGGTCCCTGGGCCAAAGGTTACTAGAACAGCACCGAGACGAGTCGGTCATCCTCGATGAGCTGGGCGTTCATGATCACGTGAAGGTAGATGTTCAAAGCGCCCGCTGTCTCCGCTCGTGTTCTGAACGGTCACCCCCTCACCCCGCCACTGGCGTTCTCGCTGCCGTGTAGCTGGTTGTCGTCCGTGGAGCGGAAGTCCAGCCACAGAGCGTGCTTAGTCGTTAAGAAGTCGCCATGGGACACGTCCGCCAGCGCTAGATCTTTCGCGACCATGGTCACCTCGGGATGGCGCATTTAACCGGCCGCAAAGAACTTTCTTGCCTCATCCCCACTACTCGTAGGCACGCAGGCCTTGGCTGTGAAGTTGCTTGGAGACCCCCTCGATTGTCACCTCGACCTTTGTTGTTTTGGGGTTGTGGAAAGCTTCGGTGTCCCGCTGGAAGGCCCCTCCATAGGTGCTTGAACAGCATCAAGATGCCTTTAATACTGCGGACGGGTCCGTTGGGGTGAATGTTTCGCAGAGTATCGCTCCTGTAACGTCTGAGTTGGCTGTTCCGGAGAAAGGCGGTCGTGCATTATCGCCAGGCGGCCGGCGTACTGGTTACGGATTATCCAGTCGAGCCCGGACTAGGTGATTATGTCGTACTCCAGGCTAATGTCATCAATGTTGCTTCCAGGTCAGCAGCGTCCATCGTCGCCCAGATTACGCGTGTGTAGTCGTGGAAAGTTAGCTCGTATTCGAGCCTGTCGTCCAGGAGCGACTTATAGAATGGCATGTGGCTTTCCAGCAGCTCCAAGTCGAGGGGGATGTGGAATCGTTTATCATAGGCGGCTGAGATCAGTGTGAGGCGTCACTGCACCAAGGCGGATTTTGGTAACATTTGGCCGACCGAAGTGTCATTACTGGGTATTCTCTTTCTCCTGGGCAGTCTTCGAAAGGTCCATGTAAAAGTAGTCACTGCCACTGATAACGACTCTGGTTTTCTTTACCACTGCACGCCCGAGGTTCTGGACTACTCTCCGCTCGTCGTCGTCCGAGGTCAGGGAGGTTGTGAAAGCAAGTCTCGCGGTCCCAGGGACAATGACGTCATCGGGGCCCAGGTTTGGGAACGGAACGAGAAGCTCTTGGTTCTGCTTTATCGTACTCGGTTTATTTGTGAAGGCGACCCACTGGCGCATGCCCCAAAGGGGGTTCTCATGCGGCGCTAAGGACTGTGCTTGTCTCTGTATACGTTTGAAATCACTGTTACTGAACGTTGGACCGCAACGTTCAATAATTGGGCCGCATTGTTCAGTAGCCAACATGGCAGACTTTGATTTCGATGACCCAACATTTGACGAGGACGATGAAGAGACTGTTCCCATAGATGATAGTGGCATTGACATTGGGGCCACTGGGACTAATGATGCTACGCAGTATCAGGAGTCCCTCCAGTCAACGGTAGATGACGACTACAGCTCCATGGCGGAGAGGGGTTTCACCCCCTTAACTGTCCGTGACCCAAATAAGTTTGAGCTCGTCTGCAGTCGTTTGAGGTTGAAAGCACATCCCGACCTCACGATTATCAACTCTCCGAGAGGAAATCCACTCGCACTCTCGACCGTAGGAGGCTGGCCGGGAGGGGTGGGAATGGTGGCTGCCATCAAAGAAGATCTGGGGTTGACCGAATAGACCAAGGGGGGATTCCAAGAACAAGCTGCCAACTCAGGCTGTTTGCGGCCATTCAAACGGCCGATAGGATGTTGGGAGAGGCAACCCGATACTGTCCACATTCAGGACCCAGGCGCGGTCACGAAGAAGGCCGAAAATGCAGTCCAGTTTAAGGAAACAAGCCTCACGGATAGCGCCATCGAGGTGATCCTAGCTACTTTCACTGAAACCCCATTGTATGCCAGTAAGCTGTCTGTCCGTGAGCTGCTGGGGCTTGATAAGTTATATACACTATCCCAAGCGAACGTATCAACAACCTCGCTAAGCTCTGAGTCGTCGATGAAGACATCTTCCCGCAAAAGCAGAAACTGTATGAGGCAGAAGCCGCAGGTGTTGATGAATTCACTAGGCGCCATATTGCTGAATGGCTACATGACCTTCAGGATGAGAGGGCGGCCCGCCTTGAAGCCGCTTTGGCCAACAGACATGGGCTCCGCTCTAAGATCAACCGCATCCGGGATACAATCAATGGCATCCTTCACGAGGGCACAACCCTTGTTTAGTGCATGTGCATCCTGATCCGCGAGCAATCATCACAATCGCGTCGATACTAACAGCTAACTGAATGGCGATATCGGCATTGGTGTTTGCGCTCACCGGGGCTTTGCATCGCCACCACCTCCTGGGTCACACGACATGGACAGTCTGAAGGAGTGGGTAAAAGAGCACCTCGGCAGGCTTCTAGTTAAGTTCGGCTGTAAAGCCGCTGCTGATTTCACAGGTATTACAGGGAGCATTTTCACTTGGCACCTCTGCGCATTACGCAAGGCCGTGAACTGGGTTGCTGAGAACATTTGGGCGCTGGTTGTCGGTACAGGTGGAATCATTTACGCGGCCGTTCGGGCGCATCTAGTGTCACCAGTTCAATGCAAGCCAGGGGGCGACGCTAAATATTACTAACGCCACCTTTTCTTCACCCTGCTCTCTCGGTGGCCTCGGTGAAACTGGAATCGGCGGTTCCGACACGGATCTCGGTACTACTGGAGTCGGTACGGGTACTGCAGCTGGCTGCGGCCTACCATGCTTGTCTCCTCAGTCGAAGGTGTGTACATAGCCGAAGGTAAGATTACGTCCTCGTTGATCCCCAAGGTTCTGGTCTGTTGTGGCTATGGCGATTTTTTTGTTACAGGCACAGCTTTTGCCGAGTCGCAGGTCCATATTACTTGGCGCCATGTACAAACCCACACCAAACGCGTAATCCACCTTCGAAGGGCGTACCTCAGGACGTTGTGGTACCGTTCTATGGCCGAGAGCATATCAACAGGTCTAGCTGTCGCGTCCTCGATATTACTTACGAATGTTTCTGCTCGTCAAATGTCGTGCCTTCCGTGCCTACAATACTCCTGCGAATCTGTGCCTGTGTTGCAAGGATTCCCCAAACAGTTGCGCCATCCTTATGTAGACACTGTTAGAATGTTTAAGTCTAAATCAGATACGGGACTTATTCTTTACCCGTTTCAACATAACCCGATGCTCTAGATTTATGCATTTCATCCACACCATTTGTGGCGCTGTGGCCTAGACTCTCTAATGTCGTTTCAACTTGATGAGCTCCTTCCGGAAGCATTTTTACAACGATCGTTACGCTTTTACCGTCATGCCTTTCCAGTCATCCGATCTTCAGCCAGAAAGGATGTGGAGGGGCTTAGAAACTGGATTATTACCCAATATTATATCCAGAATTATCACGGAATGCGGGGAAACCGCGTCAAACTCACGAAATGGTGTGTTGATATCGAGGTAAGAAGTTGTATCTGCACCTCCTCCGATCCCATGGCCCCCTTCCAGCAGTAGCCTAATATGAAGTTCATCTCCCATGGCAATTAACGAGAATTAAGCCGTACCACCATTCAAAAACTTCCGAACAACACAACCCTTGAATGTTTCCGACAGGGTCAGATCAATATCCCAATTGGGATGATCTGATTTGGCGAGGCCCCGTACCCTATTCTCAGGATCATTACATAGATAGAACCAGCGTGAGTATTTGGAGTGCATTCGGGGCATCGATATCCACGATATCGATATCCACATTCCACTTCAGCGGTTCTTCGGATATTCCCAACGGTACTCTCTTTTGTGCCTAAATGCCTCCCTGGAATAGAAAGGTGTAAATCCGTCCTTCAACCCCTTGCTGCTCAAAACCATCGACATCTGCCAGATCCGATAAGGCTATGTCAGTGCAACTAGGGCCCAGTGGGTCTATCATACTGACGAACGTATAAAATTATGCTTAAGTGTGTTGTCTCTCTATACGTTTATCGTAAATGTTTAATAGCTTTATAGTAAGCCCTGGTACAAGTCCAGTTTTTTGTACTGTGGGTTGGTAAATGCCACCGTCCGTCCGCGACTATCCACGGAAGAGTGGAGCCACTTGCAAAACTGGTAGACACTGCGGCGATGTATTCGGATGTGCTCACCTCGTCCAGGTGGACATATATCTTTTTGTGAGGCATTGATTTGGGTAGTTTGTCCCCTTCATTTATTCCATCCATGGGTTCTTCTGTGTTTGAGAATCACAGGATATCAGTTAGATGTAACAGACTGATAAAATTCTTTTTGGCGAGAAAAGTTCCACATCAATTTCATCTCGGTAAGGAGGGAGGCCAATGAAGCATGGACCACCTTCATCCTCGACAAATCTGAAGGGTTTACGGTGGCAGGGGTGGAACGACACCATTCGAAATTATGTTTCAGCAATAGTAGGAGCACAGGCACAGGCCCGCAGCAGTATCTTTGGCACGGCATTTGACGCGCAGAAGCAGTTCGTACCTTATTTCGAAAACGCCATAGCAAGACCTGTTGACCTTTCCTCGGCCGTAGAGCGGTGCCAGAGCGCCCTCAGGTACGCCCGTTCCAAGGTGGATTATATGTTTGGCGTAGGCCTGTGCATGGCGCCAAGCAATATGGACCTACGAATCGGAAATATCAGTGGCGATAACAACGAGATTATCATAGCTACAACAGACCAAAAACTCGGGGTCAACGAATAAGTGAACTCAGTATTTCATGCGCCTTTGACTTGAAAGACAGGCATTATAAAGCCGCAGCCAGCTGCAATATCCGTACCGAGGACAGTGCCGGTACCGCCGACTCCAGTTTCATAGAGGTCACCGAGAGAGCAGGGTGAAGAAAAGATTCCGTTAGTAATGCTTAACGTCGTCCTCGCGCTTGCACTGATCTATTCACGCTAGATGTGCCCGAACGGCCGCGTAAATGATTCCAACTATGGCGACAACCAGCGTCTAGGTATTCTCGGCAAACCAGTTCACGGCCTTGTCTAAAGGCACCGAGGAGCCAAGAGACGATGTTCCCTATAATTCCTGGAAAATTCGCAGCAGATTTACCGGTAAACTTAGCTAGAAGCCTGCTCAGAGACACAGGTGCTTTTTTACCGACTCCTTCGCACTGGCCTTGTCGGTTGGCCCAGGCGGTGGTGTTGGAAGAGGTGCTGGCGCTGCATAGCCCCCGGTGAGTGCAAACAGTAATGGCGATATCACCATCCCGATCGTGATGCCTTGCTGGCGGAACAAGCTGCGAATGCACTCGGCAAAAGTTGCGTGCTCTTGAAGGATGCGATTGATTGTATCCCGGATGCGGTTGATCTGAGAGCGCAGCTCCTGTCTATTGGCCGAAGCGGCCTCAAGGGGGCCGCCCTCTCATCCTGAAGGTCATGTAGCCATTCAGCAATACGGCACCTTGAGAACTTATCGGAAGCCTCATCTAGTTTTCTCTTTTGCGGAGAGATGTCTTCATCGACGGCTGAGAACTTAGAGAGGTTATTGATATGTTCGGCTAGGATAGTCTGCAATACCTTCTCAAGACCCAGCAACTCACAGAAAGACAGGTTACTGGCATACAGTGGGGGTTCAGTGAAAGTAGCAAGGATCTCCTCGATGGTGCTATCCGTGAGGCTTGTTTCCATAATCTGGACTGCATTTTCGGCCTTCTTCGTGACCGCGCCTGGGTGCTGAATCTCGACAGTATCGATGTCAGCAGTTGCCTCTCCTAACATCCTACAGGCGGTCTGGACGGCTGCAACAGCCTGAGTCGGCAGCTTGTTCTTGGAATCCACCCTGGTCCATTCGGTGAGCCCCAGATCTTCTCTCGTGGCTTTCGTGAAATACTTTCACCCGCAAACGCCTGCCGACGAGCTCAAACTTACTTAGGTCTCTCCCAGTTGAAGGGATGAAACCCCTCTCCGCCATGGCGTAGTAGTATCATCTACCACTTACTGGAGGAGCTCCTGGTGCAGCGATACATGAGCCCCAGTGGCCCCAATGTCATGTCAGGATCCTCTGCGGGGTCTATGGGAACGGTCTCTTCATCATATTCTACATCGTTATGGTGAAACGTTGGGTTATCGAAATCAAAAGTCTACCCTTGTAGGCATTGGCAGCCTAACGTTCAATAACCATCACTTCAAACGTATACCTTACCGCTACAAGAGAACCCCCTTTGGGTTCAAGGGTGCGCGCCAGTCGGTCGTCGTGATGAACAACCACAGTAAGATCGACCAGAACCAGCAACTTGTGGTTCGGTTGCTCAATCTCGGCGCCCGTGAAGACATTGTCTCTGGGACCGCGATACTTGCTTTCTCAATCTCCATGGCGTCGACCGACGTCAACGGAACAGTGGTCCAGAACCTCGGTCGTACTATGATAAAGAAGACTACGGTTCAAGGTCAGGGGACCTATGGAACACGGCACAAGAGAGACGGAATACCCAATACCAAGACATCGACACAAACCGCAAGAAGAATGTCACCCGAATCCGGGGTTGAGAATAAAGACGACGCTGTCGCCAAAGATCGAGCCATTGAAGAGGCCTATGGGAACCGCTACTACATCCCCCTTGACTTCGAGTTGCTGGAGGGCCATATGCCATTCTACCAGTCAACCCTGGGGGACAGGCTCGAATACCAGCTAGCCTTCAACGACTACAGCCGCGTAATCCCGGCCGGAGGGGACGCCGATGCCAGCTACATCATCGGCAACATCAGCCTCGACTATTACATGGTCACCCAGTCCGACCTCGCCCGGGGGATCCGTAACCAGTACGTCGGCCGCCTGGAAATACTGTACGACCGTGTGCTCCGGCACTGCAAAATTAGCCGTGACATGAGCGTTACCTCGTGGAAAATAAACCTCAACGTACCCTCCCGCAGTATGAAAGGCATATTATACTGTTCGAAGACCCAAGGGCGGCATTCCAGCGGAAGACCCAGGCTTGCGATAACCCCAAAATAACGAAGGTGGAGGTGGTAATCGAGGGAGCCCCCAACTAGCTGTACAGCCCAGGTCTTCGTGCCTACCAGCTGTCAGATGAGGCAAAGAAGTTATTTGTAGCTTTTTGCAAGTGCCACCCCGAGGCGGCCATGATCGCGAAAGACATAGCGCTGATGGACTTATTAACCACGCCGACTTATTAACCACCTAGTACGTTGGCTCGGCCTCCACCCCACGGACGACGACACGGCAGGGGGCGGCGCAATGAGAACGCCAGTGAGGGGGTGACATTCAGATGACGAAAACAGCAGAGGCAGAGAGCCCTTTGAGCATCTACCTTTATGTGGTCATGGACCCCCAGCGAGGATGGCCGAATCGTCTCACCGCTATACTAGTAAGGTCTAGCCCATGGGCCCCAACTCGGCGATTATCTGCGGAATGACTGGGTGTGGGAAAACCCTTTCACATCCAACCTCCTGGAGGCTTCCTATCGCGGTTTGTTTCAACATATTGTTGTCTGGTATCCCACTATATGGTACAATATCTGCTAGAGGGCCCGCAAAAGGGGATTGCAAGCGAGGAACTTCTCCTGGTACCCGACGACACTTACCTTCCGCCGTATGCGATCCTCAGGCGTTGAGAACTTCGGATCCACTTTCTCGGTCGCACTCGACACAGGTCAACCTAATGTTATCATAACTGTGGCCCCAGGAGTTGTCCAACCGGTCCACACTGAACTGCTGGGTATCCTTTGGTTGGTAAGCCCTTAGAAGCTTGACACTGCACGCGGTAAAGCGGTTAATTTCCAGCTCTTTGAGATGCAGGATGTGAACGACTTCCAAGTTAAACGGGAGACCTTTGGCTTGTTCCTGGCGCTTGTAGGTCACCAACTTCTTCAGGATGGATTTTCAAAGCTGCTGCTCAGTAATTTGTCTTACCTTGGAACCCTCCTCCGGGGGTTGACCACCTTTTCGAGCTGGCTGAGACACTCCGCTCTTGATACGACAAGGTAGGCAAAGTCTGACCGCTGGGGGTAATTGTCACTGATCCAGACTTTTCGAGGTCTTTAATGATGAGACCCTGGCTTGAGTGAACTGTGAGGGCATAACCAAGGCGCTAGTAATCAGTCTGAATAGTCGCCTCTATGCTGACATCGACGATGTCGTTGAGTACCAGCTCTTCCCTGCGGTCCGTGCCCTAGACCCGGACTTGTGTGTTTTGCTTCCGGTGTCGTTTGGGTGGTACAGCAGGGGCACTGGAGGGTCTGGGAAGTGGACCTTGTGGCGCTGGAATTGCAGTTCCTGTGCTCGATAGCGCAAGATGAGGGCGCCTGGCTTCCAGAATTCAGCGAACTTACCCCAAACAAGGCATCTGAGGACCGCTTTTCTCATCTCCTGGCCCTGAATCTTCTCTGGCTGCAGGCGGATAAAAATTTTGAGGGTTTTGATATCCGGAGCTTTTGCCCTATGGTCTTCTTTGACTCACTCATAGTAGTTCGCCTTCTGACACAGCCAGTTGTGTGGCATCTTGCCAGCAATCGGGGGTGGTTGACTGGGGTCCACTCAGTCTGACCACTCCAGCGAAAGAAACGTCTGGGCCTTGACCCCTCTGGCACGCATCTCTTGCGCCAACCGATGAGTAGGTTGAAGACTAGGGGTTATTACCGCCGAAGAGCTCGATAGCTCTCGTCGTTTTGCCGCTGCCTCCGCCACCATTCATGTAGCTCAATTGGTGTCTGCTCAGTGGGTCTCCTCTCAGCCTCTTTTTGCTTTCTTCGGTTTTCTGGCTTAGCTAGGTAGGCTGCATGTTCCATGGGCATCTATACCCTTCCCCCCTTGTCGCGCCACTTGGCTGGGACAAGGCGTTATCCCTGTGAGACAATGGAAACAACATGCTTTGTTGCAGATGCAGGCTACATACGCCTCAATCCCATCCAGCTTGTGCAGTGCTGCTTTTTTCAGATACATGGAATTGGTGGCCACCCGGGCAGCTTCCTCGGGTTCGAACCTCGAAAGCATACAGAGGAGGTTGATGTGGGCATGGGGCAAAATAGATACACTTAAGCGAATGTACTGGGGCCGTGAGCCATCGTAGTATGTGAGGATGTGGCCGAGGGGGCATTTCATTGGAGCTCCGACCAGGGGGTCTCTTTGGTGGATGTCCGCACAAGGAAGTCAAGTTCACCCTGGTCTGTCACTAGCCTTCTGCTCAGCCGTTTCCCGTCAGCTTTGCTGCCCTGCCTGAATTTGCCGATGAAGATGCTCCCTTGAATACACTCTTCAGGGAGCCACATTTTGATCTGTTTCTTAAAGGTAATGCTTTCTTCACAGGAGGCCGGACTCTTTCAAGAATGCAAGGAGCGGCGTTGGGGCCCATCCATTCTCTGCGAAATGCCTCCCAAACCACGCGGCGAGGACAGGATGGCAGTCCGAATTCCCACCCCTAGACCCGGGCGAAGCTTGTGACGATATCTTTTGGGGGGGGGGGGCATTGCTGGCTACACCAGTCATGCGGTGGGTATGGTGTTCGAAACGTTCAAAACTGGGCTTAGCTTCGCCTTTTCCCTGAAAGGAGGCTGGCTAGCAGGCTTACATGTCGATGCTGACGACGTCCTTCGTGTCGTATTCCATCGTGTTCCAGAGCCCGCAGTGGCCATGCTCGACGCAGGCCTTTTGGATGTCGTCGATCAGACTGCCGTGTGATTTTCATCAAAGGCTCTCTCGACCAGTTCGGGGCTACCTTGTGCAGATAGCTTGGAGCCTCTCGTGAGTCCTCTGTGTCCTGTCGATGCGGGCGTCCTGTAACATTGTGCTGCCAGACTTCGCCCTCATACATGTGGACCTCTCTGTTTTGGGGGAAGTGCAGGTCCTTGGACCCTGCGTGGCCGTTGTGGCAAGTGAGCTCTACTGGTTTATACCTACCCTTGTGCTTCCCATTGTTGTAGCTGTCCCGCAGGATGATTGCCCTTTAAAGCGCGATTTCCAGTTCAGCCACACCCTCCACCGTAGGGTTCGTTTCACGCACCCTCTCCTCTCACTCTTGGATTCTCTGGCGCCTTGCGGGAGTGAGGCCCTGACTCCTCAAGGCGCCTTCGAAGTGCTGCACAACACTTTGAGGCACACAGTTAAGGTTCCCATCCCTCAATGGGGGTAAGTTTGGCAGGGTCTGAATCTCTGACGGGGTAGATCCCATACACAAACGCGGTTATAGGGTAATCGTTCTGATAGAACACGCTGGCGATTCCAGTCTGAGTGCCTGGCTTGGTATCCCTCATGATCTCGATGACGCCCTGCCCTTGTCTCCTCTCGGCCCGGACTGGGTCAAACTTGTCTTCAACAACCAAGTCGCCTTCGTTCCGCTCACGCAGGAGCTTGATTCGGAGTAAGAACTCGCCCCTCCCCCAATCCCCAAGGAAGCGCGGTGAGAAGCTAAGCCGTCCTCGCATCAGTCATGCGCGCATCCAAGGCTAGTCGGCCGGCTGTAACATGTATACCATCAGCGATTTCAATATCGCCAATGTCGAGTGGGTCCTCCGCTTCCATCCGCCACGTGGAGAAGACCGCAGTGGCGCCATCGACATCAAAGTTGTCTTTAGCATCTTTCCGAATCTCAACCCAGTCTTGAGCCGGGGGCTGAACCGGGGGAGGGACCTGATCATTCATGTCGATGAATGGCCCTTGTGGCCTCAACGGCCGATGGAGGCGGTTTACGGGGTAATCCGGAATAGGTTCATTGAGAATATACCCAGCCTTGTACTCTGCAAAAGTCTGGTCAATCAAGTCTACCATGGTAACCATGTTGCTGGATGAGAATACCATATGGGGCCTCGAACTCTAAATGGGAATTTCCATGCCCTCGTATCACTCCGTCTGAATGGGTATACCAAATGGAGCATTGTCTCTAAATGGTTATTTCAATAGCGGCCAGACGTGAAGTCTTTCTGCCATACCCGCTGGTCACGCTGGCGCACAATTCGATATCCACACGCAAGACAAAGCCTTTGTCTGTTAGTAACACCAACCCGGCAAATTCGGCAAGGCTGTGTACATGAGTCTTGAAAGGTGAACCTTACAGAAATCCCCAAGGCAGCTTTTACCGCAGAGCTCTGTTGAGCTTAAAGTGAGCCACTTGCATATGTTCTTTGCCTTGGGCTTGTTGGATTGTACTGGTATATCGGCAATAGCCTGTGTATCTTTGAAAATCTCGCCAGCTATGCAAATAGTCTGTCAACTGAATCCCACGCAAGCTATTTACAATATACTATCATATAGTGAACCAGGAAGTATGTGAAGTCTTGGTTAGATCCACTGCATATGGCTCCTAAGCTTAACACAAAATAGACGGCTATGTTTGCGCACATAATAAATGGGTGGTGAGTCCCCGTACAATTATTGTACGCCAATTATCTCTGAATGCAGATCCCAGCTCGCATACATAAACAATCGCTAATTATCTGTGTAGCTGGACACTATATGGCTTGATGTGTACAAATTTGTGCACAAATTACTGGGAACAAGGGGTTGGGAGGCTCCCAATAAAAAGTCCAATCGCTCTTCCTGGTGCTACCACAGAGATAGCCACGCACCTTCCATGAAAAACACAGGAGAAGTAATAGATCCGTGATAGCGAGATCCTTAGAACATCATGAACCAGTACCTGGACGTATATATGTATTAGAGCCATCATTGAAATAACACAGTTCATCTTTCGCTAAAACATTTTTCCACGTTTTGTTCTCTATGGGGTTATGGGAATTAAAAACCCCGAAAACTATGAAAGGGGTTGTAAATTGGCCTTTTAAATTATGAAGGTTCGAAAACGACAAAGAAGAACGAGGAGGTAGATTAACCGAACACAAAGTTATTGTTTCCGATAAAGAAACACGGAAGGCCACAGCCTGAAACTCAGTGTCGAGAGCAGGGCTATTATTTACGAAAATAGAGGAGCCGCTACAAGCTCGCTCTGTCTTCAGAATAAGTCTTACAAGGTGTATAATTTTTAAGAGATAGTTTATCTTTCTCAAACATATGCAGGTGAGCTTCCCGAAGACAAATGGCAAATAGATTTAAAGATTGAACTAGCTGTGTGATTTCAATAAAATTGACCTTAAAACCTCGACAATTCCACTGTACAATTTTATCTAAGGAAGACAGTATGGAGGAAGACGTATTGGCGATTTAAGCCTTTACCGCGGACGACCTCACCCATGAGATCTGTTAGGAGATCTCATAGGTGCAGGTGATGTATCCATCTCGTCTCCGCCTGGTGTTGAGGGAGCAGCATACTCCGACGATCCAAACTAATTAAAAGTTGGATAGGGTCCCTTGTGACCTTAGAGGGACGCTCTGTGGGGCCACTAGGTTTGTCCCTTTCATGATCCTTACCAAATTCCACTTTTCCCCCGCTGAATTCTGTGCAGAGTCAACGGGTTTATTGGATTCAGATTTATTTCGGGATGATTTTTGTTCAGATGACGAAAGAGCAGGAGAATCAGGTAATGTAGAAGCTTTTTCAGTCTGATTTATGTCGATTTGTGAAGGTGAGGTAGCTGTGTTACTTACAGGTTTCGCTATCAGTTTTTGTGGCTCATCTCTGCCAATGGGCCACATAATACATGTTTAGCACCCAACTAAAACGGAGGGTTTCTTGACAGCATTCGGATATGTGGGCTTAGTGAAGCCATCCGTGGCAGAGACCAGGCGACTGGCCTCTTGATATGATATATTATTTCTACATTTCAGGCTTATAAGTTTTTTCTTTTTAAAATAGTTGACAATCCTTGGGAGAGGCCAAGTGGGCTCCGCTGCAATTGAAACATTTATAGGGTTTTGCAGTCGAAACCCTCGTGACTGGCTTCCGTACATCTAACGCAGGCCATTTTATTTCGACATTTTCCCCTGCCATAGCCAGGCCTCTGATAGGAGAAACACCGAGTCGTGTTAGGTATAAATAATTCCACCCGTACACTATATGGTGCGATAGAGATAGACTTTGGGGTAGAAGGTTTACAAAAAGTCAAGAGATATGTGTTTGTTTTAATCAGATTTCCATCTCTTTCAATTACGAACCGTTTTACGCTTATTACTTCGTAATCTTTAAGTCATTTCCTCTTCTGCCATGTGATCCAGATCTGTCACGGATCATCCCGTGACAGCAGTTTAATGGTTTAGCTGGTGTGACAGAAACTGCCGCTTCTCGAATTTTTGCAGTTTTCCATAATTTAATATATTGTTGTTTTCTGAAACATTGCAACAACATATTGACGGACATTATTTTTTTTACTTGCTTAAGTAAGTTCCAGGTTAACTTTGTAAGGTGTTTTTTAAAAGAAAATGATTGGTATTTATTCGACCTTGGTCTTCGTTTTGATTGGATATCACAAAGAATGTAGGAAAGTAATTTTTTCTTTCTTCAAAATCTAGTAATGCCTCATTTTTCCTTTTTTACCCACACCTGATGGAGGTTGTAAGGACGATATAGAAACATTAGAAGAATGTGAGTTATAACACAAAATAACGAAACGATTTTATAGTTCATAGCGCCGTGTTTCTCACCCGCCCCGGAGTGCCACCACGTGTGACGAAATCCCTCCTGTGAGTAGCCAGCAGAAAGAGAGACGACAGTTCCACGCCATCCTGAATGAGATGGATTTTTCGCTGATACTCGAACAGGTCGAATCTAATGAATTAGAAAACGACACACTCGATTCACCCTACAGCCACCACCCAGACATCCGAACAGCTCACTAAAATGTCCAAGACGGAAAGTAGTAATCACTTTATAATATAGAGAGATATATGACGGTGAACATCTGGACTGGCGTGACCAGCCGTTTGATCAGGGTGGGCCTCCAGCCGCCCGTCTTTGGAGAAGTAAAGGCCGAAGTGGAGCGTTGCACGTGAGGGTCTCTCAAGACCAACCGCCTTCAGCCATCAGAATGCTACCCCATCACAGGTTGTAACCCACAGCAAACAAGTTGCCCCTTTAAGTCGCCTTGTTCGACACGCTGGAGGAGCCTGTGCAACTATTCTATTCACCAGAATTACATGGGAGGTCCCTAGGTTAGTGGCCTCGTACGACAAGCTTACCTAGAGAATTGGAGTCCCATTGTTTTTCCATTCCGGGAACCCCAAGGTGGAGGCATTATTAACACCACATGTTCATTAAAAATACAAAAGAAAATTAATAAAAATAAAATCAAGCCGCACAAAGTCATCCAAACTAGATCAACCTTGATCATAAGGACATTATATTTTAGATAAAAGCTTGGTTTCTGAAACCAAACAAGTCCACCATTTACCACCAGTTCCATAGTCTTAGAGACACAGGTGATAAGAGCAATGAGATAAAAATGACCCTTATCCGGTTTTGGAATCGGAATAACACACGTCTTCCTCCATCAAAAGGAGAAATTACCAGCTCCTATACATCATTAACTAAGTTCAATAGAGCTTGAAGTGGCTTTAATAGTTCAGAATTTTATTATATGCAATATTGTACACTGCAGGATGCAATATTCTGTGCCCCTTTTTAATGACGCTTGTGGCTCTTTGATTGAAAAAGGACGATCACAGTGTTCTAAATTCGTAGAAGTAGGGAGAAATTTAATTCGTTTTCTTATTTTCAATATGCTGGAATTCGAAAAAATAATTTTCCGAAGATGATTTCTGAGATAGTGTTTAAGCCAATTTATTTGAGATATCACGAGGAAAAGTTAGAATAGTATCACCATCTTTTAAATGTTGGAGTTTTCCTTATTGTTTATGCCCGACGAGCCTTAGTTCTAAATATATGAACTTGGTTTTAAATTATGTTTATATGGGCAATGACTAAAGTTTCGCTCGGACATTTTACGGTCCTTAATGGCCTTACGACAGTCATTTTTATACCAGGGTTTGCTTCTGGATTTTGGATTTCTCGAGGTCTTAGGTATGGTTTTCTCGGCTGCTGTTAAAACTAAATTTCGGGAGAAGTGATGGATCCGTGAAAGAGAGATCAATAGCAGAATATGAACCATTATCTGGATGTAAATAGGTATTATAACCATCATTGAAATAACACAGCTCACCATCTGACAAAAAATCTTTCGATGTATTGCCTTTATTATGTTTATTTATTTATTTATTTCATTGTGGTTTTACGCCGTACTCAAGAATATTTCACTTATAGGATGCATTATTGTGGGAGGAAACCGGGAGGGGGGAACCCACGACCATCCCCAGGTTGCTGGCAAACCTTCCCACGTATGGCCGGAGAGGAAGCCAGCATGAGTTGGTCATGAGCTCACAGCGACCGCATTGGGAGGCTTCGGTCATTGCGCTGAGCCACGGAGGCCCCCTCAAAGCTGAGAGTTCAAATTCATACGGGTTAAGAAAACTATAGTCTGACTAGATTAAACCAACAGCGTTACAGACAATTAGTGTTCTAGAGTAGATTGTCCTTTGCAATGAGAATGCAATGTGTATAAGCCGGTCATACTGGTGGAAACTTTACTCTTCATATCATGTCATGATAGACCACCTGCCGGGCCCACGAAGTGCTATCAAAGGCTTGTGGCCACCAAAGCCCTAGGAACTCCACAGGCAATGTGAATCTTAAGAATTTACTTGCGTGTCCGAACTAAGTACAATTGAAAAGACTCCTCATGTGTCCAAGGATTCAAAGATCAACAGTACAAGCATGGAAATGGTAAATCAAGCTGTTTCGCTTACAGTATTAGTTATTATGACTTCGTACATGTGATGGTCAGGGTTTCCAAGATGGCCTCCAGCAGCAAAGTGATAAAAATCAATGCCAACTTTCATCTGAGTCAGCTTATGTCCACACGTGAACATGACTGTTTGAAAAGTGTTAAGTATGTGGCCTTATAGGATGGGTGAATGAATTACAATCAAGAAAATGTGTCACTTGAAAAAAAATAACTGTAAACTATGAGAAATATCTATATCCTATACTTTAAGAGTTCATATATACCCACTGATACCACTGCCTCTCTGCGGGATTATCATAACCACAGCTCAGACAAAAACTAGCGTAATATATAATATAGCTAACCGACTGAACCACGGAGGCCCCTCTCTAATAATAATATATTATTATTGCCCGATAAGGGTGTATGACCATTGTAATTCCCGATAACTATTAAATGTGTTGGCAGTTGTTCTTTCAAATTATGTAAATCATAGCATGACAAAGAAGAATGAGGAGGAATATATACCGAACACAAAATAACTGTTTCCGAAAAAGAAAGACGGAGGCCACAGCCTGAAGCTCAGTAATCCTAAAAACAGGGCTGTGAATTACATTATTATTGACGAAGATAGAGGAGCCGCCACAAGCTCGCTCTTCCTCAGAAGTATAAGTACTATAATGTGTGCAATTTTTAAGATACATTTTGTCTATGTGAGGTGTCTTTAAGTGAGTTTCCTGAAGACAAAAGGGCAAGTGGATTTAAAGAATGAGCTATCTGTGTTACTTCAATAAAACTTGCCTTAAGATGTCGACAGTTCCACTGTATAATTATGCAGGGAAGTGTATTGGGGATTTGTGTCTGGACAGGGGAGGACCTTTCATCGGAAATCTTCTTGTAGATCTCCCAGGTGTGGGTGATGTATCCATCACGTCCACACCTGAAATTGAAGGAAGCAGGTTCTCCAACGATCCAAACTTATTGTAAGTTTGGACTAAATCCTTGTTCCCCTTACAGCGACGCTCTGTGAGGCCACAAGTTTTGTCGGGTTAGGATTTATTATTAATTGTTAAGATGATTTTGTTTAGATGATTTGTCAACTGGAATAGTTTGAGTGGAAATATTATGCTGTAATTTTACATCAGAGGATTTCAGAGGAGAGCCCATGAGCCATATGATAGCAGTCTGCCTTCCAATGGATATGAAGACAGTTTGGGCCATATTTGCATAGGAAGTTTGTGTAGGGTTATGCAAGGGAAAGACGATTCTACGGGCTTCTTGATAAGTTATATTGTTTCTAATCTTTATTGCGGCCTAGAACATTCGCCTAGAATACTCGTGACGTCTTTTTGTCATCATTGAAAACTGTTGACTCCTTTTCTTTGCATGAATCGGTCCTAATTTTGTATTAATATATTTTCTTAGTTCTTTAAGGGTTAGTGTTATTTGTCGTTTTTAAAACATGGTCTTACTATTATTGACTAGGGTTCCCATTTTGGTTGATGGCTGGCATATAGGATTTCATCGCCTGGGTTTGGCGTGAGCTATGCATATAGTTTTTACCCTTCCTTATCTTCTTGGATTATAGGTTGGATTAGTCTTATGCTGTTTTTGGACTGCCTATAAACTAAAAACATACGAATCTGGTTTAAATAATTATTACTAGGACAATGATTAAATCAGCGCTCAGCCTCTTTACGGTCCTTTGTGACTTTGTAACAGTCATTATGGTTCCAGGGTTTACTTTTTGATTTTGTCCAAGCCTTATGGATGGTTCTATCAGCTGTTTTTAAAAATAAGTTCAAATAAATTTTAATAAGGGGTCATCTGCAGCATTTAGATTCTCTGGAGTGATGCCATCCAATCAGATTCATCGTACTTCCACCTAGCTACACGTTCTACGCAATTAGAAATGAGATGTTCTGGGATAACAGGAAAAAGGTCACTACCACAGAGATCGTCATGAAACTTGCAAGAAAAATAAGGGAGAAATGACGGATGCGTGAAAGTGAAATCGATAGCGGAATATGAACCATTACTTGGTTGTAAATTGGTATTAGGACCGTCATTGAAAAAACACCGTTCATCATCAGATAAGTTCAATTATTTACTTGTGTGATTGGTGTGTTACGCCGTACTCAAGAATATTTCACTTATCTGACGACGCCTAGCATTACGGCGTAAGGAAACCGGGCACAGCCCGAGGGAAACCCACGACCACCCGCAAGATGCTGGCAAACCTTCCCACGTATGCCCGGAGAGGAAGCCAGCATGAGCTGGACTTGAACTCACAGCGACGTTATTAGTGGGAGGCCAGTTTGAAATCCATCTCCATTCAATACTAAAATTTGTCTTTGTTATTATATGTGTACGCAAATATAATAAGTAATTGCACTATGTATAATTACTGAATATTACCGATGATTCTCCATGTCCTTACCTGCATTGGCAAACACAATCCTAACACAAGAATGTCTGACATGGCGAGGCCACACAGGAAAACACTGGTAGAGTTTCGTAGCTTTTTTGACTGCAGAACGCCACTTATTATCAAAACATTTCCTGCAGAAGAAAACACGGGAAAACAAATAAAAAAATGTGCTATATCTATTTATTTATTGATTGATTTCATTGGTGTTGCTCGCCGTGGTCAAGAATGTTTCATTTATACGACGGGGCCAGCATTTTGGTGGGAGGAAAGCAGACAGAGCCCGCGAGAAGACCACGAACAGTCGTAGGTTGCTGGCAGACTTTCCCACGTACACCACGTGTGGTATACGTAAAGCTGCTCGAATTGAAGGTGTTTTGTCTCAGTTCATCGTGTCAGTTTATCATCACACAAATGGAAATTGTAGGCCAGAAAAAGTAACAAATAACTTGTTTGATATGAACTGTAAGTATGGAATTTTGTTGTAATGGACCCAAACATGAGCTTTTACGGTGATTAGGGAAACTTTGTTAGAGAAAATAAATCTTAGGGGTTGCATGTATACATTATACCCCAGATTAAAATGCTCAAAGGTAAATATACAAAGGATCTCGATATAATTAAGCCGTTGAGTCGCACCGATTCGGGTTCTGAAGAATCAGTTTTACTGAATATATGTATCGATACTTCGTGTGGTCTAAATTGGACTAGGATCCATCGTACGGCTCCGTTAGGAAATCGTAAAATTTTATATCCAGTCTATCACCAAGGTTTGGCGCCCAGCATGAATGTTTTTAGAACTTCACCAGTACGAAGATTATACGTGGAGGCCAACAAGCCGTCTTTACATTCCAGACCTCAACATGTTTGTAGCTCACCCGACAAACCCTGCCTACGACTGTGTTTTCATTATATAAATAAATCAGTTATTATCCAGCAGCGTTGCCCGGGTCCATTTTTAGCATTTCTGATAGTTCGATGTTTGCGTCGTGTCAATAAAAAGGAGAAAAGAAAGTGATAATTATTATATACTATGGGCGTACATCTAGTACTAAAGACCAGCATGGAGACAATGCAGCTTTCATGTTTGAACTTTGGTAACAAAACACAAAATGATTACATTGTCGCAAGGTTTATTCCCTTTTCCGAGGTAAACGGCAGTGGTTGGTTTCATGTGTTATCCAAAGCCACAATGATAAATATAGGAGAAAATTTTTAAAACGTCTGAAGGCTTCATTGTAATAACGTAAGAAATGCAGATCATCAAAAAATAATGCAGGTAATTTCATTGCACAGACGTCAAAATTGTCTATAAGTTAGACAATTATAAGTCTATAAGACAGTTTTAGAGAATTACATTTGGAAAATAATGTGTGGTAATTTATCATTCTGTACAAATACATATCAGTAGAAAGTATGCTTTTATAGCATACAATAACCTTAGCATGAAATAAGTAAAGCGGATTGACGTATCATACTTTACACAACAGGTCGCGGATAAAAAATGAACGGGGACCAGTTACTGATTAGATTGCGCTAGGCAAGCTTCAAACTTAGCTCGTAGGAAGTTTGATTCTTAATAATAAACTATCGCGGAGTATCTATAGCTAAATCGAAGAACAGTGAGAATGACTCTCTATGCACTTCATGTTTTACCGAAATCATACATCGCTGCGATTTGCAGTCATTTACATAGGACTGTTTAAAAAACTGAATGTAATTCAGAGGAAAAAACTACGATGAGTCAGCCAACACTGGTCAAGTTGTACGGGAAGAGTGCCCTGACTGACTGAATGAATGATTATTGCTTAACGCCACACTGACAATATCTCAGCTATATGTTCAAATCAGGAAGCCGTGAATAGTTTTCCACGTCATCTAATGAACATTCAAACTTAAAAGGAAAACAGATGAGCATTTTTTAAAAACCAGTTAAAAAAGCCTAAATGCCACGTAAAAGACGAAAATCAAAAATGCTTTTTATTTTATACACTGGAATATATATCGACTATTTTCTATTGTACAGACCAACAGCCTTCAAAAAATTAATAACAGCATCGCCAGTGACGCTGTTAAAAAATCAAATATAGAGTTCACCGTGTAGAATCTTTGCCGAATATGAGCAAAGTCTACATGGTCCAAAAGGATATGTTTGATCCCGCAGTACGCATCACATATAACACATTCAGGAGCACGCTTCCCATCCAGGACAAAACTGTGTTTTAGACGGGAATGCCCAAGACGGCATCTTGTTAAAACGGTTTGTTCTCTACGAGACATACCAAGAATATAAGAATTATAGCCAATGACGGATGAATGGTATGCGGTTTGTTGTGGACCTGCAGGTCCCAATCATCTGCCTCAATCGACGGATATATTTAAGACTATTAGATTTAAAATCTGTGTAAGAAATTTTAATCCTAGATATGGATTTATTAAGGGCAGATTTCGCCTTCCTGTCTAGGAAAGTGTTTCCATGGATACCAGTATGACTTGGTTAACAGAATATAATAACTTTACCTCTTTTCATTTGTTTTCTCTGCACGGCTAATATTTGAAGGATGAACGGATTTTCATTTTATTATTGTTAGTAGCTCGTGGACAAGAAAGCGAGTCGCTGCATATCACACCCCTCTGTGCCTGCCCACAAGAAACATATAAAGCCAGGGGTATAGCTTCAACAGAAAAGATTGTAGATGAAGATGGAAGACGAAGAGTAGTAAACCACTGTTCCAAGACAGCCGTACCTTTGTCCCCATCCTTCGAACCATTAGTATATATAAATTTAAAATCCGAATAATTAGCCTTAATTTCAGCAAAACTTTGCTGTGAGAAGCCAGAGAGGAGAGTCCGGAGAAGAAACCGGATCTATGTCCTCAGGCTTGATGTTGCCTTTCACAATACGGTCCCGAACACGAATACAGGCCGAAGGAATCTTGCTGGGAGATTTAGTATATTTGTCTACATATCAGGGATGGAAAACACAGTTGTAGACAGGGTCTGCTGGATGTGCTTTAAGCTTAGTAGCATATTGAAGGCTCACTTTTATACGCCTGTGATGTAAACAAGGCTCGATAGCCTCTACGTATGAACTCTGTACTGGTCAGGTTGTAAATGACCCAAGGCTGAGCCTCAAATCTTGGTGATGGACCGGAACAAACATATTAATATAGGATTTCCCAGAAGAACCGCAAATGACGGATCCATAGTCCGATTTAGACCTTAACAGATAACGCTATAAAACAGACCAGTCAGCACGCAAATTGTTGCTAGACACGACCTTAATTTTACCGAGAGCCTTTGTACATTTAGCTGTAAGCATTTTTATATCAGGTATAAAAGATAATTTCTTAACAAATGTAACCTAAAAAATTTGTTTTATCCCAGAGTTTTCAGAAATGCATACTGACGATTTCAGACGTAGAAAAATCTAAAATCATTGGGAACGGCCCATTTCTCGATCTTATTGACACAAAGCTGCAGTGGCCGCTCGATGTCATTTATATTTTTAGCATGGTAGCATATAGGGAAATGATCTACAAATAAAGACCCCTGTGTACCAGAAGTTAATGTTTTAGCCAAGCTATTACTTTTCGGTGTTTATGAAAGAATATTGCCGTGGAGAACACGAATCTCCTCTCGTGAGAGTCAGAAAGAGTGGACCCCTTAAAATGATGATCAAATAAAAACTGAGATAGAAATAGAGGTAAGCGACCCTTTAATATAAATATTGATGATCGGCCTTTAAGGCCGAGGTCTTTTAAAATACCACATTTCCATGTGATGTCCTGGGCCTTTTCGCGGTCGAAAAATATCGATACCACGTGCTCATTGTTAATAAAACCATCACGAATAAAAGTTTAAAATCGAACAAGGTGATCTAGAGTAGATCGACCTTGACCAAAACCACATTGTATATAACATAAATGTTTGTTGGTTTCAAACAAGTGTATCATCCATTCCGCAGTCTTGCAGACACATCTGGTAAGAGGTATAATATGGTAATATTTGAATCAGTGCGATCCTTTCCCGGTTTAGGGACCGGGATAATACACGCCTCCAGGACAGCGGAGAAATTATCAATCATCCAAATATTATTAAGTAAGTCCAAGATAGTCTCAGGTGGCTCTGATTGTAAACTATTCAGAATGTCTGGGCCGCGCGCAATGTCGTGTACCTTGTACCCATCGAAGGTAAAAGGTCGATTAAAATCTTCTAAATTCTTAGAGTAGAGAGGCAATGTAATTTTCTCCTTTTTGGTTTTAATATACTGAAACTAAGTAGGGTAACTGTCCACAGACGATTTCTCAGATATTGTTTCAGCCAGTTCATTGACATTATGAGAGGGAGATGTTAATAAGTTATCTCCATCCTTTAAATGCTGCACTTTCGTCTGATTGTATTGGCCCTGAAGCTTCTGAACCATGTTGAAGACCTTTCCCATGGCTGTTTTTGACGTAATGCCTCAAAGTTCTGCCAACAAGATTGTCTTTCGGACTTATGTAATGGACGAGCCTTAGTTCTAAATATATGAACCTGGTTTAAATCATTCTTATTAGGGCAATGATTAAAACTTTGATTGATCTTTTTACGGACCTTAATGGCCTTACGAGAGTCATTATCATACCAGTGTATGGCTTTGTCTAAGGAAGATATTATGGAGTGAGCAACGTTAGATATATGTTTAGACGGGGGACGACTCTTTTTGGAGATCTACTCGGAGATCTTCCAGGCGCAGATGATGTATTCATCACGTCTGCAAGCAATGCTGAAGGATCAATATCCTCCAAGGGTCCAAACCTTTTAAAAGTGTGGATACAGTCCCTAGTGGACTTCGCAGAGAGGTCCCAGTTGCCACTGGGTGAGTTTTACAACATTTATGTTTATCACTCGCTGCTTTCCGTGAAGAATCGGCGGGTTTATAGGATTTCGATGACTTTCCACATGTTGTGTTGTCAAATAAAGAAACATCAGCAGAATCGGGTAAAGTAGTAGGTTTTTCAATAAGATTTATGTCGGTTTGTGATGATGAACCCAAGGCTTTCATGTAGCTGCTCTATACCAACTGGCCAATTGAATGATGTTTGAACCCTTAACGAACGAAGGGTATCTTGACAACATTGGCATATGTAGGTTTTGTAATTCAATCTGTGGCGGAGACCAGACGTTTCCGTTCTTCATACGATATATTATTTGTGCGTTTAAGTGTTATGATTTGTTTTCCTTTCTCCTGAAGACAAGGCAGGCCTGGGAAGAAACCATGTGGGCTCCGCTGCAATTCTAACATTTTATCGGGTTTGTGCAGTCGAAGCCCTCGTGACCCGCTTTTGAATGTCTAAAGCAGACATGGTCCGATCTCTGGCAAGAGAAACATCGGCTAGGCTTAGGTATAAATATTTCCACCCACACACTATACGGCCTAATAAGTATACATGTTGTGACAGACAGTCTATTAAGTGTGACGAAATACTCATTTGCTTTAATAAGGTTACCGTCTCTCTTAATTACGAAACGTTTGACGTTTATTAGAAACTGGTCTTTCTGTTCCTCGGTTATTTTTTGTTGTTTTATATCATATAGATCCTAGTCTCTGCCACCGATAATGCCGTGAGAGCAGTTTAAGGTATTATGTTGGGTAATAGAAACAGCCTGCTCCCCTGTGCTTGAAATTTTCAGTAAGTTAATATAATGTAGTTTTGCTGAAACCTTCAAACCTTCAACATTTTACCAGAATTCATTTTTAAACCTGTTTTAGAGTACGTACGTCACTTTGTAATGTTTCTTTAATATGAAGGGATTAATTTTCACCTTTACTTCATTGTCGTTTTTATTTGATATCACTAGAAAGGATAGGAAATAATTACAGCCCGATTCTATATCCAGTGGTATCTCGTTTTTCCCTTTCTTTACCCACAACCTTCGAAGGCTGTGATAGAAACATTTGATGAAAGTTGATTAGAAAAAGACCTAACGAACCGATTTCATGATTCATAGCGCTGTGTCTGTCACCTGCCCCGGAGTGCAATTACATGTATAACGACCCCCCACCCTCTCCCCCGTGAGTAACCAGGAGAAAATGAGAGGAGAGCTCCACGCCATCCTCAATAAGATGGGTTTTTTGCTCATACAAGAGCAGGTCCAATCTATTAAGTTAGAAACGGCTCACTTGATTCACCCTACAGCCACCACCCAGGCACTCAAACATTTCACCCAAAACGCCCAACACGGAAAATAATAATATATACTACGGTGAGATATATTAAGGTTGATATCCTGACATCTGCACTGGTGTAACCAGCCAATTGATAGGACCGCCCCCTCCCCCACCATCGCCCATCTTTGGAGAGGTCAGGGCCGAAGTGGAGGGTTAGGCGTGAGGATCTCGCCAGATTATTTGGCAGTGTTGAGGTCTCGGAGCTGAAAGTGAGCAAAAATAATAAAACGAATTCAATAATGACCCACCAGGACCTCGTTGACCCTAAACTTAATCAGCTTATGTTCGAGGCAAAAACATTACGTGTGGTTTACGTGATGGTTGTATGACGTGTTAGTTACCCAAGGGAGGCGGAAGGGTGGGGGCTAAACGGAGGATGGAAACGTTATGTTTGCCCAAGGTAAGCCAGCAGGAAAAAGTAAGCCGAGAGATTTCAATTAGTGGCCCACCAGGATGTCGTGGTAACAGTTTTCTATCCATGAGACCTCAAAAGTCCCGCCTTTGAGAGATTTAATCGTAATTTGCGGTAAAACCGTATGCAAGTTAGATAAAAATAAAAGGAGATTCGTACTCACGAGGTCAAGGTTCACAAGGTACAGTACCGTCCTGATGGCGGAGAAAACTAGTTTCTTTTTACTTACTACGATTTAAGCTATTTTTCAAAGATCGGTTCGATTAAAATATATGTTAGGTGTGATTTGGGCCGGAAAATGACAATCTTCTTGTATTATGCTGTGATTTACGGAGTCAGTGAGGGTTTTGTAATGGATCACATGGACTGCTGAAATTAGCACACTTTCTGACTCCCATAAATATTTAAAAAGTGGACATATCTTGATTGTTTCCTACATAGAAGGTTTTCTACTTGTTGCAGCCTTTGGTCAGTGAAAAGTAATCTGGCAGCGAGAAATTTAGAAAACATAAATGAAACAGTGAGATATAGTGCAACAACAAGGCGGTATTGCCTAAAACGATTTTCATGTACAAAATGAGTAAAAAAGACGATAGGTAGGGCCTTTGTAGCAAAACTCTGAATAAAAAAAATGATTCGTGCCGACAGTTTTCCCAGAATAAAAACCTTCACCAAGGATAAATTTCACTTGAATTGCAAATATTTCTTGGCCTGTCAGACAGGCCTGCCCTTTGTATTTTCACATAGATTACAAAATGTATTCATGGAATTTATTCCACTCATGTAATTAGTGTGCAGGCTCAGGCCTAAATGACTGAAGTGAAAATAGTAAACATATTTCATATTTATGCGTTTACTCCCATCATAATACTGACCGCCATCCTGCAAGTGAAATAATCTTGAGTACGGCGTAAAACACCAATGAAATAAATAAATCGTATGGATGTGTACAGACCTACATGTAGCTTACATTTCTTGTAATTCTAAATATATATATTTTCTAGTATCTGTTTGGTTAGACATGTGGTGATTTTGAAGGCTTATGTACATTTACTCACAGATGTTCGTGTCACGTGTAAAAAAATGCAACAGCAATTTTGCGTGCACTTGTTGAAAACTCCGCTCATACCGACTGGGTCTACCGTCCGTGGACCGGAAGTAGCCTACAGTGTATGACTACACACGACCTATTCTCTCGCCAAAATAAGTTCTTCTTATTTCTTTTTGTAACAGGCTTACCGAATTCATAAAGTCACATAAATACTTTGCAACATTTAGATATCACATCCATACAAAATGCGACTGATGGTAAGACATAAGCGTGCATCCATCACTCAGCGGTTTGGCTACACTAGACTGCTGTCTGCCTTCGTTGGAGCAGTGTGCCAAGTAGGAAGTCCAAGCTGGAACACGTTGTTTACTCATTCGAAAGTTGCGTCGCTTTTTGAAGTTTATGGGAAGATTTGGCGAGTTTTATTTTAAGTTTCTCTGTAACAATATAAGAGAATTAAGCTGTCGGCTATGGCGACACTGACGGCATATTTAAACTCACGATCAAGTTAATGAACTGATTTTGTTGGTCTGTGGTAAGTTATACTATAAAATTAAACTATCGGTTTTCACAGTCTCGTGTTAAAATGTTTACAAGTATACGTGCCCACGGCAGAGTCTTTCCCTTGATTCAGCTATACATGTGTTACGAACCCCGCCCTTAAGATATTGGATTGCTTAATTTCCCCAAAAATTTCATCACCTGACACACACGCAAAGTAGCCAGCTGCTATAGTTTTTCACATACAGCGACGAGTCTCGCAATTTATATTCCCCTGATCACCTTCTGTTTTTACATCATGTGTATGGTGAATCCGCTCGGCCGTTATTAAGACAAAGATGTATAAATATATTCTTTGGATGTCGATATGGTGGGAAAAGTAGGTCACGCAGACGGTTCGGAACTTTGCAGAAATATTTTGCAAGGCATGATCCCAGAGACGTGGTGTTAATAAGTATGTGGCGGATACGGTTTTCATACAGTTGAGAAAAATGAGATACCCAGGTAAAATGCGTTTCAATACGTCCGACGACGATGAACGCACATGTAACGTTTTATGCCTGTATCACAACGATAGTTATCGAAATGTAACACCCACGACATTAAGCAGGAATTGGTGGTGCAAATATCATTCAAAGACACCTTACCTGTTATCCCTGTCAATCCTACTACTGTAAATAATGATACCATTACTGTAAACGGCAATTTTTGCTTCGGTCGTAAAGCCCCAGCTATTTCCGCATTCAGTGTGGCCAAATAATGTTCTGCACGTTCCTTATCTAAACACAGCCCGTCTACACAAATAAGTCCATCTCCCGTATGATTTGACAACTTTTCCTTTAGCTCTTTGGCACGCTCGTCTTTCGTCGTTCGAATTAACAAGTATCTGGTGTTGTTTTTTCCCATTAACCATAAGTTGTCTTCAAACTTCCCCATGAAACGAAGACCGTGTGACCGAAACATTTGGTACATCTCAAATTCAGCAATTGGAATAAAATCTTCGCGCGTAAGAGAATTCTCTGTTGCCGTTGTTATGTTGGCCCCTTCGGTGGTTCTATTTACCACTAACGGTCCGTGCATTGGGTCCTGAGTAATTTCAGCTCCTGGAAAATATTTAAAAATAACATTCATATGAAAACAGACCATAAACTGTTTTTTTCTCAAGGGCTCAGAATTACTGTATGTGTTATTTAAGTACTCTACATGTGAATAAATTTCTATAAGTTTAAAGTTTGCAATTCATTGGTACCTAAAGAATAAATACTGGGACGGGATAATCAGGAAGGAAGGTTTCCTGCCATTGGTACTCGTAATAAATATTACTTTTTAATACCTTGTTGCCAACATGCTGCAATTTTAATTTGTTGCTTAAAGCCATATATTAAATAGCTAGCGACATATACAACCCGGTGACTTTAATTACATATGTGTTCCATAAATCCCCATTGCCTCCCTCATTCACAAACCTTTATTCCATACCTCTCCTTCACTTCGGTTTGCAAAAAGCAATATTCAAATGAAAAAGAGGCCAAGTGCTGAAGTGAACGAAAGATGTTATGGTTGAACGAAAGCGTCATTTATAACCCAGGTCCACAAAGATAGACATTACGGGTCAATAATGACTTCTGTAATGCACACTGTGAGGCGGATAAGGTATTTAATAAGAATATCATATATATATATATATATATATGATATTCCAGTGGCGGCGGCATTTTGGCGGCATGGACTCGCCCTGCCACGGGAAGACACTCTATGAACACACACCAGAAGTACTTCTCGTCGTCATATGACTGAAACACTGTTAAGTGCGACGTTAAACCCCAATCGCTCATTCACTACATATATATATATATACATATATAATCAAAGACATTGTCAAATATGTGTATATAGATAATACTCTCAGATATATTTTATGGATAAGGCCGTCGACCTTCAAATAAAGAATAACAGAGTCGACGGTGTAGAATCTATGCCAAATATCAGCAAACTTAACACAGTCAACCAGGATATGTTTTATGCCGCGCTGGACATCACGTCCAACACAATCGGCAGCACTGCTTCCATTCAGGTTAAAATTGTGTTCACGGAGGTAGAGGAGCCGCCACAAGCTCGCTCTTCTTTATTAAAATAAATGCTAAAAAGTGTATGATTTTTAAAATATATTTTATCTTTATCAGATGTTTTCAGGTGAGTTTCCCTGAAGACAAAGGGCAAGTGGTTTTAAAAATTGAAATGGCTGTCTTATTTCAATAAAATAACCCTAAGGCCTCGACAATTGCAATGTTTAATTTTGGCTAAGGAGGACATTATGGGGAAGGCGTGTCGGGGATTTATATCTGGACAGGGGACGACCTTTCTTGGAATTACTAGGAGATCTCCCAGGTGCAGATGCTGTATCCATCACGTTTGCACCCGATTTTGAAGGATCAACATCCTCCAAGAATCCAAACTTATTAAAAGTTTAGATAAGCTCCTAGAGGGACGCCCTTTGGGCACTAGGTTTATCCCTTTAAGATTCTTGCCATCTTTCAACTTTTCACGCACTGTATTTTGTGCACAGTCAACGGGTTTATTTGATTTTGATTCTTTTGGAGATGATTTCTAGTCAGACGATCAATGAGCAGGAGAATCAGGTAAAGTCGCAGGTGTTAAAATAAGATTTATGTTAGTTTGTGACGATGAGCTGGCTGTATTATCAGATTCTGTGGCTACTCTGTGCGAATGGGCGAAGTAAGAGATGTTTGCTCCCAAACAGAGACAGAGGTTTTCTTGACAACATTGCCATATGAAGATCTTGTGAACCCATCCATGACGAAGGCCAAACGCTTGGCTTCTTGATATGATATATTATTTTTTACATTTTAAAGTTATAATTTGTTTTTCTTTCTTGAATAGAGGGCAATCTTTGGAAGAGGCCACGTGGGCTCCGCCTCAATTGAAACATGTTGTTGGGTTTGTGAAGTCGAAGCCCTCGTGACCTGCTTCCGCACATCTAAAGTAGACCAGTTTATTGTATGGCAGGAGAAACACCGGGTCGGTTTAGGAATGAACAATTCCACCCGCACACTGTAGGGCCCGGTCATTATAATGTTATGAGTGACGGTTTGTTAAATATTCAGAGGTAGGTGTGCGTTTTAATGAAATTGCAGTCTCTCTTAATAACGAAACGGTTAACATTTATTGCCGCGTGGTCTTTAAACTCATCTGTTAGTTTGTTTCCTGCCATATCATAAACGTTCTGGTCTATATCACGGATTATGCCGTAAGAGCAGTTTAAGGTATTATGTGGCCTAACGGTGACTTTCGGTGAATCTAATAAAATATTTCCCGGCTTTAATTTCTTTACCTGTTTTAGGGTACCGGTTTAGCTTTCTAGCGTTTTTTTTTTCAATACAAAGTTATCTATTTTCATTCGAGTTTGATTCTCATTTTTATTACATATCACAAGAAAGGATGGGAAATAATTAATTCCCGATTCTATATCTAGTGGTATCTCGTTTTTCCTTTTTTACTCACAACTGTTGAAGGTTGCGATGACAAGGAAACAACAGAAGAAAGGGGGTTAGAAGACATAACGAACTGATTTCATGATTCATGGCGCCGTATCTCTCACCCGCCCGGAGTGCCATTACATGAATGACGAAACACGTCCTGCAAATAACCAGCAGGAAGAGAAACGAGAATTCCACGCCATCCTGGATAAGATGGATTTTTCGCTCATACTCGAACAGGTCGAATATAATAAAGCTAGAAACTGACCACTCAGTTGAACCTACAGCCACCTCTCAGACATCCGAACATCTCACTAAAAACCCTCAACACGGAAAGTAGTAACTTTATACTATAGCGAGATATGAAGGTTGATATCTGGAACTCTGGACTGGCGTGACCAGTCGATTGATCGGAGCGATCCCTCCGACCGCCTGTCTTGGAGAAGTAAGGTCCGAAGAGGAGTGTTGGGCCTGAGGATCTCGCAAGACCAACCCGCCCTCGATCTCGTCCTCCCCCATCACGGGTCGCAACCCACGGCAAACAGGTTGCCCTTTTTAATCGCCAAGCCCGGGGAGGCTGTGGAACGATTCTATTCACCGAAATCACACGGGGGAGCCCAAGGTTAGTCATCTCGTACCACAAGCTTGCCCAGAGAAATGGGGTCATATTGTTTTCGCCCCCAGGAATCCGGCGAGGCCTGACCTCTGCAGAAAAGAACGTAGACGAAGATGGAAGACTAAGAGAAGTGACTCGTAGTCCTTCAAACAATCAGTATATATAAATTTATTATCCGGATAATTAGCCTTAATTTCAGCAAAACTTTGCTGAATTGTGAGAGGATCTCTATTGGATTTATTATATTTCCCTTGATTAAATATCAGTTTAGGTTGTGGAAGAAGTCAACATGTGGTCTTCGGAAATGAAACTGGAGCCATGTTCTCCAGCCTGAAGCCAGCTTTCACGATAGACGGAGCAAAGGGATCTTGTTAGGACATTTATTATATTTTATGTACATATAATGGACTGGAAATACAGATGATACGGGCAAAATAGTAGAAGATTTCTTATCTAAATATGAACTGTGTTATTTCAGGGATGGTTCTAATATCTATTTACGTTCAGGTATTGGCTCATATTCTGAAATCTATCTCACTGTCACGAATCCATCACCTGTCCCAGATTTTCCTTGGATGGTGCATGACGATCTTTGTGATAGTGACCATTTTCCGATTACCCTAAAGCATCTCACTTCTAATTCTTTACGAGGTGTAGGCAGGTGGAAGTTAGATAAAACATATTAGGTGGCATTTCAAATGTTCCGTGAGGCTGACATCACTCCAGAGAATCTCAACGCTGCACATGATCCCTTATTAAAAGTTAGACTGGAACTCCGTGGCTCAGTCGGTTAGCGCTCTGACGTAACGCACTGACCCAGAAGCCTCCCACCAATGTGACCGCTGTGAGTTCAAGTCCAGTTCATGCTGGCTTCCTCTCCAGCTGTACGCAGGAAGGTCTGCCAGCAACCTGCGGATGGTAGGGGTTTTTCCCAGGGCTCTGAAATTTTCTTGAGTACGCATAAAACACCAATCAAATAAATAAATAAATAAGTAAAACTTAAAATTTAATGAACTTATATTATCAGAAATGATGGAATCATCCCTAAGACCTCGACAAATCCAAAAGTAAATCTCGGTACAATAATGACCGCCGCAAAGGCATAAAGGACCGTGAAAGGCCGAGAGCAGATCTAATCATTGCCCTAACAATAATAATTTAAACCAGGTTCGTATATATATGGAGGTATGGCTCGTCGCTTAATAAAGTCCAAGAGACGATCTAGTTCGCGCAACTTCGTTTCAGGCATTACGTCCAAAACACCTAAGAGTAAGGTCTAGAACATGGTTCTGAAACTGAAGGGCAAAAACAATAAAGCAAAATAAATAAGTCCAACATTTAAAAAATAATGATTATATTACAACTTCTCGTGATATTTCAAATAAACTGGCTAAAGCAACATCTCCAGAGAATTATTCTTCCGAATTTCAGTATATTAAAAACCAGAAAGAGAAAGTCGAATTGTCCTTTACTTCTGAGAATTTAGGACACTATAATCGTCCTTTTTCGATAAAAGAGCTTAAGACTTCATTTAAACATCACACGCCACTGCATGCGGCCCAAATAAAGTATATAGCAAATTTCTGTGTCATTTGTCATCAGTGTCACTTGAGACTTAACGGTATTTTTTCAACCGTCATTGACGGAAGCGTGTATTGTCACACTGATCCAAAGAACTACCGTCCCATAGCTCTTACTGGATACGTCTGTAACACTGTAAATCAAATGATAAATGATAGGCTTGTTTAGTTCCTTGAAACGAACAAGCTACAATGAAATAGACAATCTGGTAGATAGATCGACATTAGATCACCTTGTGCGATTCGAAACTTCTATACATAATGGTTTTCGTAATAATGATGTCAACAATTTGCAACCTTGAAAAGCCATACGACACCACATAGAAATAAGGTATTTTAGTAGAGAAATCTCATATGGATTTAACAGCTCGATTCCGTGTGTTAAATCTGAATTTTTATCTGCTCGTCAGTTTAAGGTACGGTTGGGTTCCAGTGTATCCAACTCTCACGAGCTAGAAATGGGTATGCCCCAGGGCAGTATTCTTTCTTCCATGTTGTTCAGCACAGAAATAAATAGCTTGGCCAAGACTGCTACATTGTTTACAGAGGGCTCTTTATATGTTGATGATTTCCTTACATGCTGCCGTGCTAAAATATGAAGAACGTCGAAAGGCAACTGTAGCTTTGTCTCAACAAGATCGAGCAATGGGCAGTTGCCAATGGCTTTACATTTTCTACGCCTAAAACCGTCGGTATGCACTTTTGTTATAAGCGGAAACTTTATTTAGGTCCACATCCTAAATTTTGTGGTGAACCTGCTAAAATCGTTTGAGAATATACATTTTTAGGGGTCATATTTGATAGTATGTTATCTAGTACACCTCATATAAAGATGATTAAAGCCGAATGTACAAAGGCTCTCGATATAATTTAGGTCGTGTCTAGCACCGATTGTGGCTAACGAGCCTTCAATATGCTACCAAGCTTAAGGCACATCCAACAAATCCTGCCTAGGAATGTTTCCAACTCAATATATGTAGACAAATATAGTAAATGTCCTAACTAGATCCCTTCGTCCGGTGTTCCTTTTGGGACCCTAGTGTGGAAACCAACATCAAGCTTGCGGACATAGCTCAGGTTTCTTTTCCGGACTCTCGTCCCTGGCTTCTTTCACAACCTAAATTGATATTTGATCTACGGAAACATAGGAAGAGCAAATACGAAACCTCTTATAATTCAGCAAAGTTTTGCTGAAACTGAGGATAATTATTCGGATTGTAAATTTGTATATACTGACAGACCAAAGAATGGGGACAGCGTTGCGGCGGCGGCTTTCTTAGAACGGCGAGTCACTTCTCTTTGTCTTCAACCCTCATCTTCAATCTTCTCTGCAGTGGTGAGAATTATACTCCTCGCCTTATCATATGTTTCTTCTGGCTATGCAAAGAGGGCTGTGATGTGAAGTGACTCCTTGTCTTGCCTTTTGGCAATTGAGAATAATAAATTTAAAAGCATGAAATATTAACCGTACATAGAAAATTAGCGAAAAGAGGTAAAGATATTATATCCTGTTGAACATCACGTCATATTTTTATCCATGGAAACACAGGGAGGTGAAAGCTGCCATACATAAATCTGTATTTCGGGTGAAAGTCCTCAATACTGACTTCAGGTGAAATATATTTAAATGTATTCGTCCCCGTAAGAGATGAATGGGACCTGTAGGTGCACGTTAAACTACATGATATTCATCCTGTCATTCTTTATAGTTTTTATACTCCTGATGTGTCTCCCAGGGAAGGGGTGGTCTTAACAAAGTGCCGTATTGGGCATTCGCGCCTAACACACAATTTTGTCCTGGATAGGAGCAGTGCTCCCGATTCTGTTGGGTGTGATGCCGAGTATGGTATCAAACATGTCGTGGATGGCCTGCAGACTTTGCTTGTATTTGGTAAAGATTCCACACAGTGGACTCCTTATTCGACTTGTTTGAGAGCGTCTCTGGTGATGCTGTGATTCGTGTTTTGAAAGCTGTTTTTAGCACCTGTTTGTTTCTTTTCCAACCGGTTTTTAAAAATCTGTCTGTTTATGTTCATTTGGGTGTTATGTAGACAACTTTCAACTGCTCCCTGGTTTAAACATGTTCTCGCCACGAAATGGCTGAGATACCTCCGACGTGGCGTTAAGGCATAATCGTTCATTCATTCATTCATTCGCATGGAGGTGAGAAAGACGACAGGGAAAATTCGTCATTGCTACATATGGGCTGGTTTGCAAATATTGGTTATTGCTACATGGGCTGGTTTACAAAATGTCCAACAATGGTGTTGGTCATGTCACACGTGCAACCGGCGGAAGTCTTCTGGGAAGAAGGCGCATGGCCCGAATCTTGGTCGAATGACCAATGGAAGTGGTGAAAGAATTGCTCTAGGTATATTGGGGCAAATGTCTAGAAATGGCAACGGAGATGTCTATATCCTGTTCATATGTGACTATTTTACAAAGTGGGTTAACGCCGTCGCTTTGTGGAGCAAGAAGCAGAGGCTGAGCGTCTTAACTGGGCTTTGCACACTAATCAGGGCAGGCAATTCGAGGGTCATCTTTTCAAGTGAATGTGCAGGGCGCTTGGGATTTACAAGACTCGATCGACAAAGTATCATCCCCAGTCGAATGGAATGATCTAGAAATGTAACCGGACTTTGGCCCAGATCTTTCACGCAACGGTGTACAGTTTTCCAGATGACTGTGATACCTTTGGCATATCGGTCTAAAGATTCGAGAGATTACAGTCCGAACAGATTGAAGCCCGGTGGTTAACTGTTTTCGCAACTGAAGAAGTGGATTGGTCGGCTGCATGTTTACGAAAACATCGGAAAAGTTGTGTAGAAATGTGCAGATTTTTCCTGTCTGAACAAACTGACGCACACTTGTAGCTGTTGCACAAATCTCTGCCTTTGAAAAAATACTTCCGCATGCCGTGGGGGGGGGGGGGATCGAATTTATTATTTACACGTCCCCCACGGAGAGCCTGGAAAAGGCGGCTTGATACACTAGGGTTGGCTATAACCAACGGTGGTCAATTACATTGCACAAGTTGCAGAACTATGAGTTTAAACCTGCGTAGTTTTAAACAGCCTTGGAAGGAGAATATTGTCTCTCACAGCGCAGGGAACTTTTGCTGAATGCCTCGAAGACTGTTACAGCTCTATGGCACGAATAAAACATGCTGCCGCCATGCTGACTGGACAAATCAATTATGTCACGCAAACTGGCATGAAGCTCAGGACGTCGCTCTGAGCATGCATCACACAATGTGTCTATACTTAGCGAACGCTCTAGTGAATTTCGTGACGGATAGTGGATGTGTTTGACTCTAATGCACGTTTGATAGGCTTGGAGACACGGTCGTCCTGGCCAAGTCTGTTTTGGGAATAAGGCGACTCTCTATGTTAACATTCTTCCCTGGACGATTTGCTTCCTGGCAGTACAGTGTCCACATGGGGTAAGTCTTCGGAGGCGAAATCTGTCCTAACTCACCAGTGGTTTACATAATGATCTCCTTGGCTTGGCGTACTTCTGGTAGCGGTGGCCATTGCCTGTGTGGTGAATGCCTGCCGTTGGTCGTAAGCGCTGTCTGAAGAGGTGATGGTAACTGGAGATGTAGGCAGACTCTTAGTTAACAATGAGCCCCAAACTCCCAAAGTAAAGGATATCACGCTGAAAAAGCGTTCTAATCTGAACGATCTTGTCCAGTCGCGTTTGTCCTCGGAAGAGAAAGAGGATCAGCTGCTGACAGAATGGATGGCTCCGCGGGTAGTTCGTTTAAAGTCTGAGCACAAACTATGGGTGAAGAGTCATTTTCACTTGACCCCTTTTCGCGGAGGTAACTGCTGATGCTTCTCTAATGATCGATGGGCTTGTGACAATGGCCACCGCGAGTTGCTGGTGTTTCAAAGATGCAGGAGTTTCAATGCCGCCATTCAACAAATACTATCGAAGGACTGTTGTAGACAGATTTGTAGATTTTCCTTACAGCAAAGTTAGCATCAACTCCTTTGTCTACACCATGAGATGTGACCCATGACCGTTGGAAATCTAGATTTCAGACTGTCATGACTCACATCCGATGGCGTAGACATCTTGTTACTTGGTGAACTGATGACTGCCTTTCATGTGTAGACATGTTCATGCTGAGTTCGATCTAAGTATTACCAGGTTGCTACCTTGTTGATTCGAATTTTCTGCATCTTTTGAACACAGACCAGCCAGAAATAACGGTATGCTTGCTGACGAATTTGGAGTTCGACATTATTGTACGGCTTAGACCAAACACTTGAGCTGCATCCAAAACCAAGGCATGTACATCACACGTCGCCCAGTTACCACTAGTATGACCACGTGATTGTCCAGTGTCCAACAAACACAGACAAACAATAAAACACTGACAATAAAATTGCAAATATGAAAAAAGTTGTTAATTAAGTTAAAGGTTAAATGTAGACCCCCTTACCTCGTGTGTAACACGTGATGTCCGATGCGCAGTGGGCCCGGGCATAAGACAAAGGAGTTGTGATATCACAAGCCAACTCAATATCATTAGGTTTTCATATATGAAGGTTAATATTCGGACATCTGAACTACCGTGACCAGCTGATTGATCGCGATGGCGCCTCCGAAAACCCATCATTGGAGATGTTAGGGCTGAAGTGGAGCATTGGACGTGAGGGTTTCACCAAACCAACGCGCCCTCAGCCACCCGTCCTCCCCCAGCACGGGTCACAATCCACGGCAAACAGGTTGCCCCTTGTACGAGATGTCCAGGGAGGTTGTGAGACTACTCTATTCACCGAAACCACTAGGTTAGTCGCCTCGAACGACAAGCTCGCCTGGAGAGCTGGTACCCTTTTTTTTACACCTTAGACCTCACCTTAGAGCCTTCGCTCATTACAAAGAATTGTAAATTAGTCGTGACCGAGTAGTTATATTGCATGCTTCTGGATCACTGAACCACGCGAAAAATGAATAAGGAGTTTTAACAATACAATACACGTTTTACCTGTAGTAGTTACAATGGCCAGAATAATACCAAAAAACGTCATCATCTTGGTATCTGCAAGGCAAAAGCAAGAGGGATACGTCATTCTGGTTGCATGTACGTTCTATTACACACATAATAATTTCAAGCGATGCTGCTTTGAGGAGTGATTTATTTTGTTTTATTTTTGATTGCCCTTTGACACCGCATTCCATAATATTTCACGTAACCGACAGCCGGACACAGCCCGTTCCAAACTCAAGACAATACACGGGTACCTGGGAGACCCACCCACGTACGAACGGAGAGAAAAGTGGGAATCAATTATTCTTTGGTGTTCTTCGTAGGTCTATGAATTTAGACGCGTCGGCGTTCAAGGTTGCATATAATAGGAGGAAACAGGTTTTGGAAACAGATTTCTACAGGCCGACTTTCGCTTCCCATGTTTACCACTGTGTTTCCATGGATACAAATGTGGCTTGGTATCCAACAAAACATAACATCTTTACCTCTTTCAATTAGTTTCCTGTGTAAGGCTGTAACTTCTACAATTAACAGATTTCTTTAAAATTTATTATTTCCAACAGCGAAAAGACAAGACAACGAGCCAATGTATATCACAACTAGCCAGTAGTATTGCCCAGGTCTCGGCAGAAAAGATTCGAGATGAAGGTGGAAGATGAAGATAAATGTCTCGTTGTTCTAAGACAGTCGCAGCCTCAACCCTGTCCCGATCCTGAACCATCGGTATATATAAATTTCTAATCCGGATAATCAGCGTTAATGTTAGCAAAACTTTGCCGAATTCTCAGAGGTTTTGTATTTCAAGTTTTATATTTGCGTAGATCAAATATCAATTTAGGTTGTGGAAGAACCCAGGGAGGAGACTCCGGAAAGGAGGCCGGGGTTATCTCATCTGGTTTGATGTTGGTGTCCACAATTTGTAACCCAATTACGAAGACAGAATGAAGCAAACTTGCACTTATTACATTTATCTACATATAATGAATTGAAAACACAGTCGTAGGCAGGGTTTGCTGGATGTGCTTTAAGCTTAATGGCATACATAAGGCTCAGTTTTATACGTCTAAGATGTGAGGAATGCTCATTAGCCTCAAAGCACAAGCTTTCTGCTGTTGAAGTTCTTAGAGCATCAAGGTTGACCCTTAAACATTGGTGGTGGATAGGATCAAACATTTTCAGATATAATTTCCTTGAGGAACCGTAAATGATGGATCCATAGTCCATATTAGACCTCGTCAGAGAACGATATTAATTTAATGGAACAGATTGGTCAGCGCCCCAACCGAGGTAAGAGTTTTAGGTGAGCTATTCATTTTAATACATAACACAAAGAATACTGCCCTGGGGTACACGCATTTCTTGCTCATGAGAGTCAGAAAAAGTGGATACCCGTACATTGAAATTACGATCAGATAAAAATTCTGACGTAAACAACAGTAAACGATATTTCATACACATATGTGAAAGATCCTTTAAAATACTATATTTCCATGTGGTGTCGTAGATCTTCTCGAGGTCAAAAAACATCGACACCACATGTTTATCATTAATTAAACCATCACGCATGTTTCGTACCGAGCAAGGTGATCCACAGTGGATCGACGCTGTCGAAAACCACTCTGTATATTAGATAAAAAGTTCTTAGTTCTTAAAAACCAAATCAATCTATCATTCGTTCCATATCCTTACAGGTGCAGCTGAAAAGACCTATAGGGTGGTAATTATTTTCGATCATCATGATGCTTACCCGGTTTAGGGACTGGGTAATACCCGCATCCATCCATGATGCCGAAAAATCATCAGATATCCAAATATCATTAAGAAAATCCAAGACAGTCTCAAGTGGTCCTGATGGTAGATGATTCAGAAAGTAATAATAAACGTTATCACGACCACATGCAATGCTGTATGCCTTTTTAATGCCGGCTTAAGTTCTTAGACAGAAAAAGGACGATTATAATCTAAATTCTTTGAAGAAAAGGGAAATTTAATTTTTTTCCTTCTTGTATTTTATATGTTGAAAGTCACCTGTTTAATGCTCAGAAGAGGACGTCTGAGATACTGTTTCAGCTAGTTTATTGGCTATATCAGGTGGAGAAGTGAATAAAGTATCACCATCTTTTAAATGCTGAGCTTTGGCTTTGTTGTTTTTGCCTTGAAGTTTCTGTACCCATGCCCCAGGCCCCAGACGCATGGGAGAATTTTGACACAATGCCTGAAACAAAGTTTCGCCAACAAGATCGTCTCTTGGACTTCATTAATCGACGAGCCTTCTCTCTAAATATACAAACCTGGTTTACATTATCATTATTAGGGCTGATTAAAATATTACTCAGCCTTTTTACCGTGCATAATGGCTTTGTGGCGGTCATTATCATGTCATGCATTTCAGATTTTCGAAGTCTTAGGTATGGTTCTGTCAGCTGCTGTTAATATAAGTTCGTTGAATTTTAACAAAGGGTCATTTGCAGCAGTGAGATTCTCTGTTATGCCCCCCCCCACAGAACATCTCGAATGCCATCCAATCTACTTTATCGAACTTCCTACTAGCTAAAAATTTTAGAATTAGATGCGAGATACTCTAAGACAATAGAAATATGGTCACTACCACAGAGATCGTCATGCAACTTCCAGGAAAAATTCGGGACAAATGATGGATCCGTGATCGTGAGATCGATAGCAGAATATAAACCATTATCTGGATGTAAATAGGTATTAGAACCATTATTGAAATAACACCGTTCATCTCTAGATAAAAAAATCTTCCAGTATTTTTCCCTGATAATTTGTATTATCACTACCCTATAGGGCATTAAAGATTCCATCAGTATAAAAGAGGTTGGCAGTTTATGTTTTGAATTGATCAAGTGTGAAAAAGTGACAAAGAAGACTGAGGGGAAAGATAAACCAAAGGTAAAGTAATTGTTTCCGATAAAGAAACATGGACCTCCACAGACTGAAGCTCCGTATGGAGGACTAACAGACTATGAATTATATTATTATTTACAAAGAGGAGCCGCCACAAGCTCGCTGATCCTCATTAAATTATGTACTAGAAAGTTTATAGTTTTTCTGCGATTTTGTCTTTGTGTCTCGGTTATTTATGTTTGGATAGGCGATGGCCTTTCTAGGGAGATCTGCTGGTAAAAACTAGGTCTTTGAGGGACGCTCTCATGGGCTTCTTAGGTTTACCGGTTTTATGTTTATCAGGTTTAGGTTTGTCACCCACTGATTACTGTTCAGAATCAACGGGTGGAAAGGACTTGGAGTTATTAATTTTATAAGCCATAACGTGCTCTTCGACATCAATGGGCATAGTCTGAGTTCTTACAGAAACGGAGACTTTCTTAACCACGCTGGCGTAGTGCGACTTTAAATTTATACCTAGAAAGGAGCGGGTCTCCTGGTAGGTGATATTATTCTCAACGTTGGCTGTCTCTCCTTAATATATAGTGGACAATCTGTAGAAGAAACCACGTGTACTCCGTTGCAGTTTGAACATTTAACAGTGTTCATACAATCGAAACCCTCATGACCCTTCTGAACACAAGTAAAGCAGACCAATTCACTCCTGCGTTGATCGAAGAAGAATAATACTCATCACGTATAAATATAGCTAAATTGGCTCTCAGACATCTACACTGTCGTGTAGATGAGCAAATGAGCTTAAACTAAGGGACCTTATTAATAGTGAACATATGTCGTCGATAGTTTTATTTCTCCATTATTTTTCATTGCCAGTCAGAACACTAACCATGATAGGTAGCCACACTTTCACTCCCCCTTTTCACTCGTGCTTTCATATATGTGTTTGCTCTTTGGATATCTTGTAGCTGCCAGCCCATTAATCTTTGAGTTCACTTTCCATCCCCATCAATTTGGCATTACATTCTTCTATTCTAAAGTATCCATGTATATTATTAAGTAGATGATCTATATATAGTGAACATTTTATTTTTGCGGTATCAGAAATCAACTTATTTTTCTCAGTTTGAGTAAAATGTTTATTATTGTGTTTTCGTTTGATAACTCTAGAACTACTGTATCATTATTAATTTTTTATGTAAAGTTACACTCCTGTCTTAAACACCCGTCAAATCTCGGCCAAAACATTTTAACTCTTTCTGGCTAGAAAAATAAATGTTTCCAATGGTTTCTTTATTTTTGTTACACTGTTCATAAACATCATCTGACGATGTTATAAAGATTTAGTGGGACATATTTGGTGTAAAATTTTATACTGAAAATCTCTTCATGTTATATCTCTAGTACTTTCGAAAAGAGATCGGAAAGCATATTTTACACTAGTACCGTTAAGCTGCAACCCATTTACTTAGTATTTGTGTGTCACAATCACACAAAATGTCATAAAAATATCTTACCGCCTTTCTGGTTCAATAGAAAGCGCAACCTGTGGATGGTCGTCGGTTTTCCCGGGCTTTGCCAGGTTTCCTCTCTCACCATTATGCCGACAGCCGTCGTATAATTGAAATATTCTTGAGTACGCTGTAAATCACCAATCAAATAAATCAATAAATCAATAGAAAGCTGTAGTAGACTGGATAGACGTGAAAAAGCACGTCTGCATTTAGTTTTATATTTATGTTCTTTGGTATATTGTTAACTAGTTATTGTAATCTGAAAAGAAAATACCTTTCATTCCAAACTTATTTTTAACGTCTTTTAAAACGTGCAGAAACCAATAACATTTACAATGCCCCAAATACATATTATCTAATTTTTATACCAATTTTGAATGTAGTACGATGGGCTTTTAAAATGTGAGTTGTTCTGTAAGTGTTCATCTAATGTTTCTCGGTGTTTGATTTTGATTTTCCTCCGAGGCGTCCCTGGGTGTGAAACGAATAGCACCCCAGCCCTCTAGGTAAGCTTGTCATAAGAATGTATTGGATGTGATGCCCAATAAGGTATGAAATATGTACGGGTTGATTGTGTATGCTGCCCATATTGGGCAAAAGATTTTATACAGCCTACTCCATATTTGAATCATTCGACAGCGTTCTTGGTGACGTTGTCATAAACTTTTTAAAAAATCATTATGACTTTGGCAATATCTCAGCCATATTCTGGAGAGAACACGCTTAAACCTTCATGTCTAACACGGTTTTCGAGATTTAACTGACGTTTGTGTTGATTTACCGTGTTTTAAAAAAAATGTTCGTCTAGTTTAGAGGGTGAGGCAGGGTTTGTATTTTCTCCCGTGTGGTCCCCGGGAGTGAAAGTAATAGGACTCCGGTTCTCTATGCAAGCTTGTCGTATGAGGCGACTAAACTAGGGCTCACCCGTATGATACCGGTGAATAGAATAGTTTCACAACGCTGTTGTGGATACAAAAAAAAAACAAGATACCACTGGATATAGATTCGGGAAAAAATTATTACCCATCCTTTCTAGTGATATCAAGTAAAACGCGAAAATGAAGTGAAAATGAAAATAAATCCCTCTCTATTAGAAAAAATTACACAAGTTTAAAAAAACAAGTCTGGTAAAATTCTGATAAAATCTTTCAGAAGGCAGCAGTATAATTAACTGAAAATTCAAAATATTGCGGAACAGGCTGTTTCTGTTACCCTACATAATACCTTAAGCCGCTCTCAAGACATTATCCGTGACAGAACAAGAAATAACATAGGAACTGAAAGACCACGGCGTAGTAAACGTAAAACGTTTTGTAATTAAGAGAGACGGTAACCTTGTAAAAACAAATACATATCTCGTCACATTTAATAAACCATCTCTTCCAACATCGATATTTATTGGGCCGTATATGTATATATTTTTTATTGGGGTTTTACACCATACTCAAGAATATTTCACTTATGCGTCGGCGGCCAGCGTTATGGTGGGAGGAAACCGGACAGATCCCGTGAGAAACCGACGATCATTCGCGAGTTCCTAGCAGGCCTTCGCACCTACGGCCGGAGAGGAAGGCATCATGAGGTAATCTTCAACTTGGGTTTTATAGTGTGTGGGTGGAATTAGTTATGTCTAACCCGACTCGGTGTTTCTCCTACCAGAGATTTGGCCATGGCAAGCTTCAATGCCGTAGTAAAATGGTTTGTTTTAGATGTGCGGAAGCGGGTCACGAGGGCTTCGAGTGCGCAAACTCGATAAAATGTTTGAATTGCAGCGGAGCAGACCAGGTGACCTCGTCCAAGCACTCTCCTGTCCTTAGGAAAGAAAAACAAAAAATAACACCTAAACGCAAAAATAACATATCGTATCAAGAAACGAAACGTCTGGTCACTCGCAGCGGATGGCCTTACTAAATCTACATATGCCAATGTTGTGAAGAAACCCTAAATTTCGGTACGGCTTCAACATCATTCACTTGGCCAAATGGTATAGAGCAGCCACAGAAACTAGTCATAAAACTCTTGGGTGACACGGCCAGTTCATTGTCAAAAACCGACATAAATCTGATCGAAAAACTTGCTACTTTACCTGATTCTCCTGCTGTTTCTTTATCTGACCACACACCATGTGCGAATGAATCTAAATCCTATAAATCCGTTGAATCTTTACAAAATGCAGCGGGATGATAAATATAATTCTGGTAAAGATCATAAAATAGATAAACTTAGTGGGCCCGCAGTGCGTCACTCTAAGGCTACTAGGGACTGTATCCAAACTTATGAGAAGTTTGGATCGTTGGAGGAAATTGATCCTTCAACATCAGGTGCAGGTGATCAGGTAGATCACCCCCAAAAGGGTCGTCCCCAGTTCAAACATAAATCCCCGATACGCCCAATCCCCCCCCCCCCCATAATGTTCCTTTTAACCAAAATTATACAGTGGAATTGACGAGGCCTTAAGGTAAATTTTATTGAAATAACACAGCTATCTCAATCGTTAAATCCAAGTGCCTTTGTCTTCAGGAAACCCACCTGAAGACATCTGAAAATGATAAAATATCACTTAAAAATTATACACCTTTTAGCACTTATTCTAACGAGGAAGAGCGAGCTTGTGGCGGCTCCTCTATCTTCGTGAATAATAACATAATTCAAAGCCCTGTTGCTCTGGACACTGAGCTTTACGCTGTGGCCATGCGTGTTTCTTTGCCGGAAGCACTTACTTTGTCTTCGTTGTATCTTCCTCTTCATTATAATTTGTCTGTCTCTGAATTAGATAATTTTAAAGACCAACTGCCAGTCTCTCTCATAATTATGGGAGATTTTATTACTTATATCCTCCTATGGAGCAGTAATAATATAAATAATAACGGCAAAACATTGGAAGAATTTTTATCGAAAAATGAACTGTGTTCTAATGCATATTTACATCCAGGTAATGGTTCATGTTCTGTTGTCGATCTCACTGTCAGGGATCCATCACTTCTCCCTGATTTTTCTTGGAAGGTGCATGGCGACCTGTGGGATAGTGATCATTTTCCTATTAGCCTTGAACATCTCATTTCTGATTCCTTAGGACGTGTAGGCAGGCGGAAATTCGATAAAGCAGACTGGTTGAGATGTTCTGTGAGGTTGACATCACTCCAGGGGATATCAATGCTGTAGATGCTCCTTTGTTAGAATTTAATGAACTTATATTAACAGCAGCCGATAGCACCATCCCTGAGACCTCGAAAAATCCAAAATCCAGAAGTAATCCCTGGTGTCATAGTGATAGCCATGACGGTATTAAGGATCGTACAAAGGCCGAGTGAAATTTTAATCATTGTCCTGTTAATAATAATTTAAACCAGGTTCGAATATTTAGAACTAAGACTCGTCGATTAATTGAGCCAAGAGACGATCCTGTTGTCAGAACTTTGTTTCGGGTGTTACGTCAAAAACAGCCATCTGTAAGGTCTGGAACATGGTTCAGAAGCTTAAATACAAACGCACTTAAAGTTCTGCAATAAGGTCAAAGCTCCGCATCGAAAACATGGTGATACCGCATTAACATCTCCATCTGATAAAGACAATAAACTAGCTGACACAATTACTCATGAAAAAACAAAAGAAGAAAATCACATTGACTTTTTCTTCTAAGTATTTACAAGATTATAATCGACCTTTTCCATTGATGAGATTAAAAGTTCACTAGAAAAGGCACACAATACTACTTGCCGCCCAGATAATATATATTATAAGCTTCTGAATCATTTCCCATCCGAGCTACTGGGGACTTTCTTGCACTTACTTAATGATATTTGGATAACTGGTGATTTTCCGCCGTCCTGGAGGGAGGCGTGTATTATCTCTGTCCCTGAACCGGGAAAGGACCATACTGATCCAAATGATATCCGTCGCACAGCTCTTACTAGCTACGTCTGTAAGACTATTTAACGGATGATTAACTATTGACCTGCTTGGTTTGTTGACCAACAAGCCTTTATCTAATATAAAATTATTTTTCGGCAAGGTCGATGTACTTTAGATCAGAATTTTCGATTTAAAAGTTTTGTTCGAGATGGTTTTAGTAATAATGAACATGTGGTGTCGATATTTTTCAACCTCAAAAAGGCCTACGATACCACATGGAAATGTGGTGTTGTAAAAGAACCTTTCGGATATGGGATGAAAGGGTCGCTTACCTCTATTTATATTTCAGTTCTTATTTGATCACTTTAAAATACAGGTCGGGGGATGGGTGTGCCCCAGTGAAGTATTCTCTCACCAACGCCAAAAATTAATAGCTTGGATAAAACATTAACATTTGGCACAGACGTTTCTTTATATGTAGATGATTCCCTTATAGGCTATCTTCCTGAAAATATGACTAACATCGAGCAGCAACTGCAGTTTTTTCTCAGTACGATGGAGAAATAGGCAGTTGCAAATCCTTTTAGATAGTCAGGGTTGCGGCTGCGGCTGTCTTACAACAGCTGATCACCCCTCTTCGTCTTCGATCCTCATCTTCAGTCTTCTCTGCCGATGACAGAGCTGTCCACCTGGCCCTATCATATGTTTCCTCTGGGTTTGCCCAGAGGGTATTGATATGTAGTGATTTGTTGTCCTGCCTTTTCTTAATAGGAAATAATAAATATAAAAATCAGACAATATTAGAAATATTAGCCATCCATAGAAGGTTAATTAAAAGAGGAAAAGACATTGTATTCTGTTGGATACCAAGTGACATTGGTATCCACGGAAACACAATGGTAGACAGGGAAGCGAAAGCTGCCCTGTATGGACCTGCATTTCGGGTTAAAATCCCGTGTACTGATCTCAAATCTGATATTCTTAAATATATTCTTCTCCTTTGGCAGGGTGAATGGGACTTGCAGGTTCATAACCTACTGCTTGCTGTTAATCCTGTCGTTGACTGTAATTCTTATACTCTTGGTATGTCTAGTAGACCAAGTGGTTTTGACGAGGTATAGTGTTGGGCATTCTCGTCTAACACAATTTTATCTTGGATGGGAGCAGTGCTCCAGAGTGTTTTGGATGTGATGCCCAATTGTGTGGACTTTGCCCATGTCCGGGAAAGGTTCTACAAAGTCGACTCTACATGAAATTTGTTTGACACAGTTGCTGGTGATCATAAAATTTTCGAAGGCCGTTGGCCTATATCGTAGGAGGATATAATACATATAAAGTATATGCAGTGTATATCATCTATGTGTGTATAATGTATATAACGCATATTGGTTGAGTTTATAATATAAAAATAGTGGTTTTCGACTTGTACGCAACGGTTAGTTTTTTTAACTGGTTTATAAACTGTTCGTCTGCTTTATTTTGATTTTTGAGTGTTCATCACATCACGTCGAAACTTGTCTGCTTCCTAGTTTCAATATGTTCTCGCCACAACATGACGAATAATATTACGAATAATCATTCATTCATTCTTTTCTTACTACGAATAAGTCTAATCTAAACTTGTTGTCTGGGTGTTCTGCGCCTCCATATAAATTTCCGCTCATTTTCATGGTTTACTCTCCATACATCTGTAACAGATTGAGGATTTACTCACACTAGGATTTCTGCAGCCATAGTCCAGCTCTCTACCAACTGGGCTGCCCCTGTCACACAGCGACCTAATGACATTTAATATCTGCCTTGCGTGCTCTATGATTAGTTACACGCAAATTACTTTTAGTGTCCTTGTTTTGATCCATAACTAAATTGCAGTCTCCACAAATGATGGCGGATGAACTTCCTATCTTCCTATTTACTTTCTTATTCAAAGGGCATGTCTGTGCAAGGTCCATATAGTTACACAGGGTTGCAGGTTTCCTATGTATCAATAGGTCCACTATGATATAATTGTCATCTGGGTAGAGACCCACGTTTTTCCCTTTCTAATAAAAGTTTTGATTGAACACTATAATATTACCTCTAGATTGTGTGTTAAAATGGCTTACTCAAACACGGTATTCACATTCCTTGTCAAGAATTTCGTTGTAAGTTGACTTTACAGGTGAGTTTACAGGTAACTCCTGTAAACAGATGACTGAAAGTTTCTTGTTTTTGAAATAATGAAACACATCACGTCTTTCTCCCGCCTGCAAGTCCTCGAGAGTTCATTGAAACTATTTTCAATGTTTCAGCCATTTTTCACGATGTAGAATGTTAAAAAGGTTACATATTCATCATATACATTTTGTTCCTCCTTTTATATAAATTAAGTTTGTCGAAATCTCATTACTTTTTCAGTAACATGGTTGTCATACAGCGCTTTTGAGTTTCTCTTTGTTCTGCCTAAACCACACATTTACACTTTCATTCATTTATCCTTTAGTTCTCCTGCAATTAAACTGACAGTGGAATTCAATGAAAATCTATATGTCATTTAAGGGTAATTTCTTGTGGGCAGTCACGTAGGTTAAACTTGGCTGTCACAGATATCCTCATATTGCTATCTATCAACCGTTTTTCAGCCATTGCACAACAGAAGGTCATATTTGCATACATGCTAATTCACTATAAAATCAATTCCTTTGGTGAAATTATCTTCCACCAAAGAAAAAAGAAATTAACAATTAAACATGGTCAACTTTCGGGTCACGGTATCTCACAGAATGAAAGCGTTAAAACTCTGCTGACACCGTTAACGTATGCTTCATATAGTACCTTGTGAAAACTTATGCCGTTTTATGACGGCAACACACAACGTCAGGCGTGACACTAGTACAAAAAGTGGGTAGTTTTTGCAAATGCCGACAATTGGTTTTGACCAATCAAACACCAGAGAAAAAAGTGTTGCCTGGAGATATATAATAACTGTCCCCGAGTATCGGTGAGACAGTGTTGTTTTTATCTTAGTAAGCCAAACTTTTGAAGCGCGTTGACCGCGCTGTTTTTCAAGTTGCGTCTCCAAGGCGGAGGAAAATATCACTTGCCAGAAGATCGGCATTAAGTATTAAAGAAATAACAGATTCGGTCAAATGGCTCTATGATTGTGTTCAGTGTGAGAAAACATTTATGAAACCAATATTTTTGGCGCCGGATGTATGAGGCAGTTTCATTGTTTGACTTGTCAACGCTGTGCAGTGAATTAAAACAGGAACAAAGTCTTTTTATTAGAAATCAACAAACGCCCAGGACTCTTGAAAGTAAAATTACTATTGGTTTATAAATATTGATGAATTGCCTCCAATTGTCGTTTGGGATATTATTTTAAAATTTCTGTCGTGTGAGAAATTCAAAAAGATTAACAGTTCTGTAGCATGAAGTTTAGTCGACACGGGGGGGTTACCCAGGGTGGAAATTATCTACCGGTGGAAGTACAATTTCGCAACCAAATGGGTCAATGTTGCTTTTGGGACTTACTGAAGGGAACAGTGACAAGGAAGTAGTCTGGACCGGCCATTTGTAGTTTTTTTTCAGATTGCTTAAGGAGTTGTCCAACTTTCAGGCTATGGATATATGTCACTTCTGTTTCTCACTGATACTTCAAATTACATGTTATAAAGCGCTGAAGACATTTTTGCCACTTTTCAGTGAGTTACCGTGACCCAAAAGTTGACCATGTTGAATTGTTCATTTCTCTTTTCCAGTGGTAGATGACTTCATCAAACGAATTGATTTAACTTCCGTGTATAGCGCATTAACATTTGTGCAAATATGAGCGTCAGTCGTACAATGATTGATGAACTGTTGATTAATACAGGAGTATCCATGTTTAGCCAACAAGGCTGCCACAACAAATGAGCCTTAATGGGGATGTTTCAGGTTTAAACTATGTACAAAGCAGCACAAATAGGGCAAAGGAAATCTAATTACAAAACTTGTCTTCATTATATCATCACAAAGGTAGTGGGTAAAACGTGTTGAAATCTTTTTCCAAATATACCGCTTAGGTATAGACTACAGACCCGACCTCCCCCACTTATTTTTCTACGTCTGAAAACCAAGTCAGCATTACAGTTTAGAGACGATGCCTTTACGAGATGCAAATCACTTACAGTTGTAATAGAGCACTATCACATTACATATTCAGTTTTAACTGCGTAACTCGTTTCTCGGTTAAATAAATTATTCCTTGGTGTTCTCACAGTTGGCCACAGATGCTCCACGTGTTGAGTTACGTGACCGAGGGGATCGTGGTGTATGGAACGACATAACCAGGTTATCAAGAAAGGAAGTCGATCTCATCTGTTTTATGTGGTCGTTAAAGTTGTTTGCAAAGCTTTTTTCCGTCACGTGACCAAGCATCATTGAATGACCTGATAAAAGTTTCAATAGATTTTGATTTTTCAGCGTCAAGTCTTCTTTTATAACTATACTGGGTCCCTTTAAAGCCCTTCTAACCTTTATACCATCAGTTTTATGTCGTCGAGATATGAATTTGACTATGACTCCTCTTAGCTATGAACCTATGTCCGGCCTAGCAGGGCCCAGTCTGTGTGGCATACGTATATTCCTAGATGTTAATAATAACTGAAGTTTCGAGTCAAGAATTTCAGCAACTTTACGTAAAAACTGGTCAATTGTCTCAGAGCTTCTGTCCCGCCCTACCGCATAAATTCGCATCCTTTGTTTTCGGGTGTATGACTCCATGTCATTGTGTCTATCTTCAATATCCGATGAAAAACTTTCGATCCTGTATTCCTAATTTTTCTTGTAACGTCTCACGTGTGACAATTGAGTCCAGTTTAGTCATTATAAGCTGTAGCTGATTCAGGATTTGTACCTCACTTGATGACTCTTTTACCTCCCAGTCTACGTGCTGCTGGTGCTTGATCCAATCAGCTTTGTGCAGATAATTCAAGTTTAGATAGTCATACACTGAGTCAGTTTTAAAACCCTCTTAAATATCAGTAGAACAAAAACTAAAAGCTTGGATTTATTTTTCAATTAGGTACTGAGCTTCGTCAAAGTCATAGTGTAGCAGTAAAATCCGCGCGAATCCAATACTCCAGTGGGGATACTGGTTTGACTACAGATGCAGTCCGTGGTGTTGCGTGGTAGCCCTATGCAAAAGTCATTTATTTCTCACTGATACCTCAAATTACATGTTATAAAGCACTGAAGACATTTTTGTCACTTTTCAGTGAGTTACCATGACCCAAAAGTTGACCATGTTGAATTGTTCATTTCTCTTTTCCAGTGGTAGACCCCCGTGGGGTTCCCGGGAGTGAAAAGAAATGGCCCCAGTTCTCTAGGCAAGATTGTCGTGCAAGGAGGCTAACCTAGGGCTCTCCCGTGTCGTTTCGGTGAATAGAGTAGTTCCACAGCCTCTCCCGGGCTTGTCGTACAAGGCTACTAAAAGGGGCAACCTGTTTGCCGTGGGGGAGGACGGGATCCTGGAAGAGGGCGGGTTGATCTTGCGAGATCGTCACGCCCAATACTCCACTTCGGCCCTTACTTCTCCAAGTAAGCCTTGTCTCTGCGTGATTCCAAAGTTTCTCCATATCAACACTCTTTAGAGAACAAATGATTTTTCTTATTTTTCGTTCGTGGGATTACGTTTGAGGCGGTTGCTCATGCGTCTATGAAGCAGTTCGTGTTTGATGTGCTACCTCCTTCAATGGGTGAGGGATGGAGGACCTCGAATGGGGAATGGGGTGTGCATATTAAGGCCATCTATTTGAGTTCATGTGGAATCTTTGGTGTCTTTCCTCCTGGGTATCCCCAGATTCAGGCATCGCCCTTGTTGGCACTCCGTGGTGGGTGGAGAACACGTGGGGTGATTTCCTACTTATTTATTATGACTTCCCTAAACCTTTTACAAAATGTCTCTAATATTCGATTGTCCTCTCAGCCAATTAAAGGTGCTGATGAAAAGAGGAAACTGGAGGTTTTGTCAGACTCACTTGACAATGGACAGGAAAGTTGGTAGGCTTTTGATTTTCTCTCAACAAAGAGTGAACAAAAGCCGGCCTGTAAAATTCATCCTTTTCTCTTGAAAAGGTGCAGCAGGCACTTTAAAAAATGTTAAAAAACTACGATCCGGAGACATTCTCATCGAATGTTTCCGGAAACAACAATAGAAAAATTTATTATCATTAAATAAAATTTCCGATATATCTGTTTTTACATCCCCTCACAATACCCTGAGCAGTTGTCAGGGAATAATACGTGACAGGGATGGGGATATTTTCAACCTCTCTGAAGAAGAAATCTGTACGGAATTAAAAGCACAGGATGTCAGAGTGAAACGTTTCACAACAAAAAAGCTGGCAACATTCTCAAATTAAACACATACCTGTTGACCTTTAATAGCACCTCTCTACCATCATATATATACATTCTCCCGTATAGGGTTAATGTGGATTTATATATACCTAACCCAACACGATCTTTCACTTGCCAAAAATTTGGTCACGGCAAAGGCCAATGTAAAAATAAACTGGTTTGTTTCCGTTGCGGCAGTGAAGCTCACGATGATTTTTACTGCAGCAGCACAGCTAAGTGGAGCAATTGCGGCGGAGATCACATATCCTCCTCTAAGGATTCTCCTTTCTTCATTAAAGAAAGGCAAATAATCAATTTAAAAACTAAAAACAACATTTCCTACCAAGAGGTCACCAAATTGGCCTCCCTTTCTAATATTTCACCACAGACTTTGTTTGCCAATGTAGTCAAGCGAGCTACATCTGTTGCAACTCAAACTTCCTTGACTTGGCCCGTTGGAAACGACAAATCTAGTTCAATCTCTTTGGAACCTTCGGCTCAACCTGTCGGGAACACTTGTTCAACCCAGATCACCTCAGTACAACAAATAAAACCAGTAAACAATGCCGAAAAAAAACTGATAGACATGAATCTTAGTCCTCTAAAAATAATAATGACAAAAACAAATCCAAAAACAAACTTCAAAGTAATAATATTAAAACCAGTGAACCGAGTGGCCCTACAGAACGTCCGTCTAAGGCCACTCGAGATCCTGTTCAAACATTTGACAGGTTTGGATCACTGGGGGACGTTGTCCCTTCAACATCAGATGCGGATGTGATGGATACATCACCCGCACCAGGGAGATCGTCCAGCCGATCTCCAAGGAAGGGTCGTCCTCGGTCCAGACATAAAGAGAAATCTCCTATACGCTTCCCTCCGTAATGTCTACACACGACAAAATTATACTATGGAATTGTCGACGTCTTAAGTTTAATTTTATTGAAATAACACAGCTGGTCCAACCATTAAATCCTATTGCCCTTTGTCTTCAGGAAACTCACCTGAAGACATCTGACAAAGATAAAATAACTCTCAAAAATTATTCACTTTATAGTACATTTTGTCACAATGAAGAGCGAACTGCAGGCGGGCTCCTCTATCTCCATAAATAACAACATTATCCACAGTCCTGTTCCTCTGAATACAGAGCTTCAGGCTGTGACCGTTCATGTTTCATTGTTTAAGACAGTCACATTGTGTTCGGTTTATATTCCTCCGAACACTTCTTTGTCAGCTTTCCAGTTGCATAATTTGAAAGAACAATTACCTACACCGTTTTTAATATTGGGCGACTTTGATTCCCATAACCCCTTATGTTGAAGTAACAACATAAATAATAAGGGCAAGGTAGTAGAAGATTTTTTAACATAGGAGGAACTTTACATCCTGGTAATGGCGTTTATTCTGCTATCGATCTCACTATCACCGATCCATCATTTCTCCCGGATTTTTCTTGGAGAGTGCATGAGGATCTTTGTGGTAGTGACCATTTTCCTATTATCCTAGAGCATCTCACTTCTGATTCTTTAGAACGTGTAGTTAGGTGGAAGTTCGATAAAGCAGATTGGATGGCATTTGAGACGTCCTGTGAGGCTGATATCACTCCAGAGACTCGCAATGCAGCAGATGATCCTATATTAAAATTCAATGAGCTTATTTTACGAGCTGCAGAGAGAACTTCCCCTAGGGCCTCGACGAGTCCAAAATCCAAAAGTTAACCCTGGTATGACAATGACTGTCGTAAAGCCATATAGGACCGTAAAAAAGCTGAACGTACATTCAATCATTGTCCTACGGATAATAATTTAAACCAGGTTCGTATTCTTAGAGCTAAAACTCGTCGATTACTTAAGTCCAAGAGACAATCTTGTTCGTGGAACTTCATTTCAGGTATTACGTCAAAAACAGCCATGCGTAAGGTCTGGAATATGGTTCAGAAACTTAAGGGCAAAAATAATAAAGCAAAAGTCCAGCACTTGAACGATGGAGATAATATACCAACTTCTGCATCCGATATAAGTAATAAATTAGCTGATACCATTTCTAAAAAATCTTCTACTGAGAATTATATTTCAGATTTTCAGCATATCAAAAAGGAGAAGGAGAAAATAAATTGTCTTTTTCTTCTAAAAATTTAGAAGATTATAATCATCCTTTTAATATGAATGAGCTAAAAACTGCATTGAGAAAGGCACATGATACTGCATCTGGTCCAGACAACGTATATTATAAGTTTCTGAACCATTTACCACCTGAACCACTTGAGACTCTCTTAGATTTACTAAATGATATTTGGTAATTTTCCACCCTCATGGAGGGAGGCATGTATTATCCCGGTTCCCAAATCGGGTAAGGATCATACTGATCCAAATAACTACCGTCCCATAGCTCTTACCAGTTGTGTCTGTCAGACTATGGAACGGATGATAAATGATAGACTTGTTTGGTTTCTTGAAACCGGCAAGTTACTATTTGATATCCAATGTGGTTTTCGTCAAGGTAGATCCACTATGGATCACCTTGAAAGTTTTATTCGCGATGATTTTATTAATAATGAACATGTGGTGTCTATATTTTTTGACCTTGAAAAGGCCTACGACACTACATGGAAATATGGTATTTTAAAAAACCTCGCGGATATGGGCCTCAAAGGCCGATTACCAATATTTATATCAAAATTTTTATCTGATAGTCAGTTTAAGGTACGGCTGGGGACCACTCTTTCTGACTCTTATGAGTAAGAGATGAGTGTGCCCCAGGGCAGTATCCTTTCACCAACACTGCTCAACATAAAAAATTAACAGCTTGGCTCAAACATTAAAAAACGGTACTGAGGGTTCTTTATATGTAGATGATTTCCTGATATGCTACCGTGCTAAAGTATGAATAACATCGAGTGGCAACTGCAGCTTTGCCTGAACAAAATCGAGAAATGGGCAGTTTCCAATGGTTTTAGATTTTCTACGTCTAAAACCGTCAGTATGCATTTCTGTAATAAACGCAAACTTCATCTAGACCCTGAGCTTAAATTTTGTGGTGAACCAGTGAAGATTGTTGGGGAAAATAAATTTTTAGGGGTTATATTGGATGGTAAATTATCTTTTAAACCTCACATAAAAACGCTTGAAGCTAAATGTACAGAGGCTCTCGATATAATTAAGGTCGTGTCTATCACAGATTGGGGTGCTGACCGATCTGTTTTACTTAATCTATATCGTTCTCTAGTGAGGTCTAAATTGGACTATAGGTACATCATTTACGATTCCGCTAGGAAATCATATCTTAAAATGTTGGATCCGGTCCATCAACAAGGTCTGAGGCTCAGTCGTGGCCCCTTTAGAACCTCACCAGTAGAGAGTATGTACGTGGAAGGCAATGAGCCTGCTTTATATAACCGACGTATTAAGCTGAGCATTCAATATGCAACAAACCTTAAAGCTCACCCAACAAACCCTGCATACGGCTGTGTTTTCAATCCATCATATGTAGACAAATATACTAAATGTCCTAACAAGATCCCTCCGTTCGGTCTTCGTATACGGGACCATGTTGTGGAATCTAACATCAAGCTACAGGAGACAGCTCCAGTGTAGCTTCTTCCACAACCTAAACTAATATTTGATCTACGTCAACATAATAAATCGAGTACAAATCCTCTTATAATTCAGCAAGCTTTTGCTGAAATTAAGGCTAATTATCCAAATTATAAATTTATATACACTGGCGGGTCGAAGGACGGGGAGAAGGTTGCGGCTGCGGCTGTCTTAGAACAGCGGGTCTCTTCTCTTCGTCTTCCGTCTTCATCTTCTATCTTTTCTGCAGAAGCCAGGGCTATACTCCTGGTTTTATCATATGTTTCCTCTGGGCTTGCCCAGAGGGCAATGATATGCAGTGACTCGCTCTCCTGCCTTTTGGACATACAGAATAATAAGTTTAAAAACCCGCTCATTCTTGAAATTTTGGTCTTACATAGAAAATTGATTAAAAGAGGCAAAGATATTATATTCTGTTGGATACCAAGTCATATTGGTGTCCATGGAAACACAGTGGACCGGGAGGCAAGGTCTGCCCTAATAAATCCATATCAAAAGTTAAAATCCCGTATATTGACTTTCATATTCTTAACATTTAACATTCTTAAATATATTCGTCGCCTTTGGCAGGATGAATGGGACTTGCAGATGCGTAATAAACTGTACGCTTTTCACCCCGTCTTTGGACATAATTATCATACACTGGCTATGTCTCGTAGAGGCCAAGTAGTTTTAACAAGATGTCGTGTTGGGCATTCTCGTCTGACACACAGTTTTATCCTGGATAGGAGCAGGCTCGTGTTTCCACCTTGTTCTCGCCACGATATTCCTGAGATATTGCCGATGTGGCGTTAAGCCATAATCATTCATTGATTCATTCTAGTGGCAGATGACTGTTCAATGTAGGATTTGCCCTTCTAATAGCCAGAGTTCCCTTAAATAACCGCGTGTTCACATGACAGACTTTGTCTAACATTTCACAATTGCTGACAATTGTGTGAAGTAAGCCATCTGATCTGTCAGGTTGATTCATTAGGTCTCGGTAATCTTGGAATAGTTCACAATTATATATGTGATCGATTATAGCACTATTGCCTGCAGCGTGTTTTTTTAAGTGGCTGAGTAAGGACCTCTCCGTTTCACCAATATACAAGTTTTTCAAACAGGGTGTGTAACTTGATACACAGCTTCGAATTCATGAAAGAGAGGAATAGAATCTTTGAAATTAAGAATGACGTTACACCTGAAAGTTCTCTATACATCATTAACTTTGGCTGGTGGGTATAGTAACTTATTAATTTTATTTACACATCTTCATACAATTTGTTCACAACGTACTGTTTCAACAGATAGATGAGGACTGTGGGGTCCATTGTTAGCTGACATTATCGTGTCCACATTAGAAGAAGTTATAGACCAATTATGTGAGAAAGGAATAATCAAAGCTTACATGCGCTAAGTTCATGACACTATTCTCTTAGCAAAACCCCGAGATTTCTGCCTCATTTGGAACATCTAGCATTCCTTTCCTATACATATAAAATTTAGTCATGAAGTATTCGGTGATAATAAAGACGTTCACTTCCTGGACATCAACATAGCAAAAATGGCACATCTTTTTTTTGAAATTCTACCCATACGGGACCATTCACACATTCTTATAGTTTTGAGCCCTAGCGTACCCAAATATCCTGGATCCGTTCACCTCTTACAAGGGCCAAGAAATATCGAAACACTTCTGCCATTTTGAAAGACGAGATTAAAACCATAAAAACATTTTTGAGCTGAACCGTTTCAGAAAAGATACAGCAGATAAATTAATTTCTGCTCTGAGTCCGAAAGGAACTAGCATTGTTGACAAAAACGCGGACACGGAATAGTCATAAATCTGGCTGTTCCTATCCTTCGTCGGCAGACCTGGTGAACAAATTGTAGGTAGATGTATAAATAAAATTAATAGATCCTATATCTTTCTCTTATAATTGCAAAATTGTGCATCAATTTACAAGCCCTTGTTGAAAAACTTGTATATTGATGAAACGGAGATGTGCTTATTCGGCCACTTAGAGCAACACGCTGCAAGCAATAGGGCTACACTCGATCACATGTATAATTGTGAGCTATTTCAACATTACCGAGATCTACTGAACCTACTTGACCGATCAGATGGCTTGCCGAACAAAGACATGGTTCACACAATAGTCAGCAATTGTAAAATCATAGGCAAATGCTACTTAAAGAAGCCCTGGTTATCAGAAAGGCAAATCCCACACTGAACACTGGTCTGAAATCCTCTCGGGAACTAGCATTGTTTAGACGAAGAAAGCTCTCTTCACCCTACTGGTCCATGGAAATACTCCCTCACAAGAATGCAAACTGTTGTTTGACAGCACACTCTTTTACTCAGCTCACCTTTTCCCATTTACTGATTGATCAATCACAGCACTGTGTATATAGGTACTTGTGAACGCAATACTTCCTGTTGTAGAACCATTCCTGATGGTGTCATAAATGAAGTGTCGAAATATTGAACCACGATGTTATTAACAAATATTTTCGGAGTAACTGTTTTCCTTCAGTCCCCGTCGTACATGGAAAGGTCTGCCAGCAACCTGCGGATGGTCATGGGTTTCCTCCGGGCTCTGCACTTTTTGTCGCCAACATAATGCTGGCGGCCGTCGTATAAGTGAAATATGCTAGAGTACGGCATAAAATATCAATCAAATAAATAAATAGATCCTATATTACGCTAAAATATTCAATGGATCCTCTCGTTTTAGATACACCTAGGAATATAAGAAATCAAATTTACACAAAGAACCTAATTAAACAGTCCCCTGTTTTTCACTGTGGCCAAGGGTTCAGGTTGTCATTCATTCACACGGCGGATACACCCGATATTGACGGAAAATGCTTTAGGAGATACCAAATGACGTTTTTATTGAGCATGTCCAACTACTTCAACAGTGCTCACTCCAGAACCATACTTGTAAAGTCATTGTTTCACAGCAAGGGCAGTGATGATAAAAAAGCATGGGTGTTATCATTCAAGTGCATGGAATCCAATCCAATTGTCGTTTTTCATTAACAAAAGGGTCACACGTTTCACAACCAATTACATTTTATACTCTTTTGATGCAGAAGAGCATTTTTGTACACAAAATCGCCACTGTGAAAACCATGGGGGTGTGCTTAAGTTCTTTGTGTATAGATTCATGATGTGCTCACGGTTACATGCCTCACTGCTGCATATACGTCATATGTATGCGTTTGATCGGAGCCCAAAAGCCATGTTGACTGTCCCCTCTCTTCCCTTTCGTGTCGTCGAGAATTTTCGACTTAGAAAAAACTTATGACACCACATGGAAATATAATATTTTAAGAGCCCTTTCAGGTCTAATCTAATCGTCACTTTAAGGCATGAGTGGGGTCCAATCTTTCGAACTTTTTTCGACCCCATGCAGCATTTTATACATTGCTCAGCATAAATATTTACAGCTTATTCAATACATTAACATCTGACTCAGAGGGTTTTAATTTACTGGTAATTTTCTTACATATTTTGGTGCTAAAATATGAAAAACTTCGACTGGCAGCTGCAGCCCTTGTCCAAATAAAACCGACAAATGGGCTCGCAGAAACAGTTTTAGATTTTCTACACGTAAAGCCTTTGGGATGTATTTAAAGAAAACGGAAACTACATTTAGACCCAAAGTTTAAATTTTATGGTTATTCGGGAAACATGGCTGGAGGAAATAAGTCTTAGGTTTATATTTGACATTGAATTATCTTTTCTTCGCCACATAAAATGCTTAAACTAAATATACAAAGGCCCTGTTTTAAATTTTAGCCTCTCTTGAGTACGGGCTAGGTGCTGATCGATACGTTTTATTACGTCTATATCGAATGCTTGTGAGGCCTAAATTGGATTATTACCTAGAAGTCTTGATCTAGTGAGCTAAATAAAATAGCTCCCCTGAATCTCTTCTACGGATTCCACAACCTCAATTCATATAATATCTGCGAAAAAAGAATAAATTGTATACAAATCCTGTTATAATTCAATGTAAAGATTTGCTGAAATTTAGGCTAGCTATCTTGATTAGAAATTTGTGTACACTCAATCGAAGGATGGAAACAACGTTAGCCCTTTCTGCAGGCTTTTGACAATAGAGAACAATAAATTTAAAAAGTTTGCTATTCTGGAAACTTTAGCCTTACACAGAATGCTAATTCAAAGTAGTGAGGGTGTTATATGCTCCCAGATACCAAGCCATATTGGTATCCACGGAAGGACAACCGTGGATAGGGGTGCTGAAACATAGCTAATGAAGCTAATAAACAGAGGCATACATGCTATATTCTTTTGGATACTAAGCCACATTGCATGGTATTCGTTTGATCTTTGGTTATAATTCTTACTCTCTAGGCTTATCTTGAACACACCAACTGGGGGGGGGGGGGTTGTATTGGACATCCTTGTTCAACACAATTTAACTCTCCAGGGGAGTACTAACCCCGTGTGTATTGGAAGTGATGCCCAGTAAGGCATGAAACATGGCTGTATATGCTGTAATATTCAGCAAAGATTCTGCATAGTCAACTCCATACAAGAAGCATTTGATAGCCTTGCTGACGACCCTAGTTCTAAGTATTTTCAAAACATATCTAATACAAAATTTTAGATGGTAAATATTTTAAAATGTCCTGAGTTTCGAATTTTAACTATGGTTTCCTTGTTCTGATAATATTTCTTTAAATGTCTGACAAGTTTTTTCCTTTTTGCTTGTTTATATTTATCATTAATCGTTTCGAAAACCATTTCCCGATTCCTGCTGAAATAATGTGTTCAGCCATAATCATTCATTCATAATTTGCACTCGTCGTATAAGACAAGTCTCAAGAAGATTGATTGTGCTGCGGTGAATACACACCGTAGTTTCTGCCAGAAAGGTTTCTCCAATCATAGTCTTGACTGTCGGGTGTTCGTGAAACGTTTCATTTCTTTATTTCCTTGGTGTTTAACGCTGTATAAAAATTGCTCAGCTCCTGGACAGAATCGTGTTTATAGGTGGAGGACACCGGAGTGTCTGGAGTGTCTGACAATATCTGACAATCCCTTTGCGCGAAGTCGTTAACATACCTCCTGATCTAGTTATTAATTCAGTCTTCATTACGCAAGGATCTGATATAGTGGGGTCCAATATATTTTAAAACAGGTCAAACATGAATGGCCACTTTTACCAAATTTCTGTAGTCCTAAAGTCCTGTTTCTCATAACTTTTTTATAAATGATCTTGGTTGTTAGCCATGCTTTAGTAGATAAAAACTGGCAGGAAAAGGTGTGTACTTTGGAAAGATCGACGTACTACAAGTTGCAGCTGTTCAAAAAACAGCTTTATTGAAGACTATTAAATGAAATTGTATCCTGCGTTGCTCGAAAGGCAGTGACGCAATTCGCATTAGCACGATACATTCATTGTGCAAAGGAGACACAAACTGAAGATTAGACTTACTTTTACCATGTGACACTTATTACATAATACAAAAAGTCCTTCATTCCCACCATGAAGCGGCCACAGAAAATAATACTTACAGTCAGTCCTCTCCAATCGCTATAAGCTGATTCTTGAAGTTCAGGGAGCCGGATACTGTTCTCTGACACGAAAAGGGGGTGAAAGACGCAGGCATTGGTGTAAGACATATATATTGGCATTTGTCACATATTGTCTCCATGCAAACAGGATTTGATTTCTGAAATATCCGCTGACAACCATTTATTTTCTGAAACATGAGCTCTTTTATCTTTGTCTTTCGCTATAACCATAGCCTTGAGGACGTGGTAGTGTCCAGGAGCTAGCGTTCCTATAATTAGAGTGTTTTCTGAATCGATGTAATCTTCTGAGGAATACTTTTAGAATTCGTGCGGCCTGGCTAAACGAGACCATCCAGCAGCAAATGCCTAAAAGAAGCAGCATTGAGATTATCTGAATTGATGCCAGTCTAACAGAACCTCTAACATGCGATCTAATCTGCCTTATCGAACTAGCTAAACGTTGTAAAGAGTTAGAAGTGAGATGCACCAGTACAGTCGGAAAATTGTCACCTCTACGAGATCGCCAGGTATCTTGCAAGAAAAATCCGGGGGAAGTGATAAATCCGTGATAGTGAGATGGACAGCAGAATATTAACCATTATTTTTATGTTAATAGGTATTAGAACCATCACTGAAATAACGCAGTTCCTCTTTAGATGAACAAATCGACTACTTTACACTTATCATTTATACGCTTACTACCCCCAAAGGCATTAGCAGTTGTTCTTTCAAATTATGCAACTGCGTAAGTAAGAAAGAAAAATGAGGGGAAATTTAACCCGAACATAAAGTGATTGTTTCCGATAAAGAAACACGAACGGCCACAGCCTGAAACTCCCTATGGAGTAATATTATTATTCACGAAGATAGTGGAGTCACCATAAGCTCGTCATAGGAATATGTGGTGTAAAGTGTAATTTTAAAAGCTATTTTATCTTTGTCAGATGTTTTATGTGTTTCCTGAAAATAAAGGGCAATTGAGTTTCAAGAATGAACTAGCTTGAATAAAATGAACCTTAAGTCCTCGGGGAATCAATGATTTATGTTTGTTTCGGGGACAACTTTTCTTGGGAGATGTACTAGTATACCTCCCAGGTGCAGGCTATGTATCCACCACGTCTGCGTCGGTTGCTGAGAGACCCACATCCTCCAACGATCTAATCGTATTAAAAGTTTGGAGTTGATCCCTGTGGGCCTTAGAGGTACGCTCTAAGGGCCACGAGGTCTGTCTCTTTATGGTTCTTAGCAGGCTTATGCTTGTTACCAGCAGTTCTGTAGAGATTCAGCGGGCTTACGAGATTTGGATTCATTTGTACACGTTTTCTGGTGAGATAAAGAAACAGTATTAGATTCAGGTAGAGTGACAGTCAGTTTTTAACTCAGTTCTAGTTCGGGTTGTGGTGCCCTAGCAGGTTAATTAAAAGTGAACTATTCCAGTTCATCTACTTTTTGGCGCAAAATTGGTACATTATATCGTAAATGTATCTAAAGTATTGAGCCGAAGTGAATTCAGAAAAGTTTTTAAAAATATTTTTCCAGACCGATAGGCTGAGTTTCGTGAAGACTGGTATTCGCTATCCGCTTTTCTGCATTTGATGTCCCCCTGGTGCACGAATGGCGATGTGCCGTTCTGTGCAGCAATCAACTGTTCTAATCACACACCGAATTCCGACGGGTTAAGTTTTCATGCCATCCTATCGAATCCTTTCATGCTGATGTGACCATCTGCAAACGACGAAAGCACTCCCTAACAGTGCTGTAGCCGTTTTGAGGAGGCGTTTTTTATCCTACATACAGACGAATAAACATTGCGGGCCACACACAACAATTAATTTCCCATTTACTTTTATGTTAATGTTTGGTCTCACACCACTGTCCCTAAATCAGCAAGCCCTAAACCATCCTGGCCTCATAGTCCTTATTCCCTGAGAAAAACTCCAGTCAAATTCCTGATAGGGCAAGAGCGATGAAATTTTTCGTAAATCGGACAAACAGCTGACAGGGGTCAATCCCACCCAGTGACAGATCAGTGAGCCATGATTCATCACTACTTTTGCCTTGTGCGCATCCGCCTCCATTTCCTGAAAAGCACACAAATTTATACCTAGAATGAAACTTTGAAGCCTGTCCTACAAAATGATCTCACCCACCAAGCAGAAAAAATGAAAAGGGGAGTCCGGAGAAGTAAAATAAAATGTCTCTAGAAAGGAACTTGCTTCGTCCCTACCGGCACGAAAGCATTAATCGTTTTGTGTGGCCTGCGCCATGGAAATGTTACAGCTGCGTCACACATGTTTGCCACACTAACGCCATTCAAGGGCAGACAATCGATGTGCGATTTCTTCTTGGAATTTTTGGTGTTAAATATATTTCTGTTTTTTGCAACAGCTAAATACTCATCAGATGTATTTTTTGTTACCATCATTTTCTTTGTATTAAAGGTATATCATTCAGTTAAACAAAGAGAAAAACAGAGCCGAAACAGTTCACCTTAAAGGATTTTATACCCATTTTGTGTGGCTGCTCTGTGCCAGTGGGCCAAGTTAATAGTGTTTGGACATCCATCGAAACGGAGAGTTTCTTGACAGCATTGACATACGTAAACCAGACGCCCCATTTCTTGATACGAAATGCTGTTATAATTTGTTTTTGTTTTTTTAAAGACAGGGAAAGGCCGAATGGACTCAGCTGCAATTCAAAGATTTCAGTGGGATTGTGCAGTCGAAGGTATAAAAAAAAAGACTGGTAAATACACCCGTACACTATACGGCCCGATAAAAATAGATGTTGGGAAGAAAGTTTATTAAAAATTACAGCGATACGTATTTATTTTGATTAGATTTCTATCTCTCTTGTTTACGGAGCGCTTTACATTTATTATTGTACTGTGTGTAAGTTCCTTTGTATTTTTTGTTCTGTCATTCTGGAAAGGTCTTGATATCTGTCACGAATTATGCCATGAGATCGGTGTTATGCGGAATAAAAGAAACACCCTCCTCTCTAATTTTTGAATTTTCAGCAAATTAACATATTGCTGCTATCTGAAACAAAATTTTACCACACCTTATTTTTGACATGTTTTAGAGTTCCTCGGAAACGTTCGGTACCTCGTTTTTAGCATAAAGGGATCTATTTTCATTGAAAGGTAGGTTGGGTGAAAGGTTCGTCAACCAAAAGCCAAGAACCCCTCAACCACCTTGCTCCCGAAATCCGACGACACGGGTCACTCACGGCCAACAGGTTTCCTCATTGGGCGACTTTTACGACAAGCAGGAGGGCTCTAGGCTTTTTCCCTTCACCACTAGCTCACTGGGGATAGCTCAAGGTCAGTCGTATTTTACGACGCCCATATGGTTGATGCCATATTCTTTTCTCATCCGGGAAACCCTTGGGGGATTATAATATGAAAAACAAATCTATGGTTTTCGACTTTTACCCCACATTTCGATTTTTACCTCAAGTGTACTTTTTTGTTCATCTCTTTTCTTTTTATTTAGAGTGTTCACTACATCACGCCTAAAGCTAATAATGGCTACCAGGTTTCAACATGTCATCCGCACGTTATGGCTGAAATACAGAGGATGTGGCATTTAGCCATAATCTCTCATGCATTCCAACGAAAAATCAGTAGAAGCGCTGGATCCGTGATATTGAGATCAACAGCAGAATATGAGCCATTACCAGGATGTCAATTGTATAATAACCAAGACTGAAATAAGAGTTGACCTTTAGAACAGTCGGGAGGCTAGGTGCCGAATGTTTATCTAATTGAGTATGATCGCCAAGTCAGATATATGAATAGTTTGAATCAAAGCGCAACGGAAATACATATTTGATTATCGCCACCCATATATACCAAAATGGTACACGTTTGAAACTGATTTTATTCATCCGCCAAGAAAATTCTTTGCGGGTTTTCGTCATCATTGCAACTACTACAAATCTGTCCCAATATTTATCTTTCGGAAATTCTTCGCATGGTTATTGTTGGAGTATGGGCATTAAAATCTCACACCACTAAGAAAGGGCGCGATGGAATTTCAAGTATGATGCCCGCTTGACCTGCTTAACACAGTCTTTACAAGTATACGAATGTCTTTCCAACTGGTGAAATCCACGCTACTGCCGATTTAGGCTTCGACGGTTCTCGAACACAAGCCAACACAAATCACATATGAATACCATACTCGATTTTTACCCCTACACTTTGTAGCTATAACATTTTAACTTTCACTATATATATATATGTAGCCCAAGTTTAACGACGTACAACACGTCGTACCCAGCGTTCAACACCTGCACCCCCTGACGTTACAACGTCATAATACAACACGGCCCAGAAGAAAAACCACAAGCAATACTAGGACAACCATACCTCAAAAACACCAGCACTAATCGAACAAACAAGACATCATACCTGTACCCCAATTTTACCCACGTTAAAAGACAGGATAATACCTCTAGGAAACTAACAACTATTCTTGAACATTATCAAGTTCAGCGTTCAGAACAGCGTTCGTGACGTTGAGGTTGAGCAAGAACCGAATATACAACACGTCACGCCCAGCGATCAACACCTGCAGCCCCTGACGTTATAACGTCCGCCAACGTCACAATCCAACACGTCGCATCAGAAGACCAGCGGCAATAACAGAACAACTATGACGTCGCTTCAGAACATCAGCACCAATATTCGAAAACCGGGACATCATACCAATACCTCAATACTCCCCAATTTACCCAGGTTAAAAGATAGGATAACACCTGTAGTCCTCCTGGTTTTCTACTAAAGTATATCAAATGTGAAAATTAGTACGGTTTCATGCACAGGGAAGCAGTCAACAGTTTTCAATGATGACACTTGTGTTATTCCAATAAAAAACCTGGACAATTTCACCGAATGTGTCGGCATATAAAAACATTATGGAAGGATGTGTATAGGCGACGACCATCCTTAGGAGATGTACTAGCAGATCTTCCTGTTTCACCGTAAAATGTTCAGTTTGGATGATTTGTCCGTGGCTTCTGCGAATGGCGTTGAAGGCTTATTTTCCTTCAAAGATCCGAATTTATAATGTTTGGATTTGATCCCCAGTTGGTTTAGAGGAACGCTCGTCAGATCCATTGGATTTGCTCAATTTGGCTTTCTTTCGGAGTTTATCATTGGTTCCGTCATTTTATTTTTACCTCCTTTTCGAGAGCATATACTATTTCCGTTAGGGGATTTAGAGGACTTGTCAGAAGTACCTGGTAGAATGTAGGTGTGTTTATGCCAACTGGACAAATTATAGTAGTCTGGGTGACAAGGGAGTTGGACACTTTGTTGGCCGCATTGGCATGAAAAATCTGAAATGGATTAACAAAATAAGTCATGTTTTGAGCTTTCTGACAGATCTAATGCTTGAAATTGGCACCTGGTATTAATAATATTGTCCTCTGGAAGACTGTGTATTAACATAAAAAAGCCATGTGCGCAATGCTGCAAATAATACACTTTTCAAGTTCCCGCAGTCTAAGTACACATGGCACGTGCGAAAATCGAAAACATGGAAGTCTAGTCCCGTATTGGATTTCACCACCGCCGAATTGTCGAAAGTAAAAATGCCTGGCAGGATGGAGAATGCCATGAACACCTGAGACGTGAAAAGGGCAAATGAGGATGATCCTCAATCCTACGATCTATTTTTGTTGTGAATCGTTTTACCTTAATGGCACTAAGCTGAGGCCCTGTTCTTTTCACACACATGAAACCTATGGGGGCGTACAGTAGGAGAGGAAGCCAGCCAGTGGTGGACTCGAATTTACATCTACTGCGGTAGAGTCTAACCACATTAATACGCTACGGGTAGTTGTCATTAATCTGACCCTTTATTTCATTAATGAATACGAATGGCTATGGGCTTTTCCCGGGCTTTGTCCCGTTTCCTCCCACCATAATGCTGGCCGCGGTCGTATAAGCGAGTACGGCGTAAAAGCCCAATCAAATGAAAAAAAATAAAATAAAAATGTATGTATATTGCATCGGAAATGACAGATCTTCGTTTATGCCATGACAATCGGAAAAGCTTTTTATATATAATATATATGAATATCCTGTGTTTTAACATTGATCAGACAAAATACACCTAATAAACCTAGAAATAGTAAAATCCGATCGCGATATGTAAAAGAGAACACTGAAGCTTATTTTCCGTTCGATTTTGATAAGTTAATGTTTAGAAATAAATTTACAACGTCATAAATTATGGTTGTAAAGCACCAATAACAATTGTAGTGCTGAATAAAATCGTTCAAACCTGATTGTCCATACACCATAATCTCGACTATAAACTTACGTAGTCTGGAATTGTGGATGTCTACACATAGTTGCATTTAGACAAGTTTAATCCATCCCTATTTGTAATAAGGTTCATTTGAACCTTATTTTATACCGTTCTCAAGAATATTTCACTTATACGACGGGGCACAACATTATGATGGGAGAAAACCGGGCATAGTTCGGGGGAAATCCACGACCTCCGCAGGTTGCTGGCAGATTTTCCCACGTACGGCTGGAGAGGAAGCCAGCATAAGCTGGACTTGAGCTCAGAGCGACCGCATTGGTGGGAGGCGTCTGCGTCGTTGCGCTGCGCTAGTGCGCTAACCCACTGAGCCACAGAGTCCCCTTGTAAAAAGAGCCTAAGAACATATTAAACTGCAAGAGACGTCATCCATAGTACATGTAAGAAGGTAATCGATAACACTTAGCAAATGCCATTGGCATATATCATTCCGATAACATTTCGATTTTAAAACCTCATATTTTCCTTTTTTAGTATCAGGGAGTCAAATGTTTCAGACCGAATAAATTTAATGTTTCTAATTGCCTTTTTATGGACGGTGAGAAACGTCGTGTAAATGTTAATCTTCCAATCTCATTGAAATGAATCAAGAAAATAAACATCCTGTCCGTCTGTTTTATCAGCGTTTATGTGTGTGAATTAAAAATGACCCCAGTATTAGAACTGTTATACACCTCGCCCTGACACTCTTATCTGCTAACATAAAATGTTCCTGATGTTATTGCATGAACTACCACTGCCTGACATGAGGCGGACGACTTAGCAGCATACGTTTAATAAAATTGGCAGGTATAGCTTTTATTTTTTTATCCTACACAACCAGAAAATCGTGATATGCTCATCACCCTCACCATTTCCCGCCATCACTAAACTTTCGTGATGGCCGTCATCAAAGTTTGGTGAGAGCCATCAGTTGGTGAGTTGGTGTATGTCTTTAGTGATCACTAGTTTTTGTGATGGCCTGATGTCCATATTTTGGTAATGGGCTGATCACGAATTTTCGACACACTGAAAGGCATCAAATTCGTATCACTTTTTAAGCTGTTGATAGAAACCAAACTTCATAAAACTCAGTCCCATAGCTGCAAACAAACAGTGGTCACAAAAATTAAACATGATCTAAAAAAAATCATTCCAGTATTCCCATCAAGAAAACGAGCTGAAGTGATTCAGCTTACCATTTGAAAGGATTTGAGTCGTCCCTGGTCCGTTAAGTTTGAAGGGAATGGTGAGCAAAATTTGGCCTCGTGCAGTGCACACCGTACATGTATGGTAGCGAAGGATATCTCAGACAGGCCTGTCAAAGTAAGGCCTTCTAAAACGTACTCCAGTTGGTTGAGGGGGAGGGGCGAGGGTTGAGGGAAGGGGATTGCTCATGAACTTTGTGTGATCAAAGCACATGTATGTAGGTCTACTCAGTGCGTTTCAGTTACTGAGGAATCCAACAAAACTGAACCCGGGATAATGCCACCAACATGCGTATATATTCTGCAGAATATTTTTAGAGCATATTTTAACATTAAAGAACGGCACGTCTTAAACTCTTTTCTGCCAGCACTAAATAGTGCAGAATATTTAGTTACCCTATCTACAAAGGTAGATGTTGACTGTTATCAGGATATTGTGCACCAGTATATCCTTATGTTAACATACACCGTAACGACCGTGTGCTTTCCCCCAGAACCGCTTAACAACTTCCTTGATGACTCTTGGAACACACGTATCGAGTTTTGTGCCCAGTTCTTTTCGTGTTACATTAAGGAATAACACATTAAAGGTTTCATAAAGCCTTCTTGGTTGTAAATATACGAGGAAGGATTTATGTTAGAGTTAAGATGTCCAGATATTTTAACCCAAAACATATATACATGGATTATTAAATGCAAGCTGCTACACATGTAATTGAATCTATGCCTTGAATGGACGCTCACAAAGGGCTGAGATTAGAACAAATCAAATCAGAGTAAATGGGGTGATATAAGGAAAGGACAACTCTATCGGCTAGCCATATACATGGTTACATACATACGATCCCCTGTGTAAAATCGGATTTTAAAGCTATAAAGCATCGTGTTAGTGTTTGGTACCATAATTAATCATTTCGTCAAAAAATACAGTTCACATACTTAGAATTAAGAGTTATGGTTCACTAAGAAACAATTGGTCACAAAAGTAAAGAACATCGTCGACACAAACGGCGATACGGCAAATTCATGTCATCGTAATTCATTACCAATGAATGGTGGTGACATAACTTCATCACCAATAAATAGTGATGGGATAGGATATCACCATTTCTCATCACCAATAAATGTTTATGGCATAATCCTTTCACCAATAAATGATTGGATGGATGGAATTGATCATTTATTGGTGATGACAGCAGTCCTTCAGCATTAATTGTTGAGAAGCCATCACCACTTTTCTGATAGTGTAGGGTAATGATGCACCGGCCGTTACCTCCTCTTCACAACACTTACTAATAATAAGTAAGAAGATAAATTTTGGAGAACATGGCGAGGCCCATAACCCTAACCCAGTTATTGTTTTCTCCTTTATCTTTATTCAATTGACGGGGCCACCGTGGCCCAGGCGGTTATCACCCAGACATCTCTCAACAATGCGGCAATAATCACAGCAACAATCAAGTTCAGCTCATACAGTCTTCCACTCCGGCCGCTCCTGGAAAGGTCGTGCGTTTCCTCCTGGCTCTGTCCGGCTTCCTCCCATCATAATATTGGTGGGTGTCGTATAAGTGAAAATATTCTTGATTACAGAATAAAACGTAAAATGAATAGATAAATAAGTTGTAGGTTGAAGAAACACAATCCTAAAGCTTAATAAAACTACTCCCTGGAAGCCTTGATGACTACATGTTATGTTATTTAGCCTGTCGAAAGTAAGTCCAACGCAAACTGACAACTGGAGGAAGTTAGGGCCTACCCCATGAGTGATAGCTGAAGGAAATCTGTCTATTGTCGTTATATGCGTTAAGCGGTTGTAGTGTTTTGTGCGAACGGACAAGAAGAAATAGTGTGGCTCTGAATTTATTTTAGATGGGAAACGTACATTTACACCGGAATAATTTAGACAGGTTAAAAGCAGAGGTGTTGAATATCAGCACGTACTTGACATGGCGTAAAATTAAATCTGCACCGTACTTAACGAATGACCGTAAAGTCAGCATGTGATACAGGTAACAAGCCGTCCAAATGTCTCTCGAAACATACATACCTACTGTGGATAGAAATCCTGAGTTAGGTGTTCATAGGGAAAATTGTCTATCCAAAGACGTGAAGGTATAAAATTTCTCATTAATTATATCGAATGTTGTCAGCGTGCCTTTTCTTTGAGCAGACATTTCCTCATTGTAGAAAATACAAGGAGTGAAATTATCCCCTCCCATTGTGACACCCTCTGTTTATGTCAGTGCACTGTTTATCCGTCTTCAAATCGCTATTCAATCACCGACACCGATACAAGCCGTTCTGCAAGTGGTATTTTTTGTCCAATATCTCCTGACAAGTTTGTCCGTTACAAACATCTTATTCACATAATCACTGCAATGTTGTCTTCCAGCAAAGAATTTCGTCTTTTCAGTGCTTTGTGAAATCAGCGAGAGAAGAAAGATATCAATGAAATCATCTAGGTAACGAGAAACCTGAAAATTTAACGTTTACAAATACAGGGTGGGAGCAGGAAACCAACCTTTGGTAAACATCTTTCCTACCACGAAGGCATAAAGCATCTCACCAAAAGATGTAGTGTCAGAGGCACGATTGTATTGCCAGGTACACTTCTGTTCCAAAGGCTGTCGTTCAGTCTATTGATCAGTATGATCATGTGCTGTCGCGTATTAGCAAATTTCGTACTTTAGAAGCATTAAGGCTATCCTGTATAAAGGCGTTAGCACCAGATCACTTCACCGTGTAATTTATACTTCCGTCTGCTTTATGTGTGGCCTTCCATAACATTAGTCATCTTTGCAATTATATTCAGATGTGTCAAAGAAATTATACCGACAATTTCTGTCGCTGGAAATTTAACACAATGACAGGGGTGCACTGTTTCAGCTCTTATGAAAAAGGTTCATTTTCCTGTCCATTGTTTTCACGCAGGATATTTTACGTTTGTTCTTCTCATAACTTTATTATTACCCCATCCAAGTCTCCATTTGGCCTCATACAGAACCGTCAAAGACGTTTTATTAAATCTGAAATTGGAGACTAATTTGACTTACGTACATTGTCTGAAAAAATGAAGTTCTGTGGATTGTTATTCAGAGTGTTGAACAGCTTTTTGTCATCAATTTTAGACACGGGCTCATGTTTATTAGAAAAAAGAAAGCGGAACTATGGAAAGGTAATCCAATGGTAAAAGTCCACCAATAAACCAGACTATCTTCGTGCATCAGCTAAAGTATTATTAAGTGCAGCGAAGCATTACGTGGTAATAATAGTTTGTATGTAATTTCTGTGAGTTAGCTTAGTTTTGTGTTAATCGCTTTTCACAAACATTTGTCATTTGCCGTTTTGATTTTTGTTATTTTTATACCAAACACCGCAGGCTCTCCTTAGGACTTCATTCTTTCATAATCAGCGACTCCCATGCAATATTGGAACAATGGAGGAGGGTGGACTCTATAAGACGGGTGAGAGGCAGGGCACTATGCAGCTTTTCTTTCATCGTTATGTCTTCTTCAAACTTACTTCCTTCTACAGTTTCCAACATTCGAGATCAAGTGCTTCTATAAAGAGGAAATATGCTGCTTTCCTGAATGTAGATCTAACACTGAATAGCTGGCTTCAATGTTCTGGCCCCTTTTACTAATAATACCGACTCTCTTTATCCAAAATCAAAGCCTTTGTTCCAGGCTAGGCTAGTCAAGCCTGCGCAGGACAGGTTTAACACGTCAAGAAACTTAGATCAGGACATGTATTGTTTCAAAAATCAATGAAAATCTACGCCGCCAAGGCCATGCAGATCAAACATTTCAGGATGTCGATGAAGCCATGCTTTTGTACTCCGAACTGACCGCTAAAACTCTTCAGTTTCAGCTTTCTGAGTTCCATGTGCCGAGTTTGGAGGAGAAAAATCGTGAGCCCACCTTTGTCGCCTTGGACATGTCTGCTACTGGCCTGGTGGCCGATGAACTCGTCAAGTAATCCGAAAAAGCTGTTTCATCGTTACTGTGCGTTTGGGGCCTTCAGTGCCAACACGATCTGAGTAGAGAGATTTGAGCTCGCGCTCTTAACACAAAAAATGGACTCCGCGATCTAAATGTTTCAGTCAAAGCGCTGTATTTTTCTGTAGTAATGAACTATAGCAAGTCGAAAGTGTGTCACCTTTTTGTTTTTTGATAACAGGTTTCCTTCAAACCATTTTTCTGTGCGAAGTCTGACGTTTCCTTCTACAATGACTCGCTCAACCGACTTGATGCTCAACTGCAGAATATGGCCCCATCGACTCTGGTATCCCCATACTGCGCTTTGACAGGCTTACTCTAAATACTCTATTCTATAAATTCCATTTTGGCTCTTCCCCTATTGGCTTCTCGGTGAAGTCTTTGCTGGCTGGCCGCTGGGATTTTTTTTACTCGATATACTTCTGATATTACGTGTAGATCATATCTCTCTAATGTGGGCAGTTTTTCTAATTCATTACGTTTAGCCTGCTCGAGTATGAGCGAAAAATCCATCTTGTCGAGGACAGCGTGGAACTCTCGTCTCTCTCTGATGGTCACTCTCAGGAAGGGTTTCGTCATAAATCTAGTGGGGCACTCCAGCGCGGGTGAGACACACGGTGCTATGAATCCTAAAACTTTATATTATGTCTTCAAATAAAATTCTTTCAAATGTTCCAATCAATATACCGCTGAATGCAGCTGTAAAAGGCGTAAGAATGAAAGCCCTCTTGATGAGGACAGTGGACCAGACACTTGGCCGGCTTTCATTGTTCCTTTAACTAAAAACGAAGAAAAGCGGGATTCCAGAATGAATGCTTCAGTATTTTTTTTAAAAAAAAGGCTTTAGTAGCTTCTGCAGGCCAAGCTAAACAAGTTAAAAAATTAAGATCCAGCGACATTCTTCCTCCGTTCATTCTTCCGGCGTTTAATGTTGACGGAAGCTGCAGGCCATAAACTTATTTTCTTTATCTGCCATTTCGGACCCGTTTTTCCTTCGCCGCATGATTTCCTGAATATCCTGTCAGGTTATACTTCGTGATAGGGATCAGGATCTTTTTGAGCTTTGGTCATCCGCACCTGGGACACATCACAGCCAATCTTCCAGTCGCCAGTCGCACTGGGTCCAGGTATAAAGCACCTATCTCTCCAGAGAATCTCAATGATGCAGATGATCCTGTGTTAAAATTTAATGAACTAATGTTAAGAGCAGTAAAATTATACTTTTAGAGTGCCTATTCTAATGAGGAATCCCGGAGCACCTTTCCTAAGACCTCGATCAATCTGAAAGCCAAAACTAAACACTGGTGTGATAATAGCTGTCGCAAAGTCATAAAGGATCGCAAAAGGCAGAGCGCAGATATAACCATTGCCTTAATAATAATAATTTAAACCAGATTCGTATTCTTAGAGCTAAAACTCGTCGATTAATTAAGTCCAAGAGACGATCTTGTCGGCGGAACTTTGTTTCAGGCTTTACGTCATGCGTAAGATCCGGAATATGGTTCATAAACTTAAGGGCAAAAACAATAAATTAAAAGTCCACCATTTAAAAAATAATGATAACGTTCCAACTTCTCGTGATATCTCAAATATACTGGGTAAAATAACACCTCAGAAAACTTCATCTGAGAATTATTCCATTGAACATCGGCATATTAAAAACACAAAAGGAGAAAATTAAATTGCCCTTTTCTTGTAAGAATTTAGACGATTATAATCGACCTTTTTCTATTGAGGAGTTTAAAGCTTCATTGAAAAAGGCACACGATACTGCGTATCGTCCTGATAATATACATTGTATGCTTCTGAATCATTTACCATCAAAGCCACTTAGGGCTCTCTTAGACTTACTTAATGATATTTGAATAACTCGCGATTTTGCGCAATGATGGAACAACGCGTGTATTATCTCCGTCCCTAAAACTGGTAATGATCATACTGATCCATATAATTACCGCCCGTAGCTCTTACCACCTGCGTCTGTTAAGACTATGGCACGGATAATAAATAATAGACTTGTTTCGTTTCTCAAAACCAACAACATCTACCCTATTATCAATGTAGTTTTCGTCATGGTCGATCTCCTTCGCATCAGGTTGTTCGATTTGAGACGTATACGCTTTGTCCTCAGCCTGTCCTGTACCACCCAGACGGCACATCTGGGCGGGAGGGGGGCCTCGTTCGGGGAAGAACTGCTTGCGGTGTCTGTGGACACCAAGCTGCCGCCAGATGGGGCTCTACAGCGCCACTAAGAGCTCGTCTATGTAACCTTCCATCTCATATGGCCTGAAGGGCAGCTTTGTTGGCTGGTGTGTCAATCTCATTTTCTGCAATCTATCGCGTTCTGTCGAAGATGAACAGGCTTGACCGCAGGTGCGATGGTTTTCTGACCGCAGTACATCATGCCATGGCAGAAGGTCTTCTTGCTGAAGAGAGTTCGCGGGGGATATGTTTCACAACATTCTTCCTCACACCCTTGATCTTTTCAATGTTCTTCCCACCGGCCTCCAGTGTGAAGTAATTTTGAGGCGCAGCCCGACATATTCCTCAATGGGGAGCCCAACACACGCATCCTTCGTCCTGCCTACAACATTCTTATTTTCGTGCCACGAAGTGAGTGGTTCTTAGGATAATCAGATGTGCATGTTATGCATGTAATTATCGTCTGTGAGGATCCAGAGGAGAGAGCCTGTGTCCGTGTAGTTGGCATAGGTCTCCATACTGCTTGGGGAGATCAGGTGCTTGGGGAGATCGAAGATGCTCACGTAGAACGGGCGACTGAAAACCAGACGATTCTTGTGTACCTGGATAGCCAAGAGATTGTCAAAGATGTTTGCTCTCGCCAAAGCTGAAATGGCTACCAATGGGCGCAGCTTGTCTTGTTCCTCTGTGCGCACAAGAGGTACATTGACCCGTTTTCTGACGTTTTCCATAGTCTTTCCAAACATGGAGTTGTTCAAGACCTTGTAGAGATCCTTCTCGAAATCACCGGTCGTCCTGTCCGGCGCTCATTGTTTATGCTGATATAGGGTTCTATCCACATACTCGAATTTTATGCCCTATGGATCTTCGTAAGACACAGGCCTAGGGAGAGGTAAATCTGCAGGTTTCCATAGTAGAGCACATAGTTTTCCTTATTGAGCAGCTTTTAAACCTCTTCAGGCACCACCACAGCGCCGAGGAGGTTGTGCTGATACTCACACATCTACTCCTTTTCAACCACCATGCTCTCAGTGGATAAGCATTGTGCTCGGCGTAAAACTATTCCGGATACTCCAGGTCCAGCAACAGAATAAAGCCTGTGTGGCTATCCCCTGGTGTTTTGCTACTTGTGACTCGAGCCCGCATAGTGCTACTGAGTCAATCCACTGAAAGCCTCATGTTGGCTCATGGCCCAGCCATGCAAGTTCTTGGCGTCCAAATACAGGATATGACTCTTGTCATGGATCATATTCTTGAAGTAGCGGATTGTTTTACATGTTTTTGTATATACATGTGTTAAATGTGATGACAACACAGTACTCAGGGTAACTCTATCAGTTACGTGTAATAAATTGCATTTAACATCAATGAAATTAATTTAACTAATTCTGCTTAGGCCATGGTGCCTGTAGTTTGTTTCTTCTTAAAAACTTGAATGACCAGTTAGAATTAAACCCCAGGTGAGTCAAACTGAGTGAGAATGACGGGTGACCATTTTCCAATTATCACAAGGCCATGGCCGCTCTGGTTGTACTCTGTGCTGTTGACTTGTATATTACCATACCTTTCCGAAACCCTTGAGATTCCGTCACGCAATCTCTTTTCAATGAAGAGATATTGCTCATAGTCCGTCAAGAGTTCAAGCTCAACTCCTGTTTTCCCAAGTAGGTCGTTCCAGGAGAGGCCCTGACTCGACTGGGTCTAAGCCATGATTGTTTCATAGAGGTCTTTACTAAGGTTTCGAATACTTCGGCCAGGAGAAGCACAACTGTTTGAAGATATATTTTGTGATAGTCACCCAGATTGCGACACTCAAAGGACTTCCAGTCCCTGTTCGTATGGACATAATCCGCTTCACTGATGTGCACATCGAAGAGCTTGTTATAGTATTATTCTTCAGATGGTAGTCATGATTGAGAGAACCATTTCCAGGAGTCCAGGTATTCGTATTAGTAGATGCCCTTATGCACCAACAGTTCTCGTCTTTCTTTGATCGGTTCATACTACGTCCGGGATTGGCTGTGACCAACTTGTAAAGACAAAACCAACAAGAGTAGAGCGCTGTCGATAAATCTCAGCTGTCCTAGAGAGAAGGAGATGTACTTCTCAGTGTTGTTCGAAATATACGATACATTTCCCTCTACCCTGGAGATGGCCTGTATCAACAGTTTGAGTCTCAACCCTTCCACTTATGGAACACTGCAGGTATGGCTAAGGTTTTTTGCAAGTATTATGGGCAGCGCCGCGTCCCCCCCCCCCCACTAATGTGGCTGTGATCACCAGGTAGCGGCTTTTCACATGCGTTGCAGGTTCCAGCTGCGTTGTAGGCCTGCCAGCCCTGGCGTCATCCGCATAGGCTTGGGGTTGGCCAGCACTCTCTTTATCTGTTCCTCTTTCTGGAGAGCTTTGAGAAGATACTCCGCTACGTTGCTTCCTCTGTATAGAATTGGTTGTTCAGTCTTTCCATCACATCACTCGACGGCTGTGTGAAGTATTATCCTTTTTAGATTTTGTACCAAATAGCAATTAGCCTGCGTTTATCGTTATGTCTACCACACACCCTGAAACACCTGTATCAAAAATAAAAACTGTCGTCTTTAGAAAAGCCATTAAAGGTTGTACAAGGGAAGTGAAGCGGGCCACAACGATCTGGTGACAGTTTCATTGAGAAGACAACACGCTATAAATCTGTTGTTCGTTATAAACATCACTGACATCCAGGTTTTCTTTTCTCCTGACAGCCACTTGAATAGTTGTCACGGAGTTATTCGTGACGTTTTGTCAAAGAGAAATGGCACTATAGTAAAACTCAGCACTGATCTGTGGAGTATCAACAAAACCACCATGCCACAGTCCATATCCATCGGTCGTTTTAGTGTGCGAAACATCCCAATGTAAACTAGGAGATTCACCTCGTATGGTAGAGGGCGGTGCCGAAATCAGCTTAGCTGCTTTCGTTATTCTGAGAGGGGTCATGAGGGCTTTGACTGTAAGAACACTGTTAAGTGATCGAATTGCAACAGAAATCACTTGGCTTCCTCTCGAGACTGTCCTGTTTTCATCAAGGAAAAGCAGATAGTCTCTACCAAGCTGAAGCACAACATCATGTAACAAGAGGCTCGCAAAATTCCTGCAGGAGATGGGTGTACCCCAGATAATGTCTTATCACCTACACTATTTAGCATAAAGATTAACAGCCTCGCCAAAACATTAACATCTGCCACAGAGGGTTCTTCACATGTTGATGACTTGCTAACATGCTACCGCGCTAAAAATATGCATAACATCCAGCGGAAACTGCAGCTTTGTCTCAGTAAGATGGATAAATGGGCAGTTGCCAGCGGTTTTAGAATTTGTGTGCATTTCTGTGTTAAATTGAAGATCAATCTGGACCCGGAACTTAGATTTTATGGAAAAACAGTTAAAATAAATTTTTAGGGGTTATAATTGATCATAAATTGTGGGTTTATTGCCCCCTCTTCAGGTGCTTCAAGGTAAATGTACAAATGCCCTCAGTACAATTAGGGCCGTGACTAGCCCCGGCTGGGGTGCTGACCGATCCGTTTTAGTAAATCTTTAGTATATCTTTCTCTTGTGAGGTATAGCTTGGACAATGGAACCATCATTTACGTTCCGCTAGGAAATCATATCTTCAAATGCTGGATCCGCTCCATCACCAAGGTTTGAGGCTCAGCTTTGGTACTTTTAGAACCTGACCAATAGAGAAACTTTAGATGTTACGGTTCACGAGCCTTCTGGGGGGTCTCCGTGGCTCAGTCGGTTAGCGCGCTATCGTAGCACAATGACCAGAAGCCTCCCACCAATGCGGTCGCTGCGAGTTCATGTCCAGCTCATGCTGGCTTCCTCTCCGGCCGTAAGTGGGAAGGTCTGTCAGCAATCTGCGGATGGTCGTGGGATTCCCCTGGGCTCTGTCCGGCTTCCTCCCACCATAATGCTGGCCGCCGTCGTATAAGTGAAATATTCTTGAGTACGGCGTAAAACACCAATCAAATAAATAAATAAATAAATAAATGACGAGCCTTCTCTGTATCACAGGCGAATAAAACTTAGCCTTCAATGTGTCAAAAGCTTAAGGTTCATCCAACAAACCACATCTACGATTGTGTTTTCAATCCGGGACCATATTCTGGAAGCTAATAGCAAGCTTGAGGACATAGGTCCGGTCTCTTTTCTTGAGGCTCCTCCCTGGCTGCGTCCACAGTCTAAATTGATATAGGATCTAAGTAAACATAACAAAGCAAATAAGAATCGTCTGATAATTCAGCTAAGCTCTGCCGAAATAAAGGCTAAATATCAGGATTATAAATTTATATATACTGATGGATGAAAGGTTGGGGGACTGGGGGATATAGTTGCGTCTGCTACTGTCTTGGAACAGCGAGTCACTTCCCTTCACCTTCCATCCTCATCTTCAATCTTTTCTGGCGAGGCCATTGCTCTACTTCTGACCTTATCATATGTTTCATTCTGGGCATGTCCAGAAAGCTATAGCATGCAGAGATTTGTTATCTTGCCTTTTGACAATTGAGAACAATAGATTTAATAATTCATTAATTCTTGAATATTAGCCTTACATAATAAAACTAGTTAAAACAAGTAAAGATATTATAATCTGTTGGATGATACGAAGTCATTTTGGTATCCATTGAAACACAGTCGTAGATAGGGGGGAAAGCTGCCCTTAACAAACCCGTGTCTAAGATTAAAATCCCATATGCCGACTTTAAATCTAACATTCTTAAATATATTCAGCTCCTTTGGGAGAGTGAATGGGACTTGCAGGTACATAATAAACTGCATGCTATTCACCCTGTCAATTCTTTAATTCTTGTACCGTTGGTGTGTCCCGTAGAGACCAAGAAATTTGAACGAGATGCCATTCTAGCACACAACTTTATCTCGGATGGGAGCCGTGCTCCTGAGTGTGTTGGATGTGATACTCAATACGGCATCAAACATATCCTTGTTGAATGTGTAAGACTTTGCTCATGTCCGGGAAAGGTTCTACACAGTCCGCTCTATATTCCATTTGTTTGACAGCGTCGCTGACGATGTTGTCATTAGATTTTTGAAGGCTGTTGGACCATATCATAGGATATATATATATATATATGTATATGCTTTTCCCTCACGTTTGCTTGTCTTAATTGCATTTTAAAAATGTTCGTCTGTTTTATTTTGATTTTTGAGTGTTTATTATATCGCGTCGAAAACTATTCACTGCGTTCTGGTTTTAACATGTTCTCGCCAGGATATGCCTGGGACATGTCAGATGTGGTGTTAATCCATAATCATACATTCATTTATACAAAAGGAAACATGGCAGCCGGTGATATGTCTATGAAGTTCCTCTATTATGTTGCACTGATCTTATTCTCATCGAAACAAACTGTGAAGTTACAGGAAAGAGGTACAGTAAAAGGTGACGACCCCATCGATCGCTTTATTACCTCTTTTGATTATGAAAAAATGAGAAATGGGGGTTAATGTCCTGTTTGGACCTTTCGATCAACAACAAGAACCTTTCTTTGAACATAGGCAGAACTGAACATACCTGCAAATCTGTCAACTACCTCGTTAACACTTCTAGATTGGGTAACACTGAACGTAACACAGAACCTTCTGAGAATGTAATGACTCAATAACTGACTTTTAAAATAGACGAGTGTTTTGGCTGCGGATACAAACTGTTCCCCACTGCAACCACCTGAAGTGTTACATAATATCAATGCTGTTATGGAGGCATGTCAAGCTGACCAATATAACACTGCACAGATCCCCCCGTAAGGTTCCCCGGAGTGAAAAGAATAGGACCTCAGTTCTCTAGGCAAGCTTGTCGCACAAGGAGAATAACCTAGGGCTCTCCTGTGTGCTTCCGGTGAATAGAATAGTTCCACAGCCTCCCCGGGCTTGTCGTGCAAGGCCACTGAAAGGGCCAACCTGTTTGCGTGGGTCGCTACCCGTGTTGGGGGAGAATGGGATCCTGTTGACTGAGGGCGGGTTGGTCTTGCAAGATCCTCACACCCAACAATCGACTTCGGCCCTTACTTCTCCAAAGAAGGGCGGTCGGAGGGCTGGCTCGTATGAGACGGCTGGTCACGCCAGCCAAGATGTCCAGATATGAACCTCCGTACATCTCATATGGTAAAAATGGGCTACGTGTTGTACGTTTTCTGTGAGATGTTTGGGTGTCTGTTGTAAGGTCAATCGAGAGGGCCTTTTCTAATTTATTAGATTCAACCTGCTCGAGTATGAACGAAAAATCCATCTCATTGAGGATGGCGTGGAACTCTGGTCCTTCTTTCTGATGGTTACTCGCAGGAGAGGTTTCGTCATACATGTAATGGCACTCCGGCGCGTGTGAGACACGGCACTATGAATCATAAAATCGGTTCGTTATGTCTTCTACTTCTCTTTCTATGCCCTGATCACGGCCTTCCACGGTTGTGGGCAAAAACTGGAAAAAACGAGATACCACTAGATATAGAATCGGGAATTAAAAATTTCCCATCCTTTTTGGTGATATCTAATAAAGATGAAAACCAAACCAGAATGAAAAACTATCCTTTGTATTGAAAAAAAACGCTAGAAAGCTATGCCGGTACCTTAAAACAGGTGAAAAACTTCAAGTGGTGAAATAATTTATTGGAATGCCCTAGAAGACAGCAGTATATTGATTTGCTAAAACTTCAGAAAGTTGGTCAAGAGAAAGTTACTGTCACTCCGCAGAATACCTTAAACTCCTCTCACAGCATCATCCGTGACAGGCACCATGACGTATATGATATGACAGAAAACAAAATAACAGAGGAGCTTTTGGTAATAAATGTTAAACGTTTCGTTATTAGCAGATGGTAATTTAAATAAAACGAACACGTACCTCCTAACATTTAACAAACCCTCACTCCCAACATCTAGATTTATTGGGTCGCACAGAGTGCGGATGGAATTGTTTATTCCTAACCCGACCCGATGTTTCTCCTACCAGAGGTTTGACCATGGCAGGGGCCAATGCCACAATAAATTGGTTGGGGTTAGATGTGCGGAAGCAGGTCATGAGAGCTTCCAATGCACAAACTCAATAGAAAGATTCAAACTGCTGCGGATCCCACATGGCCTCTTCCAAGGACTGTTCTCTATTTAAGAAAGAAAAAGAAATTATAACCTTGAAATGTAAAAATAATATGTGATTTAAAGAAGCCATGCGCCTGGTCTCCGCCACGGATGGTTTAACTAAACCTACACTTGAAAATGTTGTCAAGAAACCCTCCGTTTCGGTGGGGATCCAACCGTCATTTACTTGGCCCGTTAGCACAGAACGTCCATAGAAATTGGTAACAAAACCCCTAAATAACACAGCCACCTCAACAGTACAAACCGACATAAAACTTATTGAAAAATCTTACTCTACCAGAATGTGATAAACTTTCATCATCCGAACGAAAATCCAGTAAAAATCCGCTAAACCCGTTGATTCTGATTCAGCAGGTGGTGAACATAAATCTGGTAAGTATTCTAAAAGAGATAAACCTAGTGGCCCCACACAGCGTCCCTCTAAGGCCACTAGGGACCCTGTCCAAACATTTCATAATTTTTTTTTCTGCGGAGGATGTTAATCCTTCAACGTCGGATGCAGACGTGATGGATACATCATCTGCTCCCGGGAGATTGACCTGTAGATCTCCCCAAAAAGTGCCGTCCTCCGTCCAGACGTAAATCCCCTATACGCCTTCCTCCAGAATGCTTTCAATAAACAAACTTATACAGCGGAATTGTCGAGGTCTTAAAATTAATTTCTTTGATATAACGCAGCTAGTTCAGTCTTTAAATCCAGTTGCCCCGTGTCTTCAGGAAGCCCACCTGAAAGCATCTGACAAAGATAAATTATCTCTTAAAATTATACACTGTGTAGCACTTATTCTGAAGAGGAAGACCTAGCTTGTAGCGGGTCCTCTGTTTCTCTGAATAATAATATAATTCACTGCCTTGTTGCTCTCATTACTGAGCTTCAAACTGTGGCCGTCCGTGTTTCTTCGACGGAAAGAATTACTAGTATTCGGCATATATTCCGCCTTATTCATCTTTGTCAGTATCTGACTTACATAATTTGAAAGAACAAGTGCCAAAACTTTTCATAATCATAGCGGATCTTAAGCCCATAAGCCCCTATGGGGCAGTAATAATATAAAGAATAAGGGCAAAGGATTGGAAAAATTTTTATCCATAGATGAACTGTGTTATTTCAATGATGGTTCCAGTACCTGTTTACATCCAGGTAATGGTTCATATTCTGCTATCGATCTCACTATCAGGGATCCATCACTTCTCCCGTATATTTCTTGTAAGTTCCATGACGTTCTTTGTGGTAGTGACCATTTTCCTGTTATCCAAGAGCATCTCACTTCTAATTCTGTAGAACGTGTAGCTAGGTATAAGTTCGAGGCTGACATCACTCCAGAGAATCTCAATACTGCAGATGATCCTTTGTTAAAATTTAATTAACTTACATCAGCATCAGCAGATAAAACCATCACTAGGACCTCGAAAAATTCAAAATCCAAAAGTAAATCCTGGTACGATACTGACTGTTGCAAAGGCATAAAGGACCGTAGAAAGGCCTAGTGCAGTTTTAATCATTGTCCTAATAATAATAATTTAAACCAGGTTCGTATATTTAGAGCTAAAGCTCGTCGATTAATGAAGTCCTAGAGACGATCTTGTTGGCGGAATTTTGCTTCAGGCATTACGTCCAAAACATCCATGCGTAAAGTCTGGAACATGGTTCAGAATCTTAAGGGCAAAATCAATAAAGCCAAACTTCAGCTTCAAAGTACAGAGCTTAGCTGAAACTGATGTATTAGAAACAGAATTTTCTTGGTATCAGAGGGCTAGAGGATATCAGCTGTTTATAAGCTGTGACGTAAATATTCTGGGTTATCTGGTTAACCTACTACAGTCTCAAGTGAAAAGAGTGTTCCGCGCTTGGTACAATTACATCACACCCCAGACAGAATGGCTGCGTTTCATGTTAGGCGACGGAGCACGGGCAGATGTCAGTTTCCGCTGTCGTAGTAGCTATTAGAAAAAACAGTTTAACGAAAATAAACATAATATTGTCCAACCTTTTTGGCCAAGTTAACTTAGAGCATGAGCCATCTTTTACTTTAATTAATCGACGAGGCTTAACTTTAAATATGTGAACCTGGAAGCTGTGTCTCAAAAGGATCGCAACGTTACGCCGGCCTAATCACCATGACAACTCATACTGACGGCATACGCCGCCTTCGTACTTGCTACTGGCCTGACATTACGACCGCCTTGAGGAAAGGCCCCTGTTTTAAATTCTTATCAGGGGGACATGTATTAAAACTGCGCTCGGATTTTTTACGGTTGGCTTTGTGACGGTTGTTGTCATACCAGGGTTTACTTTTTGATTTTAGATTTGTCGAGGTCGGTAACATATCAATATAACAATTGGGTTGGAGTTAGTCACTTTCACTTTCAAAGACCAGGGTTACTTTCACTGTCACCCGATAATAGTGGACAACAGGTAATTGAAAGGGTTGCAGGTATGTAGTTTAGTTTTGCCTGTGTCCAAGAAAAGGTTGTTGTTATTGATCAACAGTCGGAACAGGACATAATTCCCATATTTCTTATATTTCTTTTTTTAATAAGAAGGCGTAATAAAGCGACCGATATGACCGTAGTCTGTTACCGTACCTCTGGATCGTTCCTGTAACTTGCTGTCTTTCATTATTTCTCGGATGTTGGCTTATATCATAGGATATAGTTTATACATAGTACAGTTTATCAAATGTGGGGCAACTGTGGTTGTCGACTTTTGACTGATATTTGAACATTTTTAAAAGCAGTTAAAAACACGTTTTGTATTAATTTTGAATGTTCATCACATCATGTCGAAAACTATTCACGGCTTCCTGGTTTCAACATGTTCTCGCCGAGACATGGTTGAAACCCTGCCGACGTGGCGTTAAGTCATAATCATGCATTCTTTCATTCATAAGATGTAATTCTTGATATGCATCATATGAAGATTGTTTTATACGAATGTAAATTGGAAAATTCCAATGGTTTTCTAGTTTGAACCGAGGTTTTGTTAATTTACCTCGTTTTAAACACCTCTGTCATATTTTTTTGTATGTGCGCATTATCGCCTCGAAAATCATCTTATTCGTGGTTTAAACGTGTTTTCGCCACGATATGGAAGGAAAATTGCCGGTATGGCTTAAAGGCATAATCGTTGATTCAGTCCAATAGACCAATGAGCACTGCTCCCATCCAGGATAAGATTGTGTCAGACGAAAATGCAAATACGACATCTCGTTGAAATAACTGGCTCTCGATGTCACATGTCATGGGTATCAGAATTGTAGCCAATGACAGGGTGAATAGTTTTCCCAAATAGTAATTAATCCTTAGTAATGAATCATATAGAAGCAAATTTCTTGTTTTACACCTTTGCCTGAGTAGCTCAGAAGTACGTCTTTTCCACGTTAGGAACGTCAGATTTATATATCGAAGACGAACTATAACCGCTACCGTGTAATATTAAACTGGTCGTTTTGGTGCTCAGTACAAAATAGTATTAACTGTCAGAAATCCAGCCCACTTCCTATTTGAAGTGTGAAAATGTTCTGGTTTCTTGTCACCAATGATCTATGGAAACTCTCCACATTTTCCAATTTTTGCGCTAAATCTGACCTGATCACCTAGGCGTAAAAGTGACGTGCGAGGAACAGTTTTTGAAGAGGAAAAAATGAAAATAGTAAAGCCGTGTTACAACACGTATTGATCCGGCGGTTTTTAACCTGTCGCCAATGGTGGTCTATTTGACGTCAAGCAGCAAGTGTGATAACCACAAAGGCGCGTCTCTTATGAATTGCTAGATGATGTATTTGTGCCATAAACAAACTGATACCATTCATTCAGCGAAATAAACTTCCAATTGAACAGAGTCACTATAATTACCCGTCACAGTTTACTGGTCGCCTAGGACCCTACAGCACATTGACCTGTTGGTGTCACGGGTGTCACTTTGAGCTTTGATCAAGAAAGCGTTCGCTGCTGCTATAGTTTATTCAAAATGCAGATACAAAGAACTGTAAAATGCTTTCGCCGAATAGAGAATATTTTTGACACCTTGGCATGTTGGAGATGGTCTAAGAATTGGAGTTGAGTTGGAAAAAAATCTACCGTAGGACCTGATGTTTTAAATGCATATTACTCGTAGGAAAAAAATCGAAACATAAAAGTGTTATTATTGGCAGGGCAGCTTTTTCATTTCCTACGTACTTTTTTTCGTGTTTTCTTTGCTATAAGTCACGAGTTACTCTCAGTCGTTTTTATTCTGTACGAAAGATAGTTTGTTTACATTTAAAATTTTCAGAATCCTAAGTCTTAGGGATTCAGGTTATATGAAATATAAAGAGAAGCGCAACTGGTATAAGACGGAATCGTGATTCATGGTATCTACGCACGGTAGATACATAGGTTGCATTTCAAACTGCACACAAAATGCAATTACACAGCGTCCTGTTGATAAATTTACAGAATAGCGGAAACAATCAAGGGACAAAACCCCTCAAACCTTGGTGTAGACCTACTGTCCAGTGTCGTGTCCCTTTAATCGTATACTGTATGTTTATTAACATGCGTAGAACACGCTTTACTAATTAAGAACAAAGGCTAACCATAACGACCCACTGATTCCCTGACGGTTTAAAGACGATCTGATAGCTTTTAACAAACTGTATATAACAAAAGCTATGAAGAAAATATATCGACCCTCTCTGGAATTACATCGGGCTGCAGATTATTACGACTATGTAGCTGGTGCATCTAGACTTGAATTTGTACAAAGCCGATAACGGTTTCCTGTCAAATACGAAGAATGTGCTCATTATAATTCCGAAAGTTTATTGTTGGCGGAGTAACAACTAATTACGCAAGTCACCTCAAAACGTCATTTTAATCCGCGCGTAATGTAAATAGAACCCAAATTGAATATTGTAATCACAAAACGCAGACAATAGCAAGGATTAAATAATGTCATTCGCGAGTTCTTCAGACTTTGGTTTCCTCAATTTATCAGTAAGAATGGAAAACTGTCACGTACTTGAATCCAAAACCACGTGTCGGAATTAGGTCATGTTTGTATTGCTTATTGTTTAACTCTATATTATCACAGCGAGATGACACGCAAACTGAAACTATGTACTGTGTTGCATGTAAAGCATCCTTCTTCTTTGAATCGGTAAACTGGTATAAACATATTAAAAAACTACCAGGGTACATCTTCCGATTAATACAACTTCGAGAATATTCTTATGCACATGCATCCACGTTATAGGCTGCATGTTTGCACTAGTGTTATATCTAAAAACCAGAGCTCGATAAAGTTGGCACAAGATACCAACACAACATTCAACACCATATTCGCCAGAATTCAGCTTGTGCAGCTGCGAATATGGAGCTGAATATTGTGTTGCAATATTGTGCCAACTTTACTTTGTAAAACAACATTAACTTGATTACAGACACATCGTGTGCACGAATGTGACATGTATAACAGCGTACTACTCAGGTAGTTAACAGCTCGTCCAAAGAGACACAAATTTTCATTCTTACTGAAAACCTACAATGTTGCAAACATAAGATATATTTTCACATTTCGAATGAGTTTAGTGCCCAAAATACCTTCTTGAAATGGGTGTTATTTTACCTATAACTGGCCATAGGGGTACATTTCTATGGGCAGTTAATATGCAGTCAAAATCCTATAGGCTCTGTAGTGAATATGGATCAAATCAGCAACTTTCGACAGTGTCAAAGGGCATTTTGTTTGCAACATGACTCAAACTGCACAAGTATGTAAAGGTGCATAGTTGTGGTCAGGAATCAAGGAGTCACAACAGATGCAACGCAAGTCGCAGACGTCCAGTAATGGGTAATAAAGGACGGTGTCTTGTTTACTCTTTATATCGAATGCCATCTTGGACTGCCACCAACATGCCTAGGTATCAAAAATGTCCTCCAAAATTCATTTTGGGAGGAAGTTACCTGACTGAAAGGTATAATTTTATAGATAGAAAACATACAGTGCAAGTGGAAGACGCCCTGGAATAACCGACAATATGATGTTCATTCGTAATATTCAAAGCAATCTCAAACCGTCTCCAACTTGTTATCTCCCTTAAAGTGCAATTTGCTTATTTTATAACTGACTTTATAGTACAATTTTAAGGTTAGAAAACATACAATGCAAGGCGTAGACGCCGTAAAAAGGGGAGTAAAGGACAGAATGCTGTTCACTTTTAATATTCAATGCTATCTTAGACCGTCTCCAACATGCCTAGGTATCAAAAATATCCTCTAAAAACTCATTTTACGAGAAAAATACCTGACTAAAAGCTACATTTTTATAGTTAAAAGATATACAATGCCAGTCGCAGACGCCCAGGAAAGGCGATTAAACGACCGTATGTTGTTCATTCTTAATATTTAATGCCATAATAGACCGTCTGCTACTTGCTACGGTGTCAAAAATGCAATCTCAAAAATGCCATTTGCTTAGTTCAAAACAGGCTTTATAGGGCCACTTATAGGGTCAGAAAATATACAGTGCAAGTAACAGACGCCCTGGAAAGGCGATTAAACGACACATATGTTCTTCACTTAATTCCACCCTCGACAATCTGCAACTTGTCACTGTGTCGTTATGCCATTTGAATGTGCCATGCAATTGAATAAGAAAATATACAGTGC